>JAFMOD010001084.1:318603-359722 GCA_019802435.1 Corydoras maculifer
GGGGGCTGAATAATTTTGCACATCGCACTTTTCAGTTTTTTATTTGTAAAAAAATTGTTGATTCATGTATAACTTTCATTCCACTTCACAATTGTATACCACTTTGTGTTGGTCTTTCACATTAAATTCCAGTGAAATATATTTATGTTTGTGGTTGTAATGTGACAAAATATGGAAAAGTTCAAGGGGTATGAATACTTTTGCAACCCACTGTAAATGATTAATGTTTATTTTATAAAACTTTGAAATAAGATTAAAAGCAGGTGAATTAATTATTTAATTTCATTAATTGATAAGTTAATTAACACTTATTTTTTATTTATTTATAGAAAGCATTTGGATTATTACAGAAACTCGTATTATTTTTGATGGTTACGTGTTTAGTGAGCTGCCCCCTTAAGGCGGGGCCTCTGCGTTACGTCAGTTCCGCCCACGTGGAAACAATGTTGCATGTTGGCGCGAAATGTTTTGGTTTTTAAGATGATTAATATCGATAACAATAAGAAGCACAAATGTCAATAAATCTAATAGAGCAGCGTGAGAGCGCCTTTAAATCGATTAAAGGTGAAAGGAGCTAAACTATAGAACGGAAGCGCAGCGGCTGTCTGAGTGAGTTAAACTGCCGAACGTTGTTATTTTAAACGTTTTATTCTTAACTCTTATTATCATGTGTTGCTCTTATCAGTTCTTAATCATGAGTCCACATAAGAGAAGTGCTCAACCTGAACCTTTAGAAGTGCTTTTTGTTGGGGATGATGACGTTCTGGATCACATTGTGGACAAACATGAAGGTACCGTTTACCCATCATGCACTTCGTTACTTTATTTGTTCAGGTAGCAGGTAGCAAAGTGACTTACAAGATGAACACAGGGTTAATCACAACATCCCTGCAGCAATGAGGGTTAAGCAAGACCCACATTGGTAACTTCATTGGAGGTGGGATTTGAACCTACAACCTTCAGATTGATAGCCCAACACCCTGACCACTGAGCTACCATGCCCTATTCAAAGCGACTTACTGTATCGTAGCTTGGTCGGGTCAGAAAACAAGGTTGATCCAGCCCTACTGGAGCAATAAGGGTTAAGGTTATTGCTCCAGAACCCACATTGGTAACCTCACTAGACCTGGGATTTGAACCCCCAACCTTCAGATTGATAACCCAACACCTGAAACACTGATCTGCCATACCCACCCACCCCGTTATTTCTGATCTATGGCTCTGTACCAGTTTCCACTATATATCTTTATCAGCATAAAGTTATTGTTATTGTTTCAGGTGACTCATTCTGTCCCGAAGCCATGCATTTGGATTATAACATGCTTCCAACAGTTTAGGGAGGGCTGTTTTGGTTTAATAAGTGAATTAAATTCAGCTCCAATGCCATTATTCCCACACTGTTGTACAGTAATCAAAAAGTTTTAATCTGCTCCTTCAGTGCAGTAAAAAAAAAAGGTCAATATTAGAAATAGGGCAAAACCTGAGAAAATACACTGAGTACATAGATCTTAGAACACATTTGTTATTGTGCACTTTCTTTTGGTACATAAACGGATGGTAGGGTAAGTTTGATGTGAGGGAGCACGATTGCCTGCACAGACCTCTGACACTTCGACCTGATTCATGATCCTTGCAATGAACTAGTACAGAGATTACATGCAAACCTTACAAATGCTTTTTTTGTGTAAATGGACAATGATGCTGACAAATACACTCCACAATGTTGTAGAAAGTTGTGGAGAATAACTTGCAATGGGATGGAACTCTTGGTTAAACACCTGTTGACTGTAGGATTAATGTAATGCAGTTATCAGATTCTTTACTCAGGAGGTCATTTGACAACTTCTTTTGATTGTTTCAGGATCAAAAGCACCTCAAGGTTCAAGGCAAGCTCTTGTAACCTTAAAGAGTCCCAAAAAAGCAGCTGGAGCCGCTGCTGAAGCAGAAAAGGACGAGAATGATGGATTTAATGAGCGAGATTACATCGAGGCTCTGGGTACTGATGCACATGGTGAGAAGCGCCAGTTAATCTGTAATCACAAAAATGTTTATAAATGTGTCTCTTTAGCTTAATGTTTGGTGAAATGTCTGCAGCTGGAGAAGAAACAGCAGCAGTGGCAGCAGGAGCTTCTTTATTCACCTTCCAGACGATCAAACGTGCCAATAAAATGGCTCTAATGGGTGAGTTACCTTCAAAATCAACACTGCACAGACAAAAGTATTTACTTCATGTCGTGTCTAATGACACCCATGATTGATTCACAATAATGCTCGCTCTCTCAGACCTTAATACTTTAATATGTAGAAAAGGATATTATGAATAAATGTATATTTCTCATCTTTTCCCAAATGTAGCATCTGAATGGGCTCGCACTCCTGGGAAGAGTGTCACGTTTAGCACGCCCCACAGTCCAGAGGAACCGCTTAGCCCTGCTCATGCTGTCAAAAGTTAGTTTCCTTATGTCGCCTTGTCATTGTTGTTGGTATGTGTTCATTTCTTTCATGTGGTGATATGGAACATGGAACATGGATCTGTGTTTTTGTTTTTATTTCAGAGGCAGCAAGTCAAACTAAAACTCCACAGAAGGTACAACTATAGAATGAAATTTATATATATATATATATATATATATATATATATATATATATATATATATATATATATATATATATATATATATATATATATATATCTTAATTTCATTCTTCCAGGGAAAGAAAGTGCAGTTTGTCTCCACGACGCCACACAGATTGAGAAAAAGAATCTCAGGTTTGATTCAAAACTTTCATCCAGCTTTACTTAGAAACACATGATGCATTTTTCAGAACCGAACCTGTTTTTTGTTCTCTGCAGCGCCAAGCCTGAAGTCAGACAGCGACAGTGATTTTACCCCCTCGAACTCAGAGGATGATGAAGAGGAGGAGGAAGATCAGGAGAAGGAAAGGGGAGAAAAGCATGAAGCTCAGCCCAAAACCCCGAGCAAGACGCCCGCATCAGCCGCTGCACTCTACAAG
Organism: Corydoras maculifer; assembly: GCA_019802435.1. Lineage (NCBI taxonomy): Eukaryota > Metazoa > Chordata > Actinopteri > Siluriformes > Callichthyidae > Corydoras > Corydoras maculifer. The sequence continues at coordinate 321,619 of JAFMOD010001084.1, forward strand.
ACGCCTGCAAAAAAGAACAAGAAAGAAAAAGCACCCGAGGTAAAAGTGTTCTATTGTTGGTTATAAGATTGAGGTCATTCTCAAGCTTTTGTCCTGGTTGTTGATGACTGTGTATTAAATCATCATTGTACGTGTGTGTTCTTTCAGCCCAGTCTGGTCGAGGAATATTTCGAAGCTCACAGCAGCTCCAAAGTTGTCACGTCAGACCGGACTCTCCAAAAGCTCCAGACCCCAAAACTGGACCAGGTCCGAACTGTAGAACTGATGATACTGAAGAGTTTTAACTGTTGCGTTCCACTGTATATAATGTACACCACTTTATATTGTTGGAATAACAAATAAAATATGGCACCAGGTATAAATAACAGTAGACCTCTAAAGCTGCTTGTAGACCACAGTGTCCAGATTCAGAACGTCCATCCATCCATTATCTTTTGCTTTATCCACAATTAGGGTCGCAGGGGGGGGGTGTTCCCATGCCCATCCAGAGGAGAACGTCTCTGTTACTGGGCAGATACACTCAGGACAGGATGCCAATCTATCACTGGGCACACACTCACTCACACAGACACACTCTATATGGGGCAATTTGGAGAATTTCAATTGACCTTGATCCATGTTTTTGGACTGTGGGAGGAAACTGGAGAACCCGGAGGGAACCCATGGGGAGAACATGGAAACTCCACCCAGATTGGGATTTAAACCGGGAATCCCTAGCGCTGAGAGGAGAACATGCCAACTACTAAGCCACCATGCCACCAGATTCAGATTCATGTATCTATTAAAACAGAGGTTTTGCTATTTAAATTTTCAGATAAAGCAGTTCAAAATGATTCAGCTCACTGAGTTGTGTATAATGTGGTCGACTTTGTGTGTATAACATATTCCATGGTTTTAGGAAACTCTGCTCCGGCTGCTGGGTGGAAATCCGTCCTGTTATTCAGAGGAGATCAGTCGCCTGAACCAAAAACACGAGAAGAACTTCAGCCGATGGATGCTACAGTTACAGTTAAGTTCTCAACATGCTGTTGCTGGATGTTTGAAAGGAACTCCTGGAAGTCCTGTTCAGTCAGTTTAGTGATTGTGGATGTGATTGTTTTCAGGATGGGCTTCAACATCCTCCTCTATGGTCTGGGTTCCAAGAAGTGTTTACTGGAGAAGTTCCGCACCACCATGCTGTCCGACTCCATTCACCTGGTGATCAACGGCTTTTTCCCGAGCATCACCCTCAAATCGGTGAGTACAAATGTTGCAACTACAGTTTTGGTCTTTGATGCAAAATATTTTTTACCTCTACAGCTGTTTGCAAACATACTTTTTATTTAATAATTAAAATAATTGCACTGTAAAAACTTAAGTACATTATCAGCTCTACTTACCATACTGATAGACTTTGTACATTTTCCTCTATGTACATTTAGTTTATTCTTATGCTCATAACCCCACAGATCAGATATGATTTGGGTGGTCGATGATGCTCAGCACTGCAGTTCTTAAAACAGCAGAGTAACATCACTAAACTGAGAACTGTCTGAGAAATACATTATTTATGGCTGACTAACACGGGCGGCACATTGGCTTAGTGGTTGGCACGTTCGCCTCTCAGCACTAGGGATTCCCGGTTCAAATCCTCATCTGGGTGGAGTTTCCATGTTCTCCCCGTGTCTGTGTGGGTTTCCTCCCACAGTCCAAAAACATTGATCAAGTCAATTGAGTTCTCCAAATTGCCCCATGTAGAGTGTGTTTGTGTGAGTGTGTGCCCAGTGATAGATTGGTGTCCTGTCCTGGGTGTATCTGCCCAGCGCCCGAGACGTTCTTCCCTGGATGGGCATGGGGAACCCCCCGTGACCCTAATAGAGGATTAAGCGGAAGATAATAAATGAATGGCTGACTAACACAAGGTGGCGCAATGAGGCACATGGAATCTAACAGAGTGCACCGTGTAAAACTCAATGTATTGCTTTACATCACCCCTGTCTGTTTTTATCAGATTCTGAACTGTATCACCGGTGAGCTGCTGGAGCATGATGGGAGTTTTCGGACCCCGATGGACCAAATAGACTTTATAACGAAAACCCTTAAAAAAGGTTTCTATAGAATCTGTCATTTTATGTTTCCCTTTAACATCTGACTTGATTAGAAAGTAAGTAACATCCGTGGTGTTGGTCTTGCCCTCAGACCCGGATCTTCACCTGTACCTGATTATCCACAACATCGACGGTTCCATGCTGCGTGAAGAGAAGAACCAGCAGGCTCTGGGACAACTGGCTTCTATTCCAAACATGCACCTGCTCGCCTCCATCGATCACATCAACGCCCCACTGGGTAAGAGTTCACCAGAAGCTGTCACTTCCACTAATGTTTTATAGTGCAGGAGATCACAGGGGTTGATATGGGGATTGACGCTGTAGCTCAGTGGTTAGGGCATTAGGCTATCAATCTGAAGGTTGGGGGTTCAAATCCCAGGTCCACTGAAGTTACCAGTGTGGGTCCTTGAGCAAGACCCTTAACCCTCATTGCTCCAGGGATTCTGTGATTAACCCTGTGTTCACCTTGTAAGTCGCTTTGGATAAAAGCGTCCAATAAATGACTAAATGTAAATGTAATCTAAACGCATGGCCACTTTATTAGGTACATCTCACTACTGTGAAGGAACCTTGATGTTATTTTGCAGGTAAAATATTTAGGTTCTGTTTTTATTAGGCAGCTGGTTGTTTTAGATCCATGAAGGTGATTATAATGATGTACTTAATAACGAGGCCTCTGCATCATGCAGGTAATAATGTACAGTAATACCTCCTGCTCTAGGGGGGGAGGGGGGGGGTTCCCCATGCCCATCCAGGGGAGAACGTTTTGGGCGCTGTGCAGATACACCCAGGACAGGACACCAATCTATGACTGGACACACACACTCACACAGACACACTTTATATGGGGCAATTTGGAGAACTCAATTGACTTGATTCATGTTTTTGGGCTGTGGGAGGAAACCGGAGAACCCGGGGGCAACCCACGTGGACACGGGGAGAACATGAAAACTCCATCCAGATTGGGATTCGAACCGGGAATCCCTAGCGCTGAGAGGAGAACATGCTAACCAATAATCCACCTGACGGGCCTGACAGCCGACACATTATTATAAAATTATTCTTTAGCGGTGAAACTTATTTTCCCAAAAACAGATTTAAATGAAGAGTTTATTAAGATGTATATTTCCTGTTGCTGTGCTTAAATCAGACATGCTTGAGATCTCATAGGTCACATGACTGACTCGAGGTTTTTGTTTTTGTATCAGTGTGGGATCATTCGAAGATGTGCATGTTTAACTGGCTGTGGTACGAGACGACCACGTTTCTGCCGTACGGAGAGGAGACGTCGTATGAGAACTCACTCTTGGTGCAGCAGACGGGAGCTCTGGCACTCAGCTCACTCACACACGTCCTGCGCAGTCTTACACCCAACGCCAGGTATGTTCTCCACACAGAGATCTACAGGTGTCTATACAACTCTGTCATATTGTAAAATAAAGCAATAAGGTATGAGAGGGTGCATTTATTGTGAATAAATCACAAAGGGAAAGGGGTGTTACTAGACATGAAATGTAGTAATTACACTGCCTTCCTGTGATTTATTCACAATTATACACAACCTCGAGTGCCTTAATGCTTTTATAAAACCATAACAAACCCACTATTATAAAAAAAACAAGATTTAATTCATAAATGCGTTTATTAAAAGCAAAAACTGGATTTCCGTGACTTAATCTAACAAGACATTCACACATTTTATCATCACTCCACCAAAATACCTCATCAGCTTATCTCATATGTACCGTTATACACTTTTATATGCTGCTATATTTATAATTTATATTCTATATTTATATCTATTCTATTCTATACTACTTTTATATATAGTGTATATATATATTCTCAAATTTATTTTTATATACTGTATATATACATATATTTATAGTTAAATATTCTATATTTGTAGTGATATATATATATATATATATATATATATATATATATATATACATTATAAATTCATAGGGGTACTGTATTATATTTCACATAGCGATATGTGTAATTTTCATTTCTTCTTCAAAATTTAATTTTAAATAACAGGGTAATCGGGGTCCGTGACCCATAATTTCGTTCCTATCTCACATGTAACAATGTGATATTAATCTTGAATCTTAATGTAATCCAATTTTTAAAGTGGACAATGAGTAATGATGAAATACTGCCATCTAGTGGCTAAATTATAGAACGCATTTTATAAAAACGAAAAAATTTTTGCGTTCTGTTACATGTGTAGCAGTTAAATATTATCTAAAAAAGTGAATATTGGTTGTAGTTATTATTTATGAGATGTAGGGTCAAACTTTTATTACTTTAACAACTCTTTAGAGAATAATGACCGGTGAGCCTATTGTGTAATAAACCCTAACACCTGAATCATCCTACTTGGGTTAGTTTTGGCCAAATCAGATTCAGTGACTGAGTTCCTTTCTATTGGTATTATTTACTGTTCAATCAAAATTCAAATCTCCAGTCGTGTATTCATAAAGTCTGAATGCACATTACTGATACCTGTGTAACTTTAGGTTTAGAGTAAAATGTTCTGCTGTTTTCGTGATTGTCCACAGAGGGATCTTCAGACTTCTGGCTGAGTTTCAGCTAGAGAACAAAGACAACTCTTCATATACAGGTACACGTTCTCCCTCCGGTGTCTCCTAAAGTTCAGACTAATATTTAGTTCATCATACATTTAAAATGGGCGGCACGGTGGCTTAGTTGTTAGCACGTTCGCCTCTCAGCGCTAGGGATTCCCGGTTCGAATCTCCATCTGGGTGGAGTTTCCATGTTCTCCACGTGTCCTCGTGGGTTTCCTCCGGGTTCTCCAGTTTCCTCCCACAGGCCAAAAACATGGATCAAGGTCAATTGAGTTCTCCAAATTGCACTATATAGAGTGTGTTTGTGTGAGTGAGTGTATGCCCAGCGATAGGTTGGCGCCCTGTCCTGGTTGTATCTGCCCAGCGCCCGAAACGTTCTACCCTGGATGGGCATAGGGAACCCCCCCCCCCATGACCCTAATATAGGATAAAACAGAAGATAATGAATAAATGAATGAATACATTTAAAATGTTCCTCTGCTCAGGTCTGTCCTTCCAAGACTTCTACCAGCGCTGCAGGGAGGCGTTCCTCGTGAACAGTGACATCACCTTGAGAACACAGCTGACCGAGTTCCGAGACCACAAGCTCATCAGAACCAAGAAGGTGAGGTTAAGGTGATAATTTTCACCTTTAATATTCTGTGTAATGTGTGTTCTGTTTCTTTACATACACATGTAATCATGTAAACTGGTTAAAATGCAACAACCAGATTGGTCAGCATTGCTAAATTATTATGTATTAATGAACTTATTACATTTACATTGCCTGAATTTAAAGATCAATCTTCTGTACTGTTAATGTCAGTGGGGGGGTACTAATGTCCAGTCCTAATCTAATGGCCTGTTCTTACTCTTCATAAGTACATTTACTACAGTCATTTCAAATGTCTCAGCATCAGAATTCTGTCAATCCAACGGTATACATCACTAATGAAAGAGTAATGGATTTGGGGTTTCTGTTGGACAGGGAGCTGATGGAGTGGAGTACCTTCTGATCCCTGTGGACTCTGGAACTCTCACAGACTTTCTTGAGAAAGATGAAGAGTGACTGAGGACATCTCGTCTCTTCACCACTCTACAGATCGCAGGTCGTAAACATCAGCACTTAGTAATCTGGAGCAGACCAGATTCCTCCCTGTTACATGCTGTCAGTCAAACTGAAACGAAGTGTTGAGTTTAAATTATGTACTGTGATATTTGTGTGTGAACTCATGTACAGTCTTTCGTAAAGAGGATTAATAAATCAAATACATTGCAATTTATTTATATACAAAAATACAAGCATTTATATAAGCGTCAGGTAAACGGAGGAAATGTGCTGAAGCAGATTGTGCTCATAATAAAAGTAAACACTCTGCAAGTTTCAAAACACAAACTCTTCTAAATCTGACATTCACATTTACCTTCAAGTTTTAGGACTCGGGATTCTAAAAGCTTTTGCAAGTTTAAATCTACAAGAGAGAAAACCTACTGGATGCTTTATTAACAGGTTGACTGGACATTTATGCACCAATAGTTTTAATTAGAAAAGTAAAGTAGTTTCAGTTGAAGGAGGAGTTGAGACTGCTTGGAGTTTGTATGTTCTCCACAGCTTTGTGAAGTTGTTTCTTATTAAAATACAAAACCAGTGAGGTAAAGGTCAACTTGTTCAGAGAGTGTTCCAGCTTTGGCATGCTGAGTACAGTCATGAGGTTCAGATTAATGTATTTAGGAAACATAACTATTGGTGCATCAATATTCTTATAACATATTTACAAAAATGTAAATCCTGATGCAAAACCCATTACAGCTGTAGTCATCCCTGAATAAAGCTGCTGTTATGGCACTTCTCGTCATTACAGCTGTATCAGTATTGAGTAATGAATCAGTAATTGCAGTAAATAATCAGCACTCATCCCTCTGGATTTTCTCTCTTTGGTGACTACGAGCTCGGAGTTTGTTCTCTGTGGTGCTCTGAACTATTTTTAGTTCTTCAGTATCCAGATCCTTTAGCAAAATCAACACCGCTTCCAGTGTGTGGCTCTAAAAAGAGAGAGAGAGAGAGTTTTAACATAATTTAATTTAAATTATACAGATCAAACCTTTATAATCAGTTGATTTTTTTAAAAGTGAGTTAACAGCGATAAACATGTGATCCGAGGCAGAGTCAAAGCTTAAAAAACAATAAATGTAGATTATCAAATGCCAACTCACTTTTTTCCTCAGAAAACCTCCTGCTTCTCGTGATGGAGATATAGAAGGGAATTTATCTCGGGGTATTGGCTTCATTCCCAGCTGTGCCCGAATTTTACTGAGGCATCGACACAAAACAAAAACAATTGATCCATAATTAACCAGTAAATTAGTATAATACATGTATAATACAGCTCTTTTGACAGTAAACGTGGATAAAAACCATTATAGGTAAACAAATTATTAATTTGACGGAGAAATCGATTCCCCTGAGGCAAACAGTTTTTCCCCAGGTATGAGCTAAGTCTTTTTAGCCTGTACCCTGGACCAATTACAGCCATGATGGGGTGAAACAGTAACCCAACCACTTGCCCTCTTGATTCCATCCCATCCCACCTTCTTCAATCCATCGCCTCCTCCATCATACCTGCTCTGACACACATCGTAAACTCCTCCCTCACGTCTGGGACTTTTCCAAATTGCTTTAAACAAGCCATAGTCAAACCCCTACTCAAAAAATCTACGCTCAACCCAAATTTGGTCGAGAGCTACAGACCTGTTTCTCTCTTACCTTTCCTGTCTAAAACACTTGAACGGGTGGTATCCACACAGCTCTCCACATTTCTTAATCAGAACAATCTCCTTGATCCCAATCAGTCTGGTTTTAGATGTGGTCACTCCACGGAGACAGCATTGCTCTCTGTGATTGACTCACTTAAAACTGCCAAGGCCAAATCTCAATCCTCGGTCCTCATTTTGTTAGACCTTTCCGCAGCTTTTGATACAGTAAATCATCAGATTCTACTGACAACTCTAGCTGAATTAGGCTTTTCTGATACGACACTTGAATGGTTTCGATCCTACACAGGAAGGACCTTCAAGGTGTCATGGAATGGAGAGCTCTCCAACTCTCACCAAGTACGCACTGTGGGGGGGGGGGGGGGGGGGGGGGGGGGGGGGGGGGGGGGGGGGGGGGGGGGGGGGGGGGGGGGGGGGGGGGGGGGGGGGGGGGGGGGGGGGGGGGGGGGGCCTTTTTGACTGAACATGCTACCCAACTGCTTGTTCAAGCCCTAGTTCTATCCCGGCTTGATTATTGTAATGCGCTACTTGCCGGTATCCCAGCGTCAACAATCCGACCTCTTCAACTAATTCAAAACTCTGCAGCCCGACTTGTGTTTAACCAGCCCAAGCGAACTCATGTCACTCCTTTACTCACTTCCCTCCATTGGCTTCCTGTAGCTGCTCGCATTCAGTTCAAGTCACTGACTTTAGCATACAGAACCATTTCCGGATCCGCCCCCTCCTTCCGGATCTGCCGCGGCATCGAATAACATTCAGCTTTGATGAATTTACGGTATAGTTGGTTTTCCTCATAGCTTCTGACTTGTGGTGTTCTCATTTGTAAGTCGCTTTGGATAAAAGCGTCTGCTAAATGACTAAATGTAAATGTAAATAAAACACAGCTTGAGTATTCTATCGCATTCATGCCTTTGTAACGTGTTAGTTGAATAGGAATGTAAGGTAACTGCATTAAAATCCCCCAAAAATATGTAACTAACTCAAAAGAGGTCATTGAATGTTAGCTCTGGTCTAAACTCACTTGGTCTCCTCCATGCTGTAATTGAGGGGGTCGTTTTCCGAATCAGCTTCGGTCAGGCCATTGGTGGATATTGTTGTTAGAGTAGCTGGAGGAGTCACTATGTTTTCTCCTTCATTTAAAGCAAGTGCAAGTTCTTCTTCTGTCACCACTGAAAATCAGAAGAATTAAAGGTTGTTTTAAAAATGCAATATCTGAAATATTTAAAATATCTTTACTGGAGAAATTTGTAAAACTATATCTAATTTAATTTGTGAGACTGTATCACAGCTGGAATCTGATTTTTTTAATACAATAATATCAATTCTGTTTTATGGTCTAAAGTATTAAACTTTTAACTAGCAACTTTGGTTTTGCACGAATTACAGCATTAATTAAATAAAAATAAGAGACTCCTCCTCTGGTCTCCTTCAGGTCTACATTCCATAGAACACTGATTTTGCTGGGATCAGATTTTTCATGATGCAGTAAGAAATGAGACGCATCCCATCAGGTCAACATGTTAATATCATATTACTGTCTGATTAAATGTGTCTACTGCTTGTATATACAGTAGTTGGGACTCTTTCTTACCCTGGTTGTCCAGTTTTTGCAGGTGAGGCAGAATCCGTAATACAGTCAGACGGTACTTTACTGGGTCAGTATTGCAGCACGGGTTCTCTGACAGCCACAGGATCTTGAGACGGGGGATGTGGGTCAGATGTCTCAACTCAGACAGACTGTGGATGTCATTCCGTCTGAGGTACAGTTCAGTTAGATTTTGACAGTTGGCAATAGGGTCCAAAGTTGATATTTTATTGGCACTAAGAAGAGAAAGTAAGTGAATTTGTACACACAAAAAAAACTTACTTTTTGGAAATCTTTCTACAAGATTTTGGAGCGTGTTGATAAATGTTTCCCATCTAATTAAAAATGCATTTATGAGATCAGACACTGATGTTAGACAAGGGGTTCCTGGCTTAGAAACTCAGTTCTCATTCACTCCAAGGGTGAGATTCAGATCAGATCTCTGTGTGTTACAGGTAAATAAAACCTTTAGGCCTACTGCTAGACCGAGCATATTCCACCATCATCCTGTGAGCATTGATGAATTATTATAAAATGACGCAAACCGCAACAACATTTAGATTAGATGTGTCTAATACACAGCACAGTGGATAAAACAAAAACAAAGAAAAAAAAGCTGCAGCTCAACACATTCAAACACCAATACCAGTATCAGTCACCAACTAACTACATGTAGTGCAATAATAGAATTCTCCTTGTTTTAAAGCATCAACCAACCTCAGTGTTAAGACTTCAACGTTGGGAATTTCAGAAAATATCGAGATCTGAAAAACAAAAGGGCAACAACCAAAACATCAGACCCATGAAATACAAAGTAAATAAAAGTAAGATGGTAAAAACATTACTTACATCTGTCAGGTTGCAACCCCTAAAAAAAACAGAAAGACAGGGTGACTCTCAGTAACACACCTCCATTATGTTAAAGTCACTGCCCTTCTGTGTGAGGTACTGGCTCATTTGGATCAGATTAAACTTTTTATATCACTTTGCACAGCTGCCTTATTGCTCCAACTGCTAATGTACTGTCAGAGTCAGCAGCTAGTTTGTTGTTGCAGTCTGTGTTGGTCAGTCTCTAAATCTTGTGCCAACAGGACACTGTCTACAGAATACTGGTGGCTGATCCACCTACTGCCCTGTCAGTGTCACTGAAGTGTTGAGAATTATCTACCACCCAAATAATCCTGACGTGTGTCCTATGATCAGATTAAAGAGGGCTAAGAGTTTGAAAAGGAGCAGTCTGCAGTTATAAACCTACAGAGTATCCATCCATTATCTTCCGCTTGGGTCGCGGGGGGGGGGGCTCCCCATGCCCATCCATGGGCGCTGGGAAGATGCACGCAGGACAGGGTGCCAATCGATCACTGAACACACACACACTCACACAAACACACCCTATATGGGCCAATTTGGAGTATTCAATTGACTTGATCCATGTTTTTGGACTGTGGGAGGAAACCCACGCGGGCACGGGGAGAACATGGAAACTCCACCCAGGTGGAGATTCGAACCGGGAATCCCTAGCGCTGAGAGGAGAACATGCCAACCACTAAGCCACCGTGCCGCCTCTACAAAATATATATATACTAAATAAATATGATAAAACTAAAAGGTGTAGCTAATAAAGTTGCCAGAACGTGTGAATTATATTGGGTTTAAAATGATCTTAATAAACGGAACAGTACAACATATTGTAAACAAACGAGACCATTAAACCAGCAGTGACGTAACTGTAATTTAGTGTCGTTAATGTAGTTTAATGTATTTAAATACAAAATAAAAGTCCTGAATTTACAGAACTAATACTCTTATAGTAATCAACAAACAATTTTAAAAGCGCTGTATTCTATAAATAACAAAAAAACTCAACATATTTTACTTAAACGCAAAGCCATGATAGTTTACGCTACTTATAATTTACCATACGGTAAAATAATAGTTTATAAAGAGTTTGAGTTTTAATTACGCTTCGTTTTTAGACGAATGTCTGATTCCGAACACAATTAGCAGCTAGTCACATTTAAACAAACAATAACATACCAGCAGTTTAATTTCCTCACACTTTCCAGGTCGGACGCTTTAGCGCGCGCGAGCACAAGTTTCCGAGTTAATTTCATTTTTAATTTTTATTATAAAAAAAAGTTCGACGTCTTCTAACCGCATAAACACGACAACCATCACACTGCGGTAGTCAAGCGATGTTTCGCATGCGCGTCGTCTGTCACGTGTCAATATACAAATACAGCCACTAGAGGGCGACATTTGATGTTTCTTTAAATAGTCTTTTATTAAGTTTATAAGTTTGTGTGTGTGTGTATATATATATATATATATATATATATATATATATATATATATATATATATATATATATATATATATGTGGTATGATTGTGTATATTATGACAAACCTATGGTTTGTCATAATATCCTGTTTTTAAAACTATGGGCATTAATAATCTGCATGCACAACAGCTTATAATACTGCGGGCAAGTTTTATAACATGAAAATGAATTTTCAATGAATTTGTTCGTTTTTGAAGACAGAAAATTTATTTAAAAATAGATATTTTATGCTTTAAAATTATTATGGGGACTAGAGCTACACGAGTCCTTACTAATATGATTATATATTCATATATTACTAATATGATTATATATATTCATATACATTCATATATATATAATCAAGTCAAATCATATATAATAAGTCCCAGAACAACATTTAATGATTATTAATGATGGTTTCTAAAAACAGTCCTTATTCTAAATATATACCCATTAGGGAAATGTATTGGGACAAACCAATCAAACAGTTAGCCATGCATTTAGAACAACTGTGTATTTGGAATGCTGTTAATACAGTCTGGGGAAGGACATGTAAGGACAGCATAACTGTGCACCAATGCACAAAGTGAGGTTATAACCAAAGCAGCAATTACTCTTAGGAAGAAATAGAATGGAAATAGAAAAGCTCTGTTTCCAAAATATTTGCATCCAACCTCACAAATACTCTTCTGAACAAAGAAATCAAAATTCCCCACAAACACCACTGGCAGTTTTTGGGGTTGTTTACACTTTATTGTGTGAACAAACGGCGGCACGGTGGCTTAGTGTTTAGCATGTTTTTCTCTCAGCACTAGGGATTCCTGGTTCGAATCCCCATCTGGGTGGAGTTTCCATGTTCTCCCCATGTCCGCGTGGGTTTCCTCCAGGTTCTCCGGTTTCCTCCCACAGCCCAAAAACATGGATCAAGTCAACTGAATTCTCCAAATTCCCCCATATAGAGTGTGTATGTGTGTGAGTGAGTGTGTCCCCAGCGATAGATTGGTGTCCTGTCCTGGGTGTATCTGCCCAGCGCCCCAAACGTTCTCCCCTGGATGGGCATGGGGAACCCCCCCGCGACCCTAATAGAGGAAAAAGCGGAAGATAATTGATGGATGGATAAAGCATTTCATAATGTCGTACCAATTCCATCTGTTCTAGTTTTAATTGTCCTTTCCTTCCAAGTAGTTCTCATTTATTTATAAATAGCAGTAACGCCAAGGTACCAATTAGTTCTTGAGAGCCCCCTGTGACCCTAATAGAGGATAAAGCGGAAGATAATGGATGAATGGATGTGTGAACAAACTCCAAAGTTTTGTTAAGGCTGCTAATCATCTCAAAATGGAATCTCATGGTGGCTCCTGTGGGTAAGATGTGAAGGTCTTTAAATGGGGTTATGTAGGGCCACCTTGAGTGTAAATTAGCCTACAAATAATTTCGAAATAATGTAAAGTGAGCATATTTTAGCGGGCTTTAGAAAATAATTAACAAGATGAAGTGCTTCGGGAGAAAGGCGACGTGCAGAGGAAGCAGGAGGCGGAGCTGCTCCTTCATGTCTGCTGTGAATGCTGAGAGCGAAGCCTCGGTTCTCCATAAATAGCGGCTTCGTGGCAGCAGGTTAAAGTGGCAGTCGGGCTGAAGGCAGCGGGGTTCGGGGCTTTTGTGCTTGTGGATCTTTGGATCTCAACAAGTGATCGTTGTGGTGACTGATCCCCGACCTGTTGGCATCATGCTGGTGGATTTTGAGAAGCTGCGGATGGCGGGAGCTGGAAAAGCCATCGCTGTTCTCACGAGCGGCGGAGATGCGCAAGGTAAAATCCTCTAAACTGCTAATAAAACCTCCATCAGATCGCTTACCGGCTGTTGGAAACGTTGTAATGGGTTGCACTTGTCAGGCTTTTGATTCAGCCCCAGCCTGCAACCTGAATCAGAGCCACAGCCTCATTGTTTACAGCAGAGCTTTTGGTCGCTTAGTGACGTTCAGAGATTTTAAATCAGATTCAGTGTTTACGTCAACATTATACATGTAGAATCAACTTCAGCAGCATTAATGATTTCCAGCTTTGCGGCGGGATTACTGGTGATGTTAGCTCTCTGTAGTGAGTTTATTAGAACGCTTACGTAACGCGGTTCTGTCACGTACCACCACCACCTCACACGTGCATCACCTCCACCTTCCACCTCATTATTTCTGCACCCACTGTTTGTTTGATCACTTACCAGAGAGATGGACTTTGTAGTTCTGTAATCACAGTCTGTAGTCCATCTGTTTCTCTGCATACTTGGTTGTAGATAATACCAGTTTGTTGTCTTGTGGTCAGGGTTACCATAGATCAGGTACTAGTCAGGTGGTGGATTATACTCTATACTTGGGTAGCATTTATGTGGTGTTGGTGTGTGTTATGCTGGTTGTGGATCAGACATTTTAGTTTTCTAATTTTAGAATTTTTAAATTTTTATTTTTTAGGCTATCCATTATCTTCCGCTTTATCCGCTACTGGAGGGGGGGGGACAATCTATCACTGGGCACACAACACAAACACAACTCTATATGGGGCAATTTGGAGAAGTCAATTGACCTTGATTTATGTTTTTGGACTGTGGGAGGAAACCGGAGAACCCGGAGGAAACCCTTGTGGACACGGGGAGAACATGGAAACTCTACCCAGATTGGGATTCGAACCGGGAATCCCTAGTGCTTAGAGGAGAACATGCTAACCACTAAGCAACCGTGCTGCCCGGTAACACCAAAACACTCAGCGTTACCACAGTGCTTAGAATAATCCACCACCCAAATCGTATCTGATCTGCAGGGGTCCTTCTTATTTCAGAACAGAGAAAAAAAGAAGAACACACAGATGGACTACTGATGTATTTTAATGGCTACTGTAAAGACCAATAGACTAATCGTTAGAAGTGTATTTTTAGATATAGTGCTTTATCTTTGAAAAAATTATTTCAATCTGTTTGCAGGAATGAATGCTGCAGTTCGGGCCGTAACTCGCATGGGAATTTATGTTGGTGCAAAAGTTTATCTTATATATGAGGTAAGGTCATCCATCCATCCATTCATTATCTTCCGCTTTATCCTCTACTAGGGTCGCAGGGGGGTTCCCCATGCCCATCCAGGGGAGAACGTTTCGGGCACTGGGCAGATACACCCAGAACAAGGCGCCAATCTATCACTGGGCACACACTTACACAGACACACACTCCATATGGGGCAATTTGGAGATTTCAATTCACCTTGAGCCATGTTTTTGGACTGTGGGAGGAAACCGGAGAACCCGGAGGAAACCCACATGGGGAGAACATGAAAACTCCACCCAGATTGGGATTCGAACCGGGAATCCCTAGTGCTGAGAGGAGAACATACTAACCACTAAGCCACCGTGCCACCCAACCAGCTCATTAGACCATGTTAATTACTCACAGTGTTCTGAGGTGGGCGAAAGGAGAAGCCAGGCATGATTTGTAAAAGAGTCTATATCTGAAATGATATCTCAATATTTAAAAAGCCTCTGATGCAGATTTACTCACATGTTTACATCACACAGCTGTTGTGCAATCACTGCTGATTTCATTAATTAAAAAAACTCCTTGTAATAATAACAACCCATGATGATCAGAAAATATTATGTCTTATGATAAATCCTTATGTCTTAAATAAACCTGTCTTTCCCATAAGGGCTATCAAGGACTTGTGGATGGAGGAGACCACATCAAACTTGCAAACTGGCAGAGTGTCAGCAACATCATCCAACTGGTAACGACTTTCTGTGTTTTTTTTTTCCTGCTTAGGGATATTTTTAAGGACAGCACAGTGAGGTTAGAATCTAGATTAACGGAGTGAGTGCAGAGATTAAATCTAAGGGATTACAGTCGTGATTCACAGAACAGTCCACATACATTCCTCTCACTGAGCAGCTACAGGATGTGTACTTGTTCTCGGTCATGTCAGCTTTGTCATGCTGATGTGAGTCGGTGGTGCCTGAGGTGTAGAGGAGAACTCAGTAACAGCCAGACATTAGCAGGAGATTGGATGAATATAGCTCAGTATTAGCTCTTTTGTTTACAAATGTTAATACATATATTCAGCTTTTAACTCATACATGCAGTGAAACACACACACACACACACACACTTACTAGTGAAGTGAGTACACGTACCCAAAGCGGTGGTCAGCATTGTATGGTGCCAAGGAAGCAATTGAGGTTGGGTGCCTTGCCCAAGGGCACTTTAGCCATAGTATGTGGGCATTGTAGCTCAGTGGTGTGGGGCTATCAATCTGAAGGTTGGGGGTTCAAATCCCAGCTCCACTGAAGTTACCAAAGTGGGTCCTTGAGCAAGACCCTAAACCCTCATTGCTCCAGGGATGTTGGGATTAACCCTGTGCTCACCTCGGCGCTTTGAAAAAAAGCATCTGCTAAATGTAAATAAAATGTAAATGTATAGTATGTGGTGGAACCAGGAATTGAACCTGGCACCTTCAGGTTGCAAGGCTGGTTCCTTAACCACAAGCCTACGACTGCCTCATGTAGACTTCACATCAAAATCGCTCACTGCTGCACCACTGCCACCCTTAAGGACTCTATACATGCAAGCTCTTTTTTTTCTAATGAAGGAAACTGCAATCTGTCGTTGTAGGGTGGAACGATAATCGGCAGTGCCCGCTGTAAGGACTTCACCACACGGGAGGGTCGTTTATCTGCTGCTTTCCACTTGGTCCAGCGTGGCATCACTAACCTGTGTGTTTGTGGTGGAGATGGCAGCCTCACCGGCGCCAACATTTTCCAGAATGAATGGAGCGGCCTGCTGGCACAGCTGGTGGAGGAAGGTAACTAAACCATCCATCCATCCATAATGTTCTGCTTTATCCTTCACTAGGGTCATGGGGGGGGGGTTCCCCATGCCCATCCATTAAAGAACGTTTCGGGCGCTGGGCAGATACACCCAGAACAGGGTGCCAATCTATTGCTGGGCGCACACTCACTCACACACGCACTCTATATGGGGCAATTTGGAGCATTCAGTTGACCTTGATCCATGTTTTTGGACTGTGGGAAGAAACCGGAGAACCTGGAGGAAACCCATGCGGACACGGGGAGAACATGGAAACTCCACCCAGATTGGAATTGGAACTGGGAATCCCTAGTGCTGAGAGGAGAATATGCTAAACCACTACTAAAGGGATTTTATTTTTAGTTTGGTATAAAGATGCCGGTGTTTCTGATTGGTATTGGTGACACATCCACTACCTCGGGGGGAAAAAAAGCTTTCCCTTTGGTCCTGCAGCCTCTCAGTCAGTTCTGCTTAAGCTCCATGGTTGCTAATCCTTTTGTTCATTTGCGTTTGCACCGATTTTCGCTTCACTTACTGAAAGGAATCGGCAACAAAGTCTGCATTGTTCGTTTTGTTCAACACGGGCTCTCCAAAAGTCAAAGCTCTTTGTGGCAGGTTTAAATAAGCAGCCAGATCTCAGCAAAGGTCTCAAACGTCTGGACACTTTTATTTGATCTGATGGATAATGTCAGAGGTGTTTATTAAACCCGTTTTTTGTGTTTAAGGGAGAATCACTGACTCTTTGGCTCAGCAGTATACACATCTGAATATTGTCGGCCTTGTGGGGTCCATCGATAATGATTTCTGCGGGACTGATATGACCATTGGAGCTGATTCAGCCCTGCATCGCATCATGGAGGTCATCGATGCGATCAGCACAACTGCTCAGAGGTAAAGTTCCTCAAATCATTATGACTTTTTACTCATGTTCCTATTTGGAGTCACCGTATTGGATAACTGCATATTCAACTTGTGACAGTTCCATCCATCCATTATCTTCCGCTTTATCCTCTATCAGCGTCACGGGGGGTCCCCATGCCCATCCAGGTGAGAACGTCTCAGGCACTGGGCAGATACACCCAGGACAGGGCTATCGCTGGGCACACACTCTATATGGGGCAATTTGTAGAACTCAATTGACTTGATCCATGTTTTTGGACTGTGGGAGGAAACCGCAGAACCCGGAGAAAACCCACATGGACACAGGGAGAACATGGAAAGTCCACCCAGATTGCGATTCGAACCGGAAATCCCTAGTGCTGACAGGAGAACATGCTAACCACTAAGCCACTGTGGCGCCCAACTTGGGACAGTTTTACAATAAAGGGGGGGGGGGGGGGGGGGGGGGGGGGGGGGGGGGGGGGGGGGGGGGGGGGGGGGGGGGGGGGGGGGGGGGGGGGGGGGGGGGGGGGGGGGGGGGGGGGGGTGTGTGTGTGTGTGTGTGTGTGTGTGTGTGTGTGTGTGTGTGTGTGTGTGTGTGTGTGTGTGTGTGTGTGTGTGTGTGTGTGTGTGTGTGTGTGTGTCACTGCACAGATGGATTAAATGTAGAGGACTAATTCTTCTGTGTGTGTAAGCACTGCTGGCAGTTCCAACTGAAATCATTCTTGAAGCCACCTCTTGCACTTTATTTTTAATTATAAGTTTAAATTGTGCTCTAAATTAATTTCTTACATCCGTTTCTGAATTCATCTGTGGAAAAATATGTTTGCAGTCACCAGAGGACATTCGTGCTGGAAGTAATGGGAAGGCATTGTGGGTAAGAACTGTTCCTTTACCTGTATTAAAACGTGTTGTAGCCCGGCGCATTGCATTAATGCCATTAGTTCATGTAGAGAAAACCTCAGCTTTAGTCATTCAAGACATATATGTACCAGATTGATCACAAATGGACAGTTTATAGATTAAAAGACTGAGATTTTCTTGGCAGGTACCTGGCTGTGGTGTCATCTCTGGCGTCAGGTGCAGACTGGGTCTTTATTCCTGAGGCTCCTCCAGAGGAAGGATGGGAGGACCATATGTGTGCTCGCCTGGGAGAAGTAAGAGTATTGGTTTTCAATGGGAATGACTATTTCTATTTCTAGCAGGTGTATTTATTGTACATTTACCTGCAGAGTCGCAGCAAAGGTTCACGTCTGAACATCGTAATCATGGCAGAGGGAGCCATCGATCAGCATGGCCAGCCCATAACCTCCACCTATGTGAAGGATGTAAGCAATGATGTTTTTTTATTTTTAAAAAAATTTTTTTTTGAACCTTAAAATACAATTAACTATAATATCAACCTAATTTACATATGTGTCTTTTGTTTGTTTAGCTCGTAGTGACTAGACTGGGTTATGACACTCGGGTCACCGTGCTGGGGCACGTCCAGAGAGGAGGAACACCCTCGGCTTTTGATAGGGTGCTGGTAAGTAAGCAGGAGCTGGGTAGAAAGTCCTAAATGTCCTGAATATTAAACATTGCCACATTGGTAACATCAGTGGACCAGGGATTTAAACGCACAATTCTTGGAGTGTTAGCGCAACACCTTACCCACTGAGCTAGACACACCCACCATAACAAATGCACACACATTTCTATCCGTATATATATCTGATTTGAAAAGTAAAGGCTCTAGAAGCTACAAAAGAAAGGACATGTATTTGAATGTGATGTGTATTAAAATATATTTGTTGTTCTCAATGTTAAATCATATAAATGCCTGATTATATTTTTTAGAGCAGTAAATTGGGAGTGGAAGCAGTTGTAGCTCTGCTGGAAGCCACTCCAGAAAATCCAGCCTGTGTGATTGGACTGTCAGGGAATCATGCCATGCGGCATCCTCTGATGGAATGTGTTAGTATGGTGAGTCACATGGACACCGTAAGTCACTGCATAATGATGCCATGTTGTGACCATTAGTGTTAATTGCACTTCTTTAACGTACTGTTTACGTATTTATTGTGCTTCTATGACACCACAGTGTTCACTTTATTAATATTTATTTTTGAACTATTGGTAAGTTGGATAACTTTATATACTGTGTGTGTATATATATATATATATATATATATATATATATATATATATATATGTATATATATATATATATATATATATATACTTTTTTTTTTTCTTTTTAAAATTTTATTTTTTTTATTTATGAATCGGGTTAAAAAAATAATAAATCCGGTTGTTCCTGGGCCTAAATCTGATTGGCCGAGCTGTTTGCCGGCCGTGACATTATTGACAATAACACACACCTCTGTCCACTTTGTATAAAGGTGTGATTTTAAAATAATGTATTGTATATCATAAAATACATATTAATATAAACAGTAAGCTGATTCCTGATAAGCACTTTTTTTAAAATTTTTTAGTAAGCTGCTCTATAATTTGGCCACTAGATGGCACTGTTGGATTGTTGGAGAACAATCCGCCATCAGTGTTAATTTTAAAAACTGGACTAGATTACGTCGCAGTAGATCAGATTATTGATGATTTACCTTTTAATAAGTGCATTTATGAAGAAACCTAGTTTTGTAAATAGTGTGTTTGTAATCATTTTAAAAAAGATGAAAAAAGGCTTTTATTTTAAAAAAATCAAAATAAAAGCACTCAAGGTTGTACATTATTGTGAATAAATTACAATTAAAAGGTGTAACTGTACTCTGCTTCGTGTCGTGTTTAATAAAATCATTCTATCTATTTTTTCGCTTTTCCTTTAGACGAAGGAGGTTCAAAAAGCCATGAATGAGAAGCGATTTGAAGAAGCTATTCAGCTGCGTGGAAAGTGAGTGCAGGAAACGGCTGTGTATTTGGAAATTAGTGTTTCATATGAAAAGTCACACTGAAAAAAACATCCTCATTGCAGGAGCTTTGAGAACAACTGGAACACTTATAAACTCCTGGCCCACCAAAAACCTGCTCAGTCAAAGGTAAGCCTGGGTCAGGCCCTTGAGATAACACAGAATCACATTTCATTGTTAATGTGATTATAATTACCCTACATACTGTTTACACACGTTTATTAAAGTCATTAATAACATTCAGCCCATCACAAGCCTCTTTTTTTGTTAAAATATGTAAGGTATCTAGTTGCAATGTATAATAAATTTATCTTGGGTGGCACGGTGGCTTAGTGGTTGGCACGTTCTCCTCTCAGCACTAGGGATTCCCGGTTCAAATCCCCATCTGGGTGGAGTTTCCATGTTCTCTCCGTGTCTACGTGGGTTTCCTCCTGGTTCTCCGGTTTCCTCCCACAGTCCAAAAACATGAAACAAGTCAAATGAGTTCTCCAAATTGCCCCATATAGAGTGTGTGTGTGTGTCCAGTGATAAATTAGCGTCCTGTACTGCGTGTATCTGCCCAGTGCCCGAAACGTTCTCCCCTGGATGGGCATGGGGAACCCCCCCCCCCTCCATGACCCTAATATAGGATAAAGTGCAAGATAATGGATGGATGGATGGATATTTAACTTTAACAAATTTTTTCTATTATTATTCTTCCACTCAGAGTGTGCACTCTGTGGCGATTTTGAATGTGGGCGCCCCTGCAGCTGGTATGAATGCAGCTGTGAGGTCGGCGGTTCGAGTGGGCCTTGCTCGGGGTCTCACAGTTTACACTGTCAACGATGGATTTGAAGGCCTGGCTAATGATGCGGTGAGCCTCTGCCTTGTTCTTATTACTTGTACCCTCACCTAGATATGTTTTTCTTTAACTACTGACTTGTGTTCTCTCATTTGTAAACTGTTTTGGATAAACGCATCTGCTTCATGACTCACTTAAAGAACTTGATGCCACTGCTTTGTGACAAATAAGAAAGGCTGACAATGGTGGGGTCTTGTTATAGGTAACTGAAGTGCACTGGCATGATGTAGCTGGATGGACCGGTCAGGGAGGCTCACTGCTCGGAACTAAAAGGTGAGTCTTTTATACATTAGTATTCTGGACACTCGATACCTTAACAGCAGTTAAATCTTTCTATTTTGATTTATAGAACACTCCCCAACTCCTGCATGGAAAAAATAGTGGAAACCATTGGAAAGTACGGGATCCAGTCACTCTTGGTTATCGGCGGCTTTGAGGTATAAACACAGTAAACAATAGTTTGTAAATTTGCATCTCTGTAAGGGTCTATGTCAATCTCCTCTTTATCTTATCAGGCTTATGAGGGTGTTCTCCAGCTGGTGGAGGCCCGGGGCCACTATGATGAACTGTGCATTGCGATGTGTGTGATCCCTGCCACCATAAGTAACAACGTTCCAGGGACAGACCTCAGTATTGGAGCAGACACAGCGGTCAACGCTGCAATGGAGGTTAACATTTTTAATCTCTTTGATATTTCATTTACAAGGTAAAACATTATGGTAAATTATTAAATGAGTGCACAGTGGGGGAGGGGCGGCACCATGGCTTAGTGGTTAGCACATTCGCCTCTCAGTCCTAGGGACTCCCGGTTCGAATCCCAATCTGGGTGGAGTTTCCATGTTCTCCCCGTGTCCATGTGGGTTTCCTCTGGGTTCTCCGGTTTCCTCCCACAGTCCAAAAACATGGATCAAGTCAATTGAATTCTCCAAATTGCCCCATATAGAGTGTGTCCGTGTGAGTGAGTGTGTGTTCAGTGATAGATTGGCCCCTGTCCTGGGTGTATCTGCCCAGCGCCCGAAACGTTCTCCCCTGGAATGGCATGGGGAAACCCCCCGTGACCCTAATAGAGGATAAAGCGGGAGATGATGGATAAATAAATGAGTGCACAGTAAGGGGACAATGTTTTTAAAAAGCACTGCTGTCTGATTTACTAATACCAGTTCAACACAAACACGTCACATAAGTGTCAATGTAGAATCATACACCACTTAAATAATACCTGCTCTGTGGTGGCCCTGACCATAAGAAAGCTAAATAAAGTATGTGGAAATACAGACGGACTACAGTTTAAAAATACAAAGTCTATCTATTTTATAATTTAAACAACTCTGTTCAACGCCTGTCTGTACTGTTTGTTTTACGACATTCTATCTTTATGGGGTTATGTATGTTTCTTTATTTTGTTCTACTGTTTAGAGCTGCGACAAGATTAAGCAGTCTGCTTCTGGAACCAAAAGACGTGTTTTCATTGTCGAGACCATGGGAGGTTATTGTGGATATTTGGCAACCACGACAGGCATTGCCGTTGGAGCAGATGCTGCCTACATCTTTGAGGAACAATTCAGCATTCATGACTTGAAGGTAACTTGTGTAAATGTCTAATTACCTCATGTTTTTTTAATATCCTGAGTACTGAAGATTCTGATGTTTATCAAGTATATGAAAGCAGTTGTTTATTTCAATTTATGATTGTCAGGGTGTTAGTGGTTAGCATGTTCTCCTCTCAGCGCTCGGGATTTCCCGGTTCGAATCCCCATCTGGGTGGAGTTTCCATGTGCTCCCCGTGTCCACGTGGGTTTTCTTAGGGTTTTCTGGTTTCCTCCCACAGTCCAGAAACATGGATTAAGGTCAATTGAGTTCTCCAAATTGCCCCACATAGAGTGTGTCTGTGTGAGTGTGCCCAGTGATGGATTGGTGTCCTGTCCTGGGTGTATCTGCCCAGCGCCCGAGACATTCTCCCCTTGATGGACATGGGAAACCATCCCCGCCCCCCGCGTCCCTAATAGAGGATAAAGCGGAAGATAATGGATGGATGGATTGTCAGGTCAATTCAATCCAGGATACCTTGTTTGTTTCTTCTTATATTTTTAGATGAATGTGGAGCATTTAACAGAGAAGATGAAAAAGGACATTCAGCGTGGTCTAGTGTTAAGGTGACCATACATACATACTACTTTTGTGCAGACTGTAACCAACTATAGATCCTAATATAGTCCTTATTTCTCAAGGAACGAGAAGTGTCACAAACACTACACAACAGAGTTTATTCACAACTTATACTCAGCTGAGGGAAAGGGCATCTTTGACTGCAGGGTTAATGTCCTTGGACACTTGCAGCAGGTAAAGACTGTTTGCTATTAATATCTATGATATTCTTATTAAATTTCCATAATTTTTTGAAGCCAAATGCATCTTTCTATAACTTAAACTAGTAGCTTTCTAATAATTATTAAAACATCATGTGTAAAATCTTCCAGGTGAGTTAGCAGTCATCGTTTGTAATTCCTCTACAGTAAAACACATTTAAAGCTACAACTAACGTTACATTTTCATAAGTCATTTGCAGATACCTCTACACTTCACTGTTCCATGTTTGTCATTACTGTAATGTACACGTTACACTTTCCCAAGTGATTCATTTATTGTTTTCCCTCAGGGTGGAGTCCCGACACCCTTCGACAGGAACTTTGGCACCAAAATGGGTGTAAAGTCTGTATTATGGCTCACTGAAAGGATGAAGGAAACCTACAGACAAGGTTTGGACAAGTTAATGATTGAAATCATTCTGATGTTTTATAAATATGGTGTGTTTGAGGGGTTTTAATGTTGCAGTGTCTTTTATTCCAGGCCGTGTGTTTGCTAATGCTCCAGACACAGCGTGTGTCATTGGCATGACGAGAAAAATGGTATCATTCAGTCCAGTCACCGAGCTCAAGAGCCACACAGACTTCGAGTACGTCGACCCTAAAGTTTAATAATAATAATAATAATAATAATTTTAAGCTTGGGCGTCACGGTGGCTTAGTGGTTGGCATTTTCTCCTCTCAGCACTAGGGATTCCCAGTTCGAATCCCCATCTGGGTGGAGTTTCCATGTTCTCCCCGTGTCCGTGTGGGTTTCCTATACGTTCTCCGGTTTCCTCCCACAGTCCAAAAACATGGATCAAGTCAATTGAGTTCTGCAAATTGCCCCATATAGAGTGTGTCTGTGTGAGTGTGTGCCCAGCAATAGATTGGTGTCCTGTCCTGCGTCTATCTGCCCAGCGCCTGAGACATTCTCCACTGGATGGTCACGGGGAACCTCACCGCGACCCTAATAGAGAATAAAGCGGAAGATAATGAATGAATTTCAAGCTTGTTGCATTATACAGAACAAATGAGATGTTCTTAACAGTTTCTCTGTGCGTCTGCAGACACAGGATGCCGAAGGAGCAATGGTGGCTAAATCTGCGCGCCATGCTGAAAATGCTGGCTAAACACCAGACCCACTTTGAGGAATACATTATAGGAGACATTGAGCATGTGACCCGGCGGAGCCTCAGCATAGAGACAGGATTCTGAAGAGTAAAATGTACACGTTACTAACAAAGCTGAGATTCCAGCACTAATCACTGTTATGCCATATACCTCAGTTTCCTCTGACCACATTAAAGCTGCTCCCATCTGTAGCACATTCGATGCTGCCATTCCTGTTGTATCACTAATTTATTTCTGTAAATCACTAGTGCTTAAGTTCAAGTACATCTCTGCTGTTTTTGCTTTTCAT
Organism: Corydoras maculifer; assembly: GCA_019802435.1. Taxonomy (NCBI): domain Eukaryota; kingdom Metazoa; phylum Chordata; class Actinopteri; order Siluriformes; family Callichthyidae; genus Corydoras; species Corydoras maculifer. The sequence goes on from JAFMOD010001084.1 coordinate 346,194, forward strand.
TTCAGATTTGACTGTAAGAGTGGTGTTAAATGAAGTGTTAGTAGTTAGATGTCAGATTTTTTTGTTTAATAAGGACAACCAGTGAAGTTATGCTAGTTTACACACATCTGTACATCTGTGTCATGACCCTTTATGGTTGTAACCTAAAACAAATATAATATTTTGCCTGAGCGGAAATTATTGTGCTAATTTCTACTACAGAGTGGGTTCACAAGGTCTTTTAAATAAAACTGTGACTGTCCTGTGTCTTTTTCTTAATATAACATCCGATATGGTGTTATCAGAGGAGTTATGTCGTCCTTGTTAGCTGCTTTGTTAATCACTAATTTACTGTTGTGTTAAGTACTCTTGTTTAAATCCGTGATTTAGCCATTGTTAAACCAGTTGTTTTCTCTGCATTTCTTTAAAGATGGTATTTGTTTTGTATTTAAAAAAAATAATATATTAATGTTAATATTTGGCACAAGTCTCATGAATTTGTAACAAATGTGCATCTGCAAGTCCGTGGTGGCTGAATAAAGATACTTACTAGACACAAAGGTTTTTTTTTTGTTTAAACATTTGTCGGGTTTGGATATGACACTAGACGCTTTGCTTGGGCTTGTGATGCCTTTTGCAAACAGTGTAAACAAAACCGCATCCACATCACCTGAATAAAAGTTTCTCCTGTGCACAATAGCACTAATCACTCTCTCCACCAATCACTGGTGTTGCTGCTCAAAACACCTAGAGGTGGTGAGGTATCTTAAGCTGTATCTTGGTGCTTTGTTAACAGTATTTAAACCTCTGCAGGGTCCAGAAGAGTAAGTATGTACAATGTGATGGTAACAGAAGCAACTTCTATATTATGTATTTATAAGAAAATCACTCCTGGGTGAAGAGTTTTCTAAACATATCTGTTCACATTGTGTTGTACACAAAAAAAAAACATTAAGACACACACCTTAATCATTAGGCTCTTTACTGTTTCAGTATGTCATGTCCGTCCACATTCTATATACAGGATGCAAGTGGCTGGACATTATAACTATATTTGCTCCTGCAGCAAATGTCCCTGAGGTGATTAATAATTACATCAGCATTATTCATTCATTCATTGATTCATTATCTCCCGCTTATCCTCTATTAGGGTCGCGGTGGGGTTCCCCATGCCCATCCAGGGGAGAACGTCTCAGGCGCTGGGCAGATAGACCCAGGACAGGGTGCCAATCCATCGCTGGGCACACACTCACTCACACAGACACACTCTATATGGGGCAATTTTGAGAATTCAATTAACTTGATCCATGTTTTTGGACTGTAGGAGGAAACCGGAGAACCCGGAGGAAACCCACGCAGACACGGGGAGAACATGGAAACTCCACCCAGATGGGGATTCGAACCGGGAATCCCCAGCGCATCAGCATTATTGTGTCTGATTAAATCAGACATGCAACACACGACACACCATAACCACCATCAGTGTCACTGCAGTGCTACGAATGATCTACCACCCAAACAATACTTAATTAGGGGTTGTCCTGAAAAAGAGAAGAGTAAAGGTAACTAATGTGTGTTTTTCAACAGTTTTCAAACATAGAACTACAAAATGAAAGTGAATAAAATAAACAATAATTATAAAAAATAAAAAAAAAGTGTAACTAGTAAAGCGGCCGGTTAGTGTATCCTTATAATACTATTCATCCATTATCTTCTGCTTTATCCTCTACTAGGGTCACAGGGGGGTGGCGGCACGGTGGCTTAGTGGTTAGCACATTTGCCTCTCAGCATTAGGGATTCCCGGTTCGAATCCCTATCTGGGTGGAGTTTCCATGTTCTCCCCGTGTCCACGTGGGTTTCCTCCGGGTTCTCCGGTTTCCTCCCACATTCCAAAAACATGGATCAAGTTAATTGAGTTCTCCAAATTCCCCCATATAGAGTGTGTTTGTGTTAGTGAGTGTGTGAGTGAGTGTGTGCCCAGCGATGGATTGGCGCCCTGTCCTGGGTGTATCTGCCCAGCGCCCGAAACGTTCTCCCCTAGATGGGCATGGGGAACCCCACCACGACCCTACTAGAGGATAAAGCGGGAGATAATGAATGAATGAATGAATGAATGAAGGGTCACGAGGGGTTCCCTATGCCCATCCAGGGAGAACGTCTCGGGCGCTGGGCAGATACACCCAGGACAGGGTGCCAATCTATCACTGGGCACACTCACTAACACATACACACTATATGGGGCAATTTGGAGAACTCAATTGACTTTGATCCATGTTTTTGGACTGTGGGAGGAAAATGGATAACCCGGAGGAAACTCACGCAGACACCGAGAGAACATAATTCCCTAGTGCTGAGAGGAGAACATGCTAACCACTAAGCCACCATGCCGCCCTCCTTATAATGCTATTATAAGAATAATTATAATACTAAATGATATGAACAATATATAATGACAATGAACAATATATAATGAAATAAATTGTAACATTGTAAAAAATCCCATAATTCCAGGCGCGCGGAGCTGCTAAATCGCGCATGCGCACATCGCCCTCCCTCTTCTGGCTTCGCACCGCTTCTGCTATAATGGTGAGTGGCTCGGTCTCAGTATGAAATCCGTTTAAATCTCCGGCATCGAGGTGAACATGGCGCTGTCTCTGCCCCGGCGCAGTCACGCACACTGTAATGAAGGTTCTCGGGCAGATATGTGAGCGATGAGTCGGTGTTGTGGTTGATATTTGGAGGTTTTGTCTCTCGGTGCTCTGGAGCTTAATGGAGGTTCAGTTCAAACAGACGCTGTGATGTCGGATGAGCGCGATTATTACTGATTATATAACAATTACACAACGTACAAGCACAATTAAACTAAACTAATGTATACAAGCGGGTTGTAACGGACTCGCTGTTAAACTCGGGTTTTATTCGGGCTCAGTTTGTGTTATGAGATCGCTAGCTCGCTAAATGCTACAAGCTGGGCTAACTTAAGCTTGACTTTGCGTCCCTGAATCAGATTAACTTCATTATTCTCATCGAAGTGTTGGCTGTCATGCTGGATTATGTGTCTTTGAGAAGTTTGTTGTGGGAAAAACTGAGTGGAAGTGATAGTAATTGTGCAGTTTGTGTTTAAAGGTGTTTTTATTCCCTTGAATCAGATACGTGGCGTGTGTATAAATATATATATATATATATATATATATATATATATATATATATATATTAGATTTAGTGATTTATTAAATACTTTTATCCAAAGTGACCTATAAAAAGCACTGGATTGGCCACAGCACCCCTGGAGCTATGAGGGTTAAAGGTTTTGCTCAAGGACCCACATTGGTAACTTCAGTGGAACCGGGATTTGAACCCCCAACCTTTCCATTGACAGCCCAACACCCTGACCACTGAGCTACAACACCCATTCTGCCTTGGTACATTCTAAAGTTTAAATTGCTTTTAAGTTCTGATGCAGCCATCCGTTATCTTCCACTTTATCCTCTATTAGGGTCAGGGGGGGGGGGCAATTTGGAGAATTCAATTGACTTGATCCATGTTTTTGGACTGTGGGAGGAACCCGGAGGGAACCCACGGGGAGAACATGGACACCACCCAGATGGGGATTGGAACCGGCAACCCCTAGTGCTGAGAGGAGAACATGCCAACCACTCTGCCACCATGCCGCTCGTCCTGATACATGATGCCTTTTAAAAACAGCATGCATCAGACCTAGTCTGTCATCAGTGCCTGAACCTCACAAATGCTCTTTTGCATAAATGGCTCCAAAACTTTGTCGAAAGACTTTTCAGGAGATTGGTATGTGGTATATGCAGATGGTGGACCATCGTATAAGATCATATCAAGAGGGTTATGAGTTATGGATACTAATTATCCTGGTTGTCCTATTGCTGTCAGAGCAAAAATAAGTATTCAAGTAAAAGTAAAGGTTAAACATTCAAATATCTAAAAAGTTTGGAAGTTGTATTCACACTTGAGTTATTTACAAGTTCTGGTGTGATGTAAATAAATGTCCGCTCTAAATTTTCCGATCCCTGTGTTTTTCTTTCTGCAGGCCAAACGCACCAAGAAGGTGGGAATTGTGGGAAAATATGGTACCCGTTACGGTGCCTCCCTCAGGAAGATGGTGAAAAAGATTGAAATCAGCCAGCATGCTAAGTACACCTGCTCTTTCTGTGGCAAAGTGAGTGTGATGGTGTAAAAACAATTTTAATCCTTGTAACTAAAGCATCTCAAACATTTTATTAAAAAACTAAACTCCTGTAATGCTTAATGTTTTAAAACATAAATTAAATGACTTACATTTTTGGTGACTTGTGCATGTTTTCAGACCAAGATGAAGAGAAGAGCAGTTGGAATCTGGCACTGTGGGTCCTGCATGAAAACTGTAGCTGGTGGTGCCTGGACATACAAGTAATGCTTGTTTTAATATTCACAGCTGTAAATTACTATGTAGTTTTCTTAGTTTAATGCGTGTGTTTTTCTTCACAGCACAACATCTGCTGTCACAGTCAAGTCTGCCATCAAGAGACTGAAGGAGATGAAGGACCAGTAAACTGGGACTTTGTTTTTGTACAGATTAAAACCACCGTGTCTCGGACTTTATGTTTTCTATGTGGCTCGTTGGAACATCCCACAATAAATTTAAGTCTTGAGAGGAATTTTGTTTCATTTTGTTATTGAAGCTGCACGAGACCAGACTGGTCTGTACACAACATTGAAAGCTTCAGCATTACATTTCAACCTACAGTACTGACAGGATCCATGTAGCTGCATAGTGATCCATAGGCACAGTTATCTGATTTGGGCCATTAATCTGGTAAAATCAATCTTAATCTTAGCCCATGGAAATATGTAATAAATGTTGCATTGATTACTGTATTGATATTTGTGTGATTTAGGTCGTCAACAAGCTTGTATGTCCAACTTTTCCATTTTGTTTTGCGTGTCAGTAAATGTATATGGGTCATACAGCACTATATTCTGACCAACATCAATAGGTGATCAATTCACTGCTGGAGACATTTTATTAATATCCAAATACTTGGTTATAATTGTGTTGTGTTCCAAAAATACTTAATGTGGACTTGGGCATTAGTATGTATTGTTGAATTTTAAACCTTGTAGAAATTCTTACTAAACTGTATTCTGACAAAATTGATTTAATTGTTTTAGTCTTTGCAATTCAAAGAATCCATTGCACCATAACTAAGAATCATTTTATTATTGGGTAACTTAAATGGAGACTGTTGTAAAGGAACCAATGAATTAAACTTAATTTAAAATAAACGCACCTTGTACATTCAATAGACACAAGTAGAACATCTGCATTCCTTTAGTTTTAAAGGCATATTTTAAAAATTGCTTTTTTGTACACCTATTAACTTTATAATAGCTTCACAGCACCAGACAAGGGACTGGGTGTGGTCCTAGAGCGGTGAAAGTCTCTGATCGTCATTATACAATATAGAGAAATGTAAAAAAACAAATTTCAGACATGGTGCTTAGTGGGACGGGGAATCAAAGCAGGGACTTTGTGAGGTGAAGGTTCCTTTACCATAAGCCTACGACTGCGCCAATCTTATGACTTCACATGATGTGTATATGTGCATTTGTATCTGCAATAATAGATTAGGGACACCCTCTATTCTAGGGTGACTGTCCCAATGCAGAAAATAGGATCTATGAAGGCATGTTTCCCCCTTTGAGTATATTTTAGATTCAATTAAACTGTAAACCAGGGTCAATCAGTGTGTCTTGTTCTGGATAAATTGACAAAAATGTCTTTATGAACCATGTGCACCGTGGCAGAGTTAAACTGCTCCAAATAAGTAAGATAGACCTTTATTTGTCCCACAATGGGGAAATTCACATTCACAGCAGCAGATACATTAGAAGAAAAAGGAAAAATATATTAAGTGATTTGAAAAAAATTTTAAAAAAAAAGGAAAAATTTAAATAGAATTAGAAATCTATATATACACGATAAATTCAAATTTTCAGTTCTTTGCAGTCATATTACAGAGGAAGTACCTTCCCCAAACCTGTTATCACAGTTGCTGGAAGCGTACAGTTGTCCAAAATGCATAACTGTGCTTAATGTTTACATCTTTTTAGAAACATCATAATGTAAGGAGGGGTTGCATTGTGGCTTAGTGTTTAGCATGTTCTCCTCTCAGCGATGGGGATTCCCGGTTTGAATCCCAATCTGAGTGGAGTTTCCATGTTCTCCCTGTGTCTGCATGGGTTTCCTCCGGGTTCTCCGGTTTCCTCCCACAGTCCAAAAACATGAATCAAGGTCAACTGAGTTCTCCAAATTACCCCATATAGAGTGTCTGTGTGAGTGAGTGTGTGCCCAGCAATAGATTGGCACCCTGTCCTGGGTGTATCTGCCCAGCGCCCGAAACGTTCTCCCCTGGATGGGCATGGGGAACCCCCCCGTGACCCTAATAGAGGATAAAGAGTTCCCCAAATTGCCCCATATAGAGTGTGTCTGTGTGAGTGAGTGTGTGTTCAGTGATAGATTGCCCCATGTGCTGGGTGTGTCTGGTGTATGGATGGGCATGCCCCCCCCCCCGCGATTCTAGTAGAGAATAAAGCAGAAGATAATGGATGAATGTATAAAGTAAAGATTTCGAAGCCTGTCCGAAAACATTTGTCCATGTCTCCTCTGGTCTTAATTCATGCCTCACATACGTCACTCCCAGTTGTCGCGAGACCTCTACGTCACTACGGCGCCTCGCGCGGGATTCTTTATTGCAGGCTTCTCGGTGTTAAACGCGGAGCGACACGAGTGCGAGTGTTATTAGTTTTATTTAATAATAATCTTTAAACCGCTTCTTTAATAATCATGGCCACAGCACCCACGAGTGGAAGGAAGCGGCTTCTAAAGGAGGAGGATATGACTAAAATCGAGTTCGAAACCAGCGAGGAGGTGGATGTTACACCGACCTTCGATACGATGGGGCTGCGGGAGGATCTGCTGCGCGGGGTCTACGCTTACGGTAACTCTAGCCCGGGGATTCGGGCCTAAGCTAGTGCTAACATCATTAAGCCGAATACAGCTTTAATATACATTTTTTGTTCCTGTTTTTTTTATTTGTTCCTCGTGTTCACTTTGCAGTGAGTTTCTTGATTAACTGGTTTGATTATTTTGCGCTACATTCAGAAGAAAGCTGGTTCGGAAACATGGCGTTGCTTTTTTTTCCCCCACCCGTAATCCGCCTCGCGCTTTAACTTCGTGACATAAAGCAGAGACCGCGTCGGAAAACAGGTGGAAATTTAAAACTGTAAATTAATCGTGGTTCTAAATAGTTTTATAATGTATATGTTCTTATAAATTGTGAATATTAAAATGTACACATCACGAAGGCTATTTTAGTTGAGTTTACAGTTATTGTTATATTTTATTGGCTGCACATTAACAAACGTGATGTTTAAGTGTTCCAAACTATGGTAGCTCGGTGTCTGATCTTATAGACATTCGGTAATTTAATGCACTTTATGTAAATAATATATATATATACACACATTTCATTGGCCCTGTACGTGTATTCTGCACCATGACAATAAAGTTAAATCTAATCTTATTGAATTAAATCTAATTTAGCAAACGCATTTATATATAGCGACTTACAAGTATCCCGGCGGCATGGTGGCTTAGTGGTTAGCATGTTCTCCTCTCAGCACTAGGGATTCCCGGTTCGAATCCCCATCTGGGTGGAGTTTCCATGTTCTCCCCGTGTCCGCGTGGGTTTCCCCATCTGGGTGGAGTTTCCATGTTGTCCCCGTGTCCGCGTGGGTTTCCTCCGGGTTCTCTGGTTTCCTCCCACAGTCCAAAAACATGGATCAAGTCCAAATTGCCCCATATAGAGTGTGTGTGTGTGAGTAAGTGTGTGCCCAGCGATAGATTGGCGCTCTGTCCTGGTTGTATCTGCCCAGCGCCCGAAACGTTCTCCCCTGGATGGGCATGGGGACCCCCCCCCCCCCCCAAATATAAGATAAAGAGGAAGATAATGGATGGACTTACAAGAATCCCAACTTAATAGTTGGGGTCAGAACACAAGGTTACACACAGAATCCCTAGAGGATCTAGGGTTAAGGGTCTTGCTCAAGGACCCACATAACATCAGTTGACCTGGGATTTGAACCCACAATCCTTGGATTGTTAGCCCAACACCCCCACAATGAGCTATTAAATCCCTCACATTCAGCTAACACACCCCTCTCTGTGGAAGCCCTTTTCCCCACTAAAAATAAAAAGGTAGAATCATCGAATTCTAACTTTGTATTCCAGAATTCTGACCATAACATGTCATACTGCACATGTGTGCAAATACATACACAGATCAGATGAAATAGGATTCAATAATGATCTATCCATTTATACCAGCATAATACTACTAAACATATCAACAGTATTTCAATGTTGCACCCAAAAATACCTGTTCTGTGGTCATCACGCTCACTTAAAACAGGGTGAAAAGAACAGACAAAGTTTGAATGAATAACTGTTTAATGACATGTAGATTGTAATATGGAACTACAAAGTTTGTCCCTGCCTCTCAGCATATTTGTGTCTGTCATATTGAACATAACTATATAATTTGACTGGTTAACTAATGCAACGTTTGCATTTTGTGTAGGATTTGAGAAACCTTCAGCGATCCAGCAAAGAGCCATCAAGCAGATCATAAAGGGAAGGGATGTCATTGCTCAGTAAGTTTGGCACTATTATATTTCGAGGTTATATCATCATGATTTAATTGTGGTTCAGATTTAATTTTAGCTTTTTGTCCTCGCACTGTATGATTACTTAAGATGCCACCACGGAGATGTCTAAACTGATTGGTTTGAATTTTCAGGTCGCAGTCTGGTACTGGTAAAACAGCCACGTTTTGTATTTCAGTGCTGCAGTGTCTGGACATTCAGGTAACGTAACAGTTTTAAGATGGGTGAGACTGATCAGGTTTGATTTGGTTATTCTGAATGTGTATTTCTTTATTAAAGGTACGAGAGACTCAAGCGCTAATTCTGGCTCCAACTAGAGAGTTAGCTGGACAGATCCAAAAAGTAAGTGCTTGTGTTCAGTTGATTAAAGATTCCTGCACCTGTCAAAGTGCAAAGTTGCAAAGAATGTAATGTTTCTATAGGTACTCCTCGCACTGGGTGACTACATGAATGTACAGTGCCATTCATGCATCGGTGGTACCAATGTTGGGGAGGATATCAGGAAGCTCGACTACGGTCAGCACGTCGTAGCTGGAACCCCTGGCAGAGTGTTCGGTGAGTTGCTTGTTGTCATGATTGTCTTGTGGTGTAGATTAATGTTTAACTCTTATAATGAGTATAAATTTTCCTCCCTTAGATATGATCCGCAGAAGAAGTCTGAGAACCCGCGCCATTAAGATGCTGGTTCTGGATGAGGCTGATGAAATGTTGAATAAAGGTTAAGACGCCTTCAGACGTTTGTCTCACAAATAAAAGTCCTGAATGAGGACTGGTTTGACATCTGAGATCTTTTTGTCTCTGCAGGTTTTAAGGAGCAGATTTATGATGTGTACAGATACCTGCCTCCCGCAACTCAGGTGGTTCTGATCAGTGCCACTCTGCCACACGAAATCCTGGAGATGACCAACAAGTTTATGACTGATCCTATTCGCATTCTGGTCAAGCGGTAAGTTGCTTTCTGGTATATTCAAACTCATTAATAATAGACAAGACGTGTACCAAAAATGTACACCTGACCTGCTGAAATCTACCTCAGCGTTATTGACCATGACCCTAGATTTCATCTCCAGTTGAATCATGCCCTTTTTAGTGCTTTACCATATGCACATTTGAGCGTTTCCTTTGCTGGACCAGCCTTGTTTCAACAACATTGGATGATCATTGGTCCTGATTACCTCCTGTCTAAAAGACATTATGTACATTTTTTCTATTAATCTGATATCGGCCAATGTTTTTGTCTGGCTGATTAATCAGTTGCGCTTTAATGTGCAAGTCTGCATTTTCTTTCCTGAGAAGATCCGAGCTTAATGACTTGTATCGTTTGCAGTGATGAATTGACGCTGGAGGGCATTAAGCAGTTCTTCGTGGCTGTTGAACGAGAGGAATGGAAGTTTGACACGCTGTGTGACCTGTACGACACACTGACCATCACACAAGCCGTCATTTTCTGCAACACCAAACGAAAGGTCCGTTGAATAGATATCTGCCCAGTATGCAGAGTTAATTTTACAGCCTTAATGGCTCTGCACCGTTATCATTAACTCATGGTTTTATGCGTGGTGTGATTTTTATGTAGGTGGACTGGCTGACCGAAAAGATGAGGGAGGCTAATTTCACAGTATCCTCTATGCATGGAGACATGCCACAGAAAGAGAGAGAATCGATCATGAAGGAGTTCCGATCGGGATCTAGGTAAATATCATCTCATTTCTCTAAAAGGGGTTGATCAAATTTGGGAAGTAGAAAGGTGAGATTGTGTAGGAAAGTTGGATGAGTCTGTAAATGTCTTATGTTTGTGTGTATAAACTAATCCCTGATTCCAAGCCAGTGATCAGTTCCCTGATATTCACTATTTAAGAAGCTGGTTAAACAAAACTGACACAGACTTCAGCAGCATCAGATGTTAACCAATAGATGACTTCAGACTAAACACTTATTAAAATTTACTGTAAGAGCAACTATTATATAATCATAGTTAATATATATATATATATATGTAATAATATAATAATGAACAGGACCATTTTTCTGTATGTGTTTACAACGCTGATGGTAATGCTGACCTTACACAAGAAATTAACAGAGCAGAAGAACATTGTTGCTGCTTTATTTAGTACTTTTTAGATCTTGCTGTGTTTAGATTTTCTTTGCTGTGTGTTACATTTGGTCATTTATTGGACACTTTTATCCAAAGCGACTTACAAGGTGAGCACAGGGTTAATCACAACATCCCCGCAGCAATGAGGGTTAAGGGCCTTGCTCAAAGACCCACACTGGACCCACATTGGTAACTTCAGTGGACCTGGGATTTGAACCCCCAACCTTCAGATTGATAACCCAACACCCTAAACACTGAGCCACCGCTCCCTCGAGTTAAATACTTATTATACTAATGTATTTTTACTACTACATGGTTGCTGTGTATTTAAAGCTAAGTAAGTATAAGTTAATGAATATTAAATAATATTGTAATGTGTTTTGTCGTAGTCGGGTGCTGATTTCGACAGATGTATGGGCCCGAGGATTGGATGTCCCACAGGTCTCCCTCATCATCAACTATGACTTGCCCAACAACAGAGAGTTGTACATCCACAGGTAAGAACGTCATGTTTAATTGTGTAAAATCCCAACTTCATGAAAGAAAAATTTCATGAAGCAATTCCTTCAAGTCACATTACTTAATATGTGACAAATCAAATTTTGATTTCACTTAATATTTCAATACTTTATAATCTATATAAAACTGAATAAGATAAATAAAATTTGTGTATTTACCTTTATAAGCTTGTTTTATAAATTATAGTACTTAAACAGTGTTCTCCTGTCTTTCTCTGCAGGATCGGACGATCGGGACGTTACGGCCGCAAGGGTGTGGCTATAAACTTTGTAAAGAACGATGACATTCGCATCCTGCGTGATATTGAGCAGTACTATTCCACACAGATTGATGAAATGCCAATGAACGGTACGTCACACTGCTCTGCATTCCCAACACGCTGTCATGTGGTGCTTTTAAATCTGTTTGTACAGCGAAGGCAGAGATGTAACTTTGACTTTGTTTTCCAGTTGCTGACTTGATCTGAAGCGGGAACGTGAGAAGCAAGGTCATATACACCCGGACCCTTTTATCAACCCTATTTTGGCTTTTATAATTTACTGTCTTTTTATTTAGATGAGCCTCCTGGTGTTCAGGGATGGGCTATCGTTTGTATTCGTTTACTGTGAGGTTGTAAATAAAGACGTGTTCAATGGAAATTTTCATGAAGTTGTTGATTTTTCATGAACTACACTATGATCTGGTAGACTGTGGATGAACATGCTCTACTCAGGAGATGAAGCTAAAGGTCCCTGGCTCGGTTCCCGGTCCCACCAAGTACTATGGCTGAAGTGCCTTTGGGCAAGGCACCTAATGTATAACGGGCTGTCCACCACACGGAGCATGTGTTTACTTTACTGTGTATTTGTGTGTGTTTCACTGCAAGTTAAATGTTGAGGTCTAATAGTGATGTGGTGGTTTGTTTCGTATGATAAAGTGATCTATCACTACAGTGCTGAGTTATCTACCACCCAAATAATACCATCTCTGTGGTGGTCCTGATCTTAAAAGGTCAGAATAATGGGGATGAACAAATGTACTTTCAGATGTTAATGAACTAAAGTCTATAATTATAAAAACTTATCTGGTCCCATCAAGTACTATGACTAAAGTGCACTTGGTCAAATCACATTACCCCAATTGCTCCATGTGTGCTGTGTACATGGCTGACCACCGCTCCAGCCACACGTGCACACTTCACTTAGAGTGTATATATGTACGTGTGTTTGTTTTACTACACAGATGGTTTAAATGTGGAGGTCTAATCCCTGTGTGTAAGTACTGTAGGCAAAATCGATGACTTTCACAATAAAATGGCCAGTGTGTGTGTTTACTCTAATAAACCTTTTATTACTGATGAAAAATTGTACAAAAGGTTTTAAAGTTCGATGAGACAAAGGACATCTTAATCGCTTAGACCAAACATTCTGTCAAAATGAGTAGGCACGGAGCTCATATCTGTGGCTCAAACTCAGATAAATAAAGCTTTGTTAAGAGAAGAATAGACCAGACGGCTCGGCCAGGAGCATGTGGCTCAGCTCGATTCTGCTAATTAAAGCTCTTATTCATAAAGGCAGGCTTCAAAAATTGTGATATTGACTTCAAAATACATTCAATGTTCCATTGAAAGCAGGCAGCTGTGAGTTTACTGGTAACAGCGTTCAGCCCTGGTGTGAATATTTAAATCAATGTCATAGTTCGTCTGTGGTGTATCATACTATGGTTGTATTTAATAAGCCAGTGGATTACAAATAAGGGGGGGTTTCACTGTATGGAACGCCAATGTTTTTTGAAAATGCCCTGCAAAATGCTGAAAAGACATTGACAAATTGGGCGACCTACGACCCCAATGGTTTCTTCAAGCGCCCATGTAATTAATAGGAGCGCACACGCGCACGCCTGGCTTTCCCAAACCCGGGCGTGCGCGTGTGCGCTCCTATTAATTGCATTAGCGCTTGAAGAAGCCATAGGGGACGCAAGTCGCCCAATTTAGTCCATTTTTTCTTCTTAAAACGGCGGCGATTATAAAACTTAAGCGACGAAAACGCTGTGACCGAGGCGTCCAAACTGAATGCCTGCGTTGTTTTACGTCATTTATACAGGAAACAGCGTAAAAACGGCATTTTATGAAAAACGGCAGGGCATTTTCAAAAACCATTGGCGTTCCATACAGTGAAAAACACCGATTTTTCAAAACCGGAGCGTGTGCGCGCGCGTT
>JAFMOD010001084.1:367233-414976 GCA_019802435.1 Corydoras maculifer
TGAGTGAGTGTGTGCCCAGCGATGGATTGGCGCCCTGTCCTGGGTCTATCTGCCCAGCGCCCGAGACGTTCTCCCCTGGATGGGCATGGGGAACCCCACCGCGACCCTAATAGAGGATAAGCGGAAGATAATGAATGAATGAATGAAAAAAAAAGTTTCAGCTTTATTGTCATTGTGCAGAGTACAAGTAAAAAAAAGAAAGAAACTTTATAAAGAGCGAGGTTTATTTAGCATATTATTTATTATTTATTTAGAGTTAACAGTGTAAGACAGTTATTTGACAATGTTGGGTTGATGCGCTTAGTGAACGTAAAGCGTTAACTGGGCGTGGTCTCATTATGATTATAGGATGTCTTAGTGTCACCATCATTTAGTGATGAGGTCGACTTTATGGGGTCACAGTGGCGTTTAATGTGTCTTTAATGTAAATAAAAGCATCTGTTATTGTTGAACACACCTGCTTGTTATTATTAACGCAACGAATTTTTTTAATCTGATGTAAGTGATCATTAAAATAAAACCCTATTACAAAGAACAGCTAAACCTGAGGATTGAGCTCGTGTTCAGAGATGCAGTGTTATGTGAATGCAGTAACCTTACGTTTGATGATAAAAGCATTATGCTTTTAATATAAAAGCATTAAAATCATGATTATGATGGGTGTGGTTTAATATTACCCACAATGCACTGCACGTTAAAGTCACCGTCAGTTAGTAATAGGTCGAATTTATAGGGTTTCAGGCGTGAAGGCTCTTCTGATCTGTACAAAAAAACAGATGAAATTTATGATAATATGAAAATAAAATAAACAGATAAAAAAATATTTCAATGCAATAAAATAAAAAATATTTAAAAAATTACTTTACAATTTTATAGGAATTAATATGAAAGTATGAACGAACCAAGTTGTTAGTTAAGGTAATAAATAAACATAAGTTAGTGTAAAAAGCTCTATACGAAGTGTTGAGTGTAAGTGTGGAAGCGAAGTCATTACTGTACATTACATGTAGTGTAGCAAATGAATGTTGTTGTTGTAGTGTAATAGGAACCGGTAACGAAGTTTATGGAATGTAATAGTATAAATAGTAATTATGAATTGGCTAGTAAATGACACATTACTAAAATTTCAGCCGCTGGGGGCGCTGTGCAGCATAACCCCTGCTGCGACTCTTCAGAAAGCCCCCGGTGGGGACAGATCGGCTCCTCTCTCTCTCACTTGCCTCACTGCCTGGTCCACTCGGGGTTCCAGCACTTTCACTCGACTAGCACGGGACTCGAAACCCGCTCTGTTTGAACCACCGAACTGATGATCCATACGACTAGCCCTCTGAGCCACCGCTGCCTTCTGACGCTCAGACTTTTTTTGGGGGCTTTATCCCAAATTCAGCTCCTGAAAATCAAACAGTCATGATGAACAAAACAAAACAAAACAAAACAGCGATCACCTGCCGTAGCCTCGAACCCGAGACCTCACTCACACACTGCCTCACCTCCAACCGCTGGAGCTACGTGAAGGACGAGGACGCAGCATCATCAGCACAGTCATCTGCATCAAACACAACCACCCCGACCCCAACAACTGCCCCTACACCCGAGTCTGAGGGCAGGACGCAGCCTCATCAGCACAGTCATCTGCATCAAAGAGAACCACCCCGACCACAACAACTGCCCCTACACCCGAATCTGAGGGCAGGACACAGCCTCATCAGCACAGTGATGTGCATCAAAGAGAACCACCCCGACCCCAACAACTGCCCCTACCCCCGAGTCTGAGGGCAGGGCGCAACCTCATCAGCACAGTGATGTGCATCAAAGAGAACCACCCCGACCCCAACAACTGCCCCTACCCCCGAGTCTGAGGGCAGGGCGCAACCTCATTAGCACAGTGATGTGCATCAAAGAGAACCACCCCGACCCCAACAACTGCCCCTACACCCGAATCTGAGGGCAGGACGCAGACAGTCGTGTGGCGCTGCAGGTAAGTGTTCTAGGTACCAGATCAGCAGAGCAGCAGATCGAACCCCCCACCCGACGGAGCAACGCCATCACCCGACCAGATTCATCTACTACAGGTAAGAGAAAATACATTTAATAAACTCCTCTAATTAATATTATGACGTCATTAATAATCTGACCCGATCCACCTGCAGATCCCATGATGAAAGGGTGATGACGTCAGGCGCCGATCCTCGTCGTCTGCTGCTTCTTCTGTTAAGTTCCGACTTTAGTTTTTCAAACGTTTGTACAAGAGCCTCACGCGAACGTCCAATCCTGACCGAGCAATTAAAATCCCCGCCATCTGATTGGCTGAACAATTAACGGTAATCACACCGGCTAATTATCAAGACGCCGTACGTGTGCGTGGTCTGCGCACGCGCACTTCACCCCTTTACTCCACGCGCGCCTCAATCAACAGAAGTGTTCAATCACTGAGTTCAACATGGAATTTAAAAAAGTCCTTTATTTCCTCTGATGATGCAGAGCTGGACCCATGACTTTCTGTTAGAACACAGCAGCTCATGTAGAACATGTTAGTTTAACAAACATGAAACATGAACTCTGAGTTGTGCTTAAATAAAAGAGAATTTATAATAACACATTCACTTTATTAGGAACAAGGGGAAAAGAGAAATGTCAAAAATAGGAATCTGTAATGAATTGTAATGCAATTCTATATTTATTTGCCATAATGTTGGGTTGAGTGGGGCCTGTTGCTTTATTAGCTGGGCAAAACTTGAAAAACTAAAGTCGGAACTTAACAGAAGAAGCAGCAGACGACGAGGATCGGCGCCTGACGTCATTAGCTTTATTAGCTGGGCGTGGTCTCGTTATGATCATAGTGTCACCAGTGTCTTAGTGTCACCATCATTTAGTGATGAGGTCGACTTTATGGGGTCACAATGGCGTTTAATGTGTCTTGTATGTAAATAAAGGTATCTGTTGTTAAAGGCGGCACATGTTTTTCTCTCAGTGCTAGGGATTCCCGGTTTGAATTCCTATCTAGGTGGAGTTTCCATGTTCTTCCCGTGTCTGCGTGGGTTTCCTCCGGGTTCTCCGGTTCCTTCAACAGTGCAAAAACATGGATCAAGTCAATTGAGTTCTCCAAATTGCCCCATATAGAGTGTGTCTGTGTAAGTGAGTGTGTGCCCAGCGATAGATTGGTGTCCTGTCCTGGGTGTATCTGCCCAGCGCCTAAAATGTTCTCCCCTGGATGGGCATAGGAAACCCCCCCACGACCCTAATATAGGATAAAGCGGAAGATAATGGATGGATGAATGTTGTTGTCAAACACCACTGCTTGTTTTTTATTAACCAATCAAAACTTATTAATCTGCATGTAAGTGATCATTAAAATACTAATACTAATACCTGAGGGTGAAGCTCGGTGTTCAGAGATGCAGTGTTATGTGAATGCTGTAAACTTACAATAGATCATAAAAGCATAAAGGGGTGTGGTTATGATGGGCATGGTTTAGTGTTACCGATAATGCACTACACAATAGAATTAAATCTATAATATATATTAAAATATATATAATAAAATATAATTAAATATAAATAAATTAGTGCAGCCACAGTGAAAATGCAGCCTTAATACACTGTAGACAAAGTTAGTCTGAATATTTTAAATGTTAATTCCTTTCATTGAAGATTAGTGTTCCAACGCAGATGGCTCTAATGGTGGCTGTGCTAAATTCGGTGCACAGTTACTTTGCCTTCTTTATTATTCATCAAGTCATTTAAAAGCAGATACAAAAAAAGTTATTACCCATCCCCTGTATGTTAGATACACTCATACAAAACGTTTAGAAAAGGCATTTAGGATCCTAATAAAGCAATCATTCGCTTCTCCAGCACGTTCTAGTGAAGCAAACACAGCTTTCTTACTGAAAACCCAGCGCTGCTTCACATACAGATCTTTTATGCAGCTCTATAAAAGAGGAAGCAGCGTGTGCCTCAGTTCAATGCACACTGATGCAGTCGCTCATCACCAGCTCTGTACGAACACTGACACCATATGCTTCACTGCTGGGTGTGAGGCTCTAAGCCCTGTGTGGTACCTCAGTTCAGCCTACCTCGTAATCTCGCAGCAGGAAGGTTCTTATCCTCACCGCCCCGACGTGTGACCCAGCCAAAGAGGAAAAGATTATCTGGGGAGCAAAAATGAAAACAAATGATATTTCGTCGTACTGCAATTTTACATTAAGCATCTAACACACATCATGTCTCCTTTCCTGAAAAAAAAACACTTTACATCAGATTTACAGTTCCACTTACTACACTGATGCACTATAGTCTGTAGTCCATTTCTCCACATGTTTATAAGTCTCCATTACACTCTTATTAAACAGTCGGAACCAACACAGAGCAGTATTCCAGTATTAGGTGGTGGATTCTCAGCACTGCAGAGACAGTGTGCATTAATGTGTGTTAAACTTGTTCTAGTGGATCAGACCGCTTGTCAGAAGTTCAGAAGTTATACGTTTTTGAAGGCATCATTGTAAATGCAAATGTCCACCCTGTAAGCACAAATGAAGGATTACAGTGGGACTGATACCTACACGTAACTGTGCAACAATAAATGAGTTACTAAAACAAGAAGTTTGATGTGTCTTATAAAGTGTACAGTGAATGGACAGTGTTTAAAAACTCCTGTATGTAATACCAGCAATGCACACATTATTGTGCATTAATGTACAGTTCTCTTATTTTTAAATTTTCATTTGCACAGTGTAAATACACAGTTCAATTTTATTTTATTTTATCTTTATTCTATTTTACTTATCCTCTTAAACAAATTTTAACGTTATGTGGAGAAGTCAGGAAAGAATTTCACTGCTGGCTGTACCATGTATATCTACGTATGTGACAAATAAGCCTGATTTGATTTGATTTGATTTTTTTTAAACCTTTCAATGTCACTACGATGCTTGGACTCAACCACCAGCAAAATAATAAAAGCGACTTACAAATACTTGATGTTTTTAGGGTCAGAGTGCAGGGTCATGATACAGCATCCCCAGAGCAATGAGAGATTCAGGGCCCACATTGGTTACTTTAGTGGATGTGGGATTCAAACCCACTTTAGATTGACTGCCCAACAAAGGTCCTCCATGTGCTATAAAAGGTTTACTCTGGGTTCCTCACAAATTCCAAAATTCCAAAGCGCCCATAGATAAGTCGAAAATACAAAAATTGCCACATGACTGTATTGTTTGTAACATTTGCTGTAAGAAAATAGTCAGCGATGCTGCCTTTGTTTCTTGTTTTTTCCAAGACACTTCTCTAAGATCATATTAAAGATCTCCTGTAACTGTAAATTAGTTTATCTTAAATTCAGAAGATGCTTATGAAGCACCAGGATAAACTTAAACTAGTTCAGCGGATGACGTGAGCATGAATAGCTCCAGTCAGTCTGTTTATTTTGTTTGGAGTTATTTCAGATAATATTGTGTCAGACGGCTTTTCCTTAAAGTATTGGAACCATCTAAGGATTATCCTTCCTGAAGAAGCACTTCCTCAGATCCTATTAACGCAAAGATCCTATTAGACCCACACACATACACACACAGACAGACAGACACACAGACACACACACACATGCTATAATGGCTGCTGCCAAAGTGGTGACCCTTTAGGAAAATGGCACCATGTCTCCTGTGTTGTCCTTTATACCTTCTTGTCCTTGTGTATCTGCCATCACATGAAACAAATGATCAATATATATCTTATCTCATTTATCATGTTGAATTCCAATACTCGTTAGGCTGGAGACCGGTTAATATTGTGACAACATAATTCTTAAATCTGAAAAAAAATAAATTGAACTTCAAATGATCTTTAAGAGCCACAACTACAAACTCATTCATTCATTCATTATCTCCCGCTTATCCTCTATAAGGGTTGTGGTGGGGCTCCCCATGCCCATCCAGGGGAGAACGTCTCGGGCGCTGGGCAGATAGACCCAGGACAGGGCGCCAATCCATCGCTGGGCAACAACTACAAACCGATATAGGTTAATCTATGCACAAATTCATCAACAGATTTTGAGGATTAAGGATATCCTACAGGCTACAAAGAAGTGACTTGGGCTTGCACTTATAAACTAAATAAAAACATATCTTCAGTAGGTAAATGTTAAGGTTCGAACTTAGTAATTAAATATAACTTTAGGTTACTTTTTCTTAGTTGTTTCTTCAAACAATGAAGCAACAATTTTAGTCAAAGAAGCGATGAATGGCTTTTACCTAAAAACGTAGTTAAGTTAACACACACACACACATATGAGTTCCGACAACCTCAACTTTTTTTATGGTCATTAATAATAAAAATAATGTTCAGAGATAAAATCTTAACATTTTCAGTCACAGGCAACATGATGGCTTAATGGTTAGCATGTTCTCCTCTCAGTGCTGGGGATTCCCGGTTTGCCTACCAATCTGGGTGGAGTTTCCATGTTCTCCCCGTGTCCATGTGGGTTTCCTCCGGGTTCTCCGGTTTGCTCCCACAGTCCAAAAACATGGATCGAGGTCAATTGAGTTCTCCAAATTGCCCCATATAGAGTGTGTGTGTGTGTGTGAATGAGTGTGTCAGTGATAGATTGGTGTCTATCTGCTCACACTTATCTTCAGTAGTTAAACGTTAAGGTTTAGACTTATATATATATAATTCTAGTTTGCTGTGTCCTAGTTGTTTCTTCAAACAATTAAGCAACTGTTTTAGTTAAATTAGCTATAACGAATGGCTTTTACGGGCGGCACGGTGGCTTAGTGTTTAGCATGTTCTCCTCTCAGCGCTAGGGATTTCCGGTTCGAATCCCAACCTGGGTAGAGTTACCATGTTCTCCCCGTGTCTGTGTGGGTTTCCTTCGGGTTCTCCGGTTTGCTCCCACAGTCCAAAAACATGGATCAAGTCAATTGAATTCTTCAAATTGCCCCATATAGAGTGCATTTGTGTGAGTGAGTGTGCCCAGCGATAGATTGCCCCCCCTGTCCTGGCTGTATCTGCCCAGCGCCCGAAACGTTCTCCCCTGGATGGGCATGGGGAACCCCCCCCCCCTCCACGACCCTAATAGAAGATAAAATGGAAGATAATGGATGGATGGAGTGGTTTTTAACTATAAACGTAGTCAAATTCAGACAACCTCCAACCACATTGTTTTTTATGGTCAATAATAATTTAAAACAATAACGTTTACAGGTAAAATCTTAACATTTTCAACTTAGCATTCACTGGGGTGAATTCAACTTCACGTGACTACTACCCCACGCAGGGTATAGTGAATAGTGTACACTATGACATTCATATAAAGTCATAAAGAGCTTCTTAATGTCTGTGTTAGAGGGATTAACTTAGCTTAGCTTTGAGTTAAATTTAGCCGGGTTTAATCGCGCGCCGCCTCAGGTGACGCGCTGCTGATGGTGGAGCAGCAGGCGGCGTGCCGGTCAGTGTGAGTGAGGAACGCCGTGTCTGCAGAGAGTTCTCACCGACTTTCACCGAGGCTTCCACCGCCGGCAGAAGCGTTCAGACCCGGCATGGCTGCGGACGGGCTGCGGGGACCGGTGCACATCCCCTGGAGGAACAATAACCTGAGCCTGCTGAGTAAAGACGCCCCGCTGTCCGACCAGGGAGAGACCATCATCGGGGTCTACCTGCTCGTGCTCGGTAACTTCACCTTTAACACACTGTTAATATAAACTATTTAATTACGTGTAGTTTTCATTTATGCACGCAAGTATAATGATCAGCTGTATAAATGCACAACCCTCCCAACAGAACTTTAGAGAAAGTGGGATGTTAGAATAGATTCTATAATAGATTAGATATCTATCCATCCATAATAGATATAGTGTGATGAATATAGGATAGAATAATTAACAGATATGAGCATTATATACAGAAGAAATGTTCGAGAATATGCCTATATAGGTTATAGTAAGTTTTATATATTATATAAATTATATAATATATTATATATATATACACACACACACACACATATATATCATATTATATATATATATATATACATATATATATATATATATATATATATATATATATATATACACATATATACACACATATATATTATAATTATACACACAGATGTATAATTGTATGTAAATAGTATTTCACATGTGCAAGTAGTAATAGGATATGAGGATATGGCAGTGTGTTATAAAGTGATAAATAGTTTATATATATATATATATATATATATATATATATATATATATATATATATATATATATATAGATAGATAGATATAGATATAGATATATAATGGTAATTAGTACTTTACATGTGCAAGTAGTAATAGGATATGAGGATATGGCAGTGTGTGAAGTGATAGTTGTACACCATAATTGTGTTTTTTTTTTAGTTTACGACCCAAATCACAGCTTCATTTTGCTGCAGGGAAAAATATCATGTTTACCAACTGTTCTAAATCCTCCACATAACTTTAAAGAAAGTGGGATAATAGAATAGATTCTATAATAGATGATATAGTGTGAGGGATATGGGAGAGAATAATTAGGACAGGTGGCTCAGAAAATGGACTAATGAACAACATGAAGATCTTCTCTTAATGTTTCATGCATTTTAAATCTTACAGTTTGAACCCCACAGGCTGGCTGTCATGGTTTGGGAACAGCATAGTGATCTTCATCCTGTTCAAACAGAGGGCGACTCTGCAGCCCACAGATTACCTCACTCTGAACCTGGCCATATCAGACGCCAGCATCTCGGTCTTCGGTTACTCCCGCGGCATCCTCGAGATTTTCAATGTGTTCCAGGATAATGGATACCTCATCACCTCAGTGTGGACCTGTCAGGTACGGGAGTGTAAGATTAATCAAAACCGGTCCATTTTTGGTACATCACAGGTGGTTCTCTGAACAAAAAACTAACTTTATAAAGTTTTACGAAAAAAAGAATAATAGTACCTTTTAAAGCATAGTCCTCTAATTTTACAGATGTATGTAAGCTTTTTCGGGCGGCACGGTGGCTTAGTGGTTGGCATGTTCGCCTCTTAGCACTAGGGATTCCTGGTTCGAATCCCCATCTGGGTGGAGTTTTCTCCCACGTTCTCCCCGTGTTCTCCCCGTGTCCGCGTGGGTTTCCTCCCACAGTCCAAAAACATGGATCAAGTCAATTGAGTTCTTCAAATTGCCCCATGTAGAGTGTGTGTGTGTGCCCTTCGATAGATTGGCGTCCTGTCCTGGGTGTATCTGCCCAGCGCCTGAAACGTTCTCCCCTGGATGGGCATGAGGAACCCCCCCCCCCACCCTAATATAGGATAAAGCGGAAGATAATGAATGAATGTAAGCTTTTTCTGGATCAGGGTCTAACACGGATGTTTTCGTCTTGCTGTCAGACCTGAAGTACAATTTAAAATTGGATTTCCAATACAGACACCCAGAAGGTGCTTGTAAAGCCCATTAAGACAGCTAAATTAGTTCGAAGGGGAAGCTGAATTTCCACTAGCTTCACAAAAACTCTTTCAGAATTTTTTTCGCAGCTTTAATGCATGCTGTAATGTTTCATCCCGCTAAAAGCAAAGTGATGATAAACACATTTGTCGCAAGTGTAAGTGTAATGACAAATAATGAATGGCATTGAATAGCACACATGAGTCAGCTCAGCTCTTCAGTAACCCTCTGGCTGTCAAGAACTAATTGGTACCTTGGCTTTACTGCTATTTATAAATAAATGGGAACTACTTGGAAGGAAAGGACAATTAAAACTAGAACAGATGGAATTAGTACTACATTATGTAATGCTTTATCCATCCATCAATTATCTTTCGCTTTTTCCTCTATTAGGGTCGCGGGGGGGTCCCCATGCCCATCCAGGGGAAAATGTCTCGGGCGCTGGACAAACCATCGCTGGACACACACTCACTCACACAGACACACACTATATGGGGCAATTTGGAGAACTCAGTTGACCTTGATCCATGTTTTTGGACTGTGGGAGGAAACCGGAGAACCCGGAGGAAAGCCACACGGACACGGGAAGAACATGGAAACTCCACCCAGATTGGGATTCGAACCAGGAATCCCTAGTGCCGACCACTAAGTCACCAGGCCGCCTGAAATGCTTTATATATTTCTTAAATGCATCAGGTTCATGTGCATGGTAATTTTTACAGGTTGTTCAGTACTGAGTAAAGAACTTTACCTATAAACTATAACTATATACTTTGGACACTTTGCTAAGGAACTTTGACTCTGCATGACTGAGACTGAGCGGTCAAGGCAGCGTAATGTTTGTCTGCAAAGGATTCCTCATCCATCCATCCATCCATTTTCTTTCGCTTTATCCTATATTAGGGGCGCGGTGGGGGGGGTTCCCCCCACCTGGGAAGATACACCCAGGACAGGGTGCCAAACCATCGCTGGGCACACACTCACACATACACACTCTATATGGGGCAATCAATTGAACTCAATTGACTTGATCCATGTTTTGGACTGTGGGAGGAAACCAGAGAACCCAGAGGAAACCCATGCAGACGCGGGGAGAACATGGAAACTCCACCCAGATGGGGATTCGAACCGGGAATCCCTAGAGCTGAGAGGAGAACATGCCAACCACTAAGCCGCCGTGCCGCCTAAGGATTCCTCAATGTACAATATAATATTTGAATCACAGACCTTTAACACAGTACTGCACATTCAATGTGAAGTCTAATTAATAGATTTGATTGTCTGTCCTTTAGGTTGATGGCTTCTTCACACTTCTCTTTGGACTGGGCAGCATCACCACGCTGACCGCCATCAGCGTCAGCCGCTACATCAAGGGATGCCACCCAAATAGAGGTGAAGTATTAAAGTGATGCATGTGCATTGGAAATTAGACTGAAAATAACTTGATTAATGAATATTAAACAGTTTATTCTAAACAGAGTCAACAATTTTCCCTATGAACAGCACACCATATAACCAACACCACTGTGGGCACGAGTGTTGCCCTTATCTGGATTTCTTCAGTGCTCTGGTCTTTAGCACCACTGGTGGGCTGGGGAAGTTACACAGGTCAGTGTGGCAAAGCCAAATATTCCATTATTTACTAAGTATAACTTTAAGCGGCAAAATGTACTGACTTGTACTTGAATACATCATCAGATCTACAAGCCCTGCAGATAAACATTACAGAAATAATATGCAAATACACCAGGCAGACTTTTCTAGTTTAAATACCAGCATCTGCTACTGTTTCCACAAAATGTCCTCTCCCTCAGATGTCCTTAAAGAGTATGTTGTGAACTGTTTTTTTTGTAGATCGGGGGTATGGTACCTGTGAGATCGACTGGGCCAAAGCCAAATACTCCAACATCCACAAATCCTATATCATCACCATCCTGATCGTGTGTTTCTTCATTCCTGTGATTATCATGATATTCTCCTACGTGTCAATCATCAACACAGTGAAAAGAGGCAACGCCTTGTCTGCAGAGAAAGACCTGACCGACAGACAGAGGAAGATCGAGAGAGATGTCACCATAGTAAGTGTGTGTTTGCATCAAAGTACTTAAGAACCAATGAGTCCCAGTGTATTCAGTTCCAGTGAGGGAAAAACAAACTTACTTGTCTGTCTTGACATAGGGAAGAAAGTCTCTGCTGTACATTGCGGAAAGACGACCAAAGTCCCTGCAAAGAAAATTAAATCTCGATGCCACTCAGTCCCAGTGCAGAGAAGAACCTCAGTGTCTCTTAGTTTTAGTTCCGTCACCTCTGGTTGTCAACCTCACTAAAGAAACTTGTTCACTTTGTATTCAAAATTAAGTTTAATGAGCTGAAAAAATTCACCAGTTAATACATTCGGTCATTTCCATTGTGTCATTTAGCAGATGCTTTTATCCAAAGCGACTTACAAGGTGAGCACAGGGTTAATCACAACATCCCTGGAGCAATGAGGGTTAAGGGTCTTGCTCAAGGACCCACACTGGTAACTTCAGTGGACCTGGGATTTGAACCCACAACCTTCAGATTGACAGCCCAACACCCTGACCACTGAGCTACAGCGCCCTTATTTAATATTTTATTTTGTAAAATGGGTAGATCTGGACAGGGCGACATGTTGGCTTAGTGGTTAGCATGATCTCCTCTCTGCTCTAGGGATTCCCGGTTCGAATCCCCATCTGGGTGGAGTTTCCATGTTCTCCCCGTGTCCGCGTGGGTTTCCTCCGGGTTTTCCGGTTTCCTCCCACAGTCCAAAAACATGGATCAAGTCAATTGAATTCTCCAGATTGCTCCATATAGAGTGGGTTTGTGTGAGTGAGTGTGTCAGTGATAGATTGGCGCCTTGTCCTGGGTGTATCTCCCCAGCGCCCGAAACGTTCTCCCCTGGATAGGCACAGGGAACCCCCCCGCGACCCTAATATAGGATAAAGTGAAAGATAATAGATGAATGGGTAGATCTGGTCCTTAAATCTGGTTGGCTGAGCTGTGACATTATTGACAATAACACACACCTCTGAGCGCTTCACATTTATATTAATACCTGATACATGCAACACATTTTTTCCGTTTTTTACACAAACTGCACTCTATAATTTGGCCACAAGATGGCATGATTGTTAGAGAAACTGGAAATCTGTCAATCAACGGCCAGCGTTTACTTCATAACCCGGACTAGATTACACCGCGGAAGCCAAGTTTATTAACAATTATACTTTTAATAAACACATTAATTAGTCAAACCTTGTTTTTGTGTGTTTGTAACCGTTTGCTCTCCATTTCTCAGGTGTCGATAGTCGTCTGCACCGCCTTCATCCTGGCCTGGTCTCCATATGCCGTGGTGTCCATCTGGTCTGCATGTGGTTTCCAGGTTCCCAGTCTGACCAGCATCTTCACCCGGCTGTTCGCCAAGTCGGCAAGTTTCTACAACCCGCTCATCTACTTTGGCCTGAGCTCCAAATTCCGTCGGGATGTCCGCCTGCTGTTGCCCTGTGCAGGCCGCAGCAAGGACGCGGTCAAGCTTAAGCGCTACAAGCACATCAGGGCCAAATCAGACGAGCACCACAAGCAGAAGGCAGACGGAGAGGATGAGTGCCATCGGGGCCACCTACAGGTCATGAACGAGCTTCAGCCTGAAGGAAAAGGTGCTAAACCCATGCCCAGCCCAGACTCCGGTGTGGGCAGCCACCCCCGCACGCCGCCGCCATACAACAAGGACGTCTTTTTCGTCGTGGTGCCCCAAAAATCAGAATCCCTTGAATGTGAGTCTGACAGACTGTAGAGTTGGTAATAACTGATCAGCAGGTTTTATATTAAGGTAACTGGAATCTCGCTGATGTGGAATAAATGTTGTGGATCAAATTATTTTTGTATGAAACACATTCGAACTGATGAAATAAAAAACAAAATCTAAAAATCATCTTGACTGCGTAATTTTCCCCTTGCTTTACAGGGAAGAATGTTTTAGGTGCCAATCCACTGCTGGGCACACCTAAACACACAAATTATTCATCCATCCATCCATTATCTTCCGCTTTATCCTCTAGTAGGGTCGCTGGTGGGGGGGGGGGTTTCCCCATGCCCATCCAGGGGCAAAGGTTTCGGGAGCTGGGCAGATACACCCAGGACAGGATGCCAATCTATCGCTGGGCACACACTCACTCACACAGACACTCTATATGGGGCAATTTGGAGAACTCAATTGACTTGATCCATGTTTTTGGACTGTGGGAGGAAACCGGAGAACCCGGAGGAAACCCACGCGGACACGGGGACAACATGAAAACTTCACCCAGATAGGGATTCGAACCGGGAACCCCTAGTGCTGAGAGGAGAACATGCTAACCACTAAGCCACCGTGCCGCCTTTCACACAAATTATATAGGGGCAATTTAGAGCAGTCAATTCATCTTGAATCCAAAGAACCAGCAGAAAACCTGCACGGGGTGAACATGGAAACTTCACCCAGATCCTAAGTGCTGAAAAGATGTGCCACCACCAAAAAATTAATAAACAAATAAAAAAAAAGGTTGGGCGGCACGGTGGCTTAGTGGTTGGCATGATCTCCTCTCAGCACTAGGGATTCCCGGTTGGAATCCCAATCTGGGTGGAGTTTCCATGTTCTCCCCGTGTCCGTGTGGGTTTCCTCCCACAGTCCAAAAACATGGATCAAGTCAATTGAGTTCTCCAAATTGCCCCATATAGTGTGTCTGTGTGAATGAGTGTGTGCTCAGCGATGGGTTGGCGCCCTGTCCTGGTTGTATCTGACCAGCGCCCAAAACGTTCACCCCTGGATGGGCATGGGGAACCCCCCCCCATGACCCTAATAGAGGATAAAGAGGAAGATAATGGATGGATAAAAAAAAGGAAGAGTTAACATTTTTTGCCAACTCATTATTTTATTAATGCTGCGTCCTGCATCCATAAATAGCTTTGTACATACATCTTTGAAGCGAGTGTACGCCCCGATATCTTTATGCACCCAAGAGGAGAAACAAATGGATTAATACAGACGTCTCGAAATGTCTCTGAAATCAAACCCTCCTGTCTGTAAAGAAGCCAAGGTTCCCCTCAGCCATCTGTATTAATTATTTCATCCTGAAACCCCCAGAGTACAAACTCTCACAGTGTCCCTCTGCTTCGTAGTGCTCATGTCACCACAGAAGAAAAAAAAAGTAATAATCAGAATCCATCAGAAACACTGACACACATGAGAGAACCAGAGAACAGGCTCACCGTCTAATGTACAGTGTGAGACATCTTATACGAGCTGTGGACAAAAAGTGGACGGGCATTGTGGGACACGTCTAGAAGAAAACGCCTGACATGTGATGGGCGTGGCTTATTAGGTCCACGGTTATTTAAATACAGCCTGTTGAAAGGTGGGGGGGCCAAACAGGGATGAAGCAATATATCTTATTTAAAATTGGACAGAAAATAAAGACAGATGAAAGTGAAGGATGCTGCTGTGAATGGCAGCCCTAAATGTTTGCTGCATGACTTCGAGCCTGTGCACCATGTGAGCCTTGTGAGCCAGTTCTTACCTCAGTGCGGTTCCTTTGGTCCTGCACCTGCTGACTGCACTAAGGAGGTCATGATGGGATTGTAGGTTGGGGGACATCTCTGTGAAGGCAACCCTGAAGACGGATCCTAATAAAGACTTTTACAAAAGTTTCAGACGTAGGGAATGCGACCAATATTGTTTTAACCAAACGTTTTGTCCACATCTCATGTTCAGTACCAGTGAGCAGTTTGGCCACGCCTTCTTGTGGCTCCACTTGTTCTCCATGTCCTCAGTTCCATGTCCTGTAAAGATGGACTTTGTAGTTCTACAATGGCATTCTGTAGTCCATCTGTTTGTGTTCTACAGTACATACTGTGTACTCTGTTCTAATGTTCAGAACCACAATAGTAGCACCACAGAGCAGGGATTATTTGGTCCTATCCCAGCAGTGTCACTGAGGTGTTTGAATACACCAACCCACCACCCAAATTCTACCTGTTCTGTGATGGGGAACCAACAGGGGACTAACAAAAACACAGAACACAGATGGACTACAGTCTGGAATTGTAGAACTACAAAGTCCATCTATCTGATAAGTGGAGGAAATACACAATGGTGCCATAAGGGGACGTGGCCTAACATTGGACAGGTATTTTATTATATATATCATATATCATGTAAAAAATACAAATCTTATTTCCGAGAATGCTTTTACATGGACATTAATCATCAGAGGGGTGCCAAATAATTAAGAATTAGGAAATATTAGAAACATATCATGCTGGAACAGAAATGGGCCTTCCCCAAACTGTTTACACATACATTTGGTCATTTAGCAGATGCTTTTTTACTAAAGTGACTTACAAGTATTCCAACATGATGGTTGGGGTCAGAACACAGGGTTGATACAGCGCCCCTAAAGGTGGCTTAGTAAGGGTTAATGGACTTAAATGGAAATTCAGGCCTCGTTACCCCTCTGTGTGATTACTTCGTACACGTGAACGCACTCAGAGAGCCGGCACTCTGCAGGTTGTAATTAAGACAGCGTCATTAACAATATTCATCCGTTTGGCTCCAACGAAAGACAGACTCATGAATAATATTTGGAACCTCTCTCCGACAGAAAGAGAGAAAGCGTCTATTAAAATCCCTCCCAACCTCAGAAACGATTCGATTGGCTGAGCTGCACTCGAATGTCCTCCTCCACACAAACGAACTACATCTAATAGGCTATTTATTCACACCACCACGTCTCCACCACGTCTCTAAACTCCACTGAATATCACAACATCGGCTTGGCTCCATGATTATGGTGATGTATTGTATACGTGACCCCTCCCCCAATAACCTGCGACATTAACAATTATAGTAATATACTGCAGCCATGGCACAATTTGTACATTTCGATGAAACCAAGCCTCTTGAGAGAGGAAATGCTCTACAATGCGTCCTGAAGGACAACCTAACCGGTTAAATACTACAGAGGAACCCAAGCCACGGGTAAATCAGAGGGTCGAGGGTGTTCTAGCTAGTTCAAGGTGCAACGGATCGTAATCGTGAGCATGACGACAATTACAAACCAAGTCATCTATAGTGAGACGGAAAGCCAGCGATCCAATTTGGTAATGGCGCCACTAATAAATTATTTCAAGTCTTTCTATGTACAAAGTCCTGGCTGAAGTAAACTCCACGACGTGATGATGTATTCAAAATATAGAAATATAAAACTTTAATTCTCGACAGGCCCTTTTCGTTAAGAGCCAACTCTGCGGACGGTGGAAACGAAGTAGTTGGAGCGTGGGAACGGAAGCCTTACACCCAGAGGGAGACTGTACAACACGGAAGAAAGAAAGAAAGAAAGACTTTAAGGTACATGGGTGCAAAAAACGTAGTTACGCAGAGATTTCGAAACGTTTGACTCGAGGTGGACGGGAACGGAAGTGGAGGGATAAAGGGCTCTTCGAATAGGGCGCATTGGGACCAGAAAGTTCATCATCCACACATCACACGTCTATGACGGCCCATTCTGGTTTGGTCCTTTAACCAGATTCTATCCATCTATTTTCTTCCACTTCTATCCTCTATTAGGGTCGCGGTGGGGTTCCCCATGCCCATCCAGAGGAGAACGTCTCGGGCGCTGGGCAGATCCACCCAGGACAGGACGCCAATCTATCACTGGACACACACTCACTCACACAGACACACTCTATATGGGGCAATCTGGAGAACTCAATTGACCTTGTTCCATGTTTTTGGACCCGGAGGAAACCCACATGGACAACATGGAAACTCCCAGATGGGGGTTCGAACCAGGAATCCCTAGCGCTGAGAGGAGAACATGCTAACCACTAAGCCACCGTGCCATCCTAACAAGATCCCACAAGTCAAAAAAAGGCTTTCTACAAGACTTGTCTGTGTAAGTACGTAAGTAAGGATTTGCCCAGCGCCTAAAATGTTCTCCCCTTGATGGGCATTAGGAACCCCCTCAGTGACCCCAGTACCTTAAATAGGATTAAGCAGAAGATAATGGAGGACAATAGGACTTGAAATCTCATGATATCTTGAATTGTGGAAAAGGAGTTCAAAGTGGGTGGCATGGTGACGTAGTAGCCTCTCTGCGCTGGGGTTCGAATTCTGGGTGGAGTTTTTTTTCCGGGTTCTCCAGTTTCCTCCCACAGTCCAAAAACATGGATTCAAGGTGAATTGGCTGCTTTAAAAACACCTTTATATAGAGTGTGTATGTGTGAGTGAGTGTGTCCTGTGATGGATTGGTGCCCTGTCCTGGGGGTATCTGCCCAGTCCCTGAAACGTTCTCCCCTGGATGGGCATGGGCATGGGGAACCCCCCCCCCCCCGCCACCCTAGTAGAGAATTGAGTTGAAAATCATGAATGAATAAATGAAATGAATGCTCTAAATTGCCCCTATAGTGTGTGTGTGTGTCTATGTTAGTACATAATTAAGGTTCCTCCCACAGTCCAAAAACATGGATTCAAGGTGAGTTGGCTGCTGAAAGCCCAGTGATGAATTTGCACCCCGTCTTGGGTGTATCTGCCCAGCCCACAGTCCAAAAACATGGATTCAAGGTGAATTGGCTGTTTTAAAACACCTCTATATAGTGAGTGAGTGTAAGGTCAGTGATGAATTTGCACGCCATCTTGGGGGTATCTGCCCAGCCCCCAAAACATTCTCCCCTAGACGGGCATGGGGAACCCCCCCCTGCGACACTAGTAGAGAATTAAGTTGAAGATCATGAATGAATAAATGACTGCTCTAAATTGCCCCTATAGAGTGTGTGTGTCTGTCTGTGTAAGTAAGGTTCCTCCCACAGTCCAAAAACATGGATTCAAGGTGAGTTGGCTGCTGTAAGCCCAGTGATAAATTTGCACCCCGTCTTGGGTGTATCTGCCCCCCCCCCCACGATGCTAGATGAGGATTAAGCGATCAGGATAGTGAGATGAGGAGCTCAGGAGTCATTTATTCCATCGTTTTGAACTGAACTGCCATAAGCCACTGCGAATGTGCAAAGTCATCAGTTTTAAACTAAATGGTGTAGTGTGTACGAGTATTTTTTTGGCCGAGCAGCGTATAGATCAAGAGTCAAGTCCGCTTGTAGTTACACCATATGTACAATCTCAATCTGAAATCATTCCCTCTGGATTAAACACGGCGTAATCCACAGATACCTGTGTCGCCAGATGATGCGCCGTATATGAAGAGCCGCTTCAGCCCGTTCTAAAGCAAAGGCACGTGGTCATCGTACGGACAGCGCTGACCCGGCGGAACCTTCTGAACCAGGAGCCTTCGGTTCGGTTCCTCACTCAAAGGGTTCACATTTCCAAAAACAGAAAGGTGGAATTACGGTGTGTAAAGTAAGCGACGTTCTTTGAGGCTCATAACAGAGGAGCTCCACCGTGTGGCGTCCTATCATCATGTACTGTACACACGCTTCACCTATAATATATTCTATACCAGGCTCAATTCTGGAACCCTTTCATGCTTTTTAGTTCCTACTGCGGAAAGCTGCAGTGTTCCAGCCCCGTTCCCATCCTCCGAAGGCCGGCCTGAATGAGGGGGTGTGTCCTGTAGTCATGTAGTACATGGAGCTGTTGGTGAAGATAACTGGGGCGGGGTCCGTTGGACATGCTCTCTCTTCTGTAGTTCTCCTCCACCCGCACCGAATCCAAACAAACCCCCCCTCCGTCCTCCAGGACACAAGGTGCCTCCTGCTCTCCCGATCAGGGTCCGTGTCCACAGCGCTCGGGGGTCATACGAAGACTTTGGCGAGGGCGTCGGCTCCGGCGCTGCCGATGTAGCACTTTGTGGGGTGGAACGCCACGTCGTTGATGGACTCGTCGAACTTTTTCCTGTGAGCCGTGAACTCCTGAATGCACGTCTTGCTCTCCATGTTCCACAGACGAATGGAGCAGTCGTGACCTGTGGAAGAGAAACAGCTGCCTTCAGGTACATCCTGATCCTCACGGTGGGTGGAGGACATGGGGTACAGTTTGACATGTCAGGGTTTGGGGGGTGGGGTGGGGGGTGAATACGTACTACCGGACATCAGGTAGAGGCCGTTGGGATCCACGGCCAAACTGGTTACTGCATCCAGATGTGCCACCATGGAGTGAAACAACTTGCCTGGAGAGAAGAAGATGAATGTTTATTATTAATATATTTATTTATTTGTTAATTATGTAATTGGCGGCATGGTGGCTTAGTGGTTGGCATGTTCTCCTCTCAGCACTAGGGATTCTCGGTTCGAATCCCCATCTGGGTGGAGTTTCCATGTTCTCCCCGTGTCAATTGAGTTCTCCAAATTGCCCCATGTAGAGTGTGTTTGTGTGAGTTAGTGTATGTCCAGTGATAGATTGGCGTCCTGTCCTGGGTGTATCCGCCCTGCGCCCGAAAAGTTTTCCCCGGGATGGGCATGGGGAACCCCCCCACGGATAGGGGAAGATAATGAATGAACGAATGAATGAATTATGTACCGTATTTTCTGGACTATAAGGCGCACCTAAAAGCCTAAAATGTTCACAGAAATCGGACGTGCGCCTTATTATCCGGTGCGCCTTATACGTGTACGTAGTTCTAAAATCTATAAAGGTATTGTTGTGCGACCGGGTGACTTTTTTCCACACATCACTGTCACTGCTAAAAAAGCAGAGAGAAGAAAATGAATTCGGAGCTCGCTGTCATTCCGGGAGGATTAAATAAAGAACTCCGACCGCTGGACATTGGTGTAAACAGGGCTTTTAAAGTAAAGTTGCGGGTGGCGTGAGAGCGATGGATGATAGACGGCGAACACAAGTTTACTAAAACTCGGGAGGCGGTGGCGGGAGAGTTACACAAATGAATAAGAACAGAGATTTTTGGGTACTGGGACAACGCAAAGGAACACAATTTTTTTTTCATTATTATAAAAATGATTATTAGTCCATAGTATGATCCGTATGTCAGTGCTGTTGGGTGCAGAGTAATAGTTGTGCTTTTAAACACATATAATACATGATAATGATTATCAAAGATAGTCCTGGTCCTTGAACCTGATTGGCTGATATACAAAACATCTTCCTGACGTTTTTTAAAACCTGCGTTCTGTAATGTGGTCACTAGATGGCAGTATTTGACCGTTAGAAGAACTGGAGATCTGCATTATTATTCAGCATTTAATTAATCAGTAAGATTGTTTTGTAGGGAATAGTCTGTGTGGGTGCTACCTGTGTTGTTGTCGAAAAAGCGGATGTGGCGGTCCTCCTGAGCGGTTATAGTGATGGGCAGAGTCGGGTGACTTAGCACTTTGTTAATCTGACAAGGTGCATCTGTGAAGTGACACACAATGAGTAAATAACACTTTAACAATGAGTAAATAACACATTATGCAGTACCCTGTAGTAGTATGCAGTACCCTGCAAATATACACACACATGCATTTACATTATATTACATTTACATATATGTTTATATACATATATCTAAGGACAACATCGGATGGGATGGGGCAGTAGCCACAACAATAACATAACCCGGACAATATGTGCAATAACTGTATTATGATGCAATAACAATTATTTCTATTTCTTTCTAATATATACTGTATATAACTTATATCTTATAACATCTTATATGAAATTTATTAGTATCAGTAAATAACAATAAGTAAATAACACTTTAACAATGAGTAAATAAGGGGGGGGGGGGGGGGGGGGGGGGGGGGGGGGGGGGGGGGGGGGGGGGGGGGGGGGGGGGGGGGGGGGGGGGGGGGGGGGGGGGGGGGGGGGGGGGGGGGTATATATATATATATATATATATATATATATATATATATATATATATATATATATATATATATATATAAATCCCACAACGGGTTGGATGGGGCAGTAGCCTGTCCGCCGCAACAATAAGATAACCCGGACAATATGTGCAATAACTGTATTATGGTGCAATAACAATTGTTTCTATTTGTTTCTAATATAAAATGTATATACTTATAACAGCTTGTATGAAATTTAAGTATGAGTAAATAACAGTAAGTAAATAACACTTTATGCAGTACCTTGTAGGTATATACACACATATATACATATAAAATAACGGCAACGGGTGGGATAAGGCAGTAGCCTGACCGCCACAACAATAACATAACCCGGACAATATGTGCAATAACTGTATTATGGTGCAATAACAATTATTTCTCTTTCTTTCTAATATATACTGTAGTATATATCTTATACAAAACTTGAGTATGAGTAAATAACAATAAGTAAATAATACTTTCTGCAGTTTTTTTTTTCTTCCCGGCGCCTGGGCTGCAATTGGGGTTAGGTGCTTTGCCCAAGGGCACTTCAGCCATGATACCTGGTGGTATCGGGAATCGAACCAGAAACCTTCAGTTCACAAGGTTGGTTCCTTAACCACAAACCCATGATTGCCCCTATATAATTATATCATCATATCTTATAATATCTTATATGAAATTTCATTAGGAGTTGTGATACTGGTAGAGTAATATCAACAGGTCTTTTGATTCGTTAACACTCAGTGAAGCAGTGCACCGGCTCGTGTGTAGTGTGGGGACGTACCTGGCTCTCCTGCATTCTGGGATTCCAGCTCCAGCACGAGCTGCTGAGTCTCCATGTTAAAGATGCCTGACCTCCCGTTGCTGAAGGCCGTGACCATGTAGGCCGTCTCGCTGCACACCATGTCCACAGAGGAGGGAGTGCCCAGTTCTAGCACACAAAGCCAGCATCAGGAAAGAACGTCAACACAAACTAGTTCTATAGTTCTGTATTCATTACCCAGGATCAATAATATTTCACATGATGCTGCCTTTAGAAAGCAGCATTAAAGCACCAATATGCAACTATGTATAGGATTAAGAAACAACAACTTAGAGAGAACATTAGAGAGAACTTCAGTTACCTTTATCCTCATTAAAAACAGCGAGAGCAGGCGCAACGTCGGCGGCATCCCAGAGGCGGACAGTTCCGTCAGCCGAGCACGAGAGCAGCCGGTGGTGAACCGAGCTGTAGACTAAACCCCACACTGCATCGCTGTGACCACACAGCGCCCCCCTCAGCACAGAGGGCTCTATTACGGTCAGGGAGAAGAGAAATAGAACCAAGGTGTAAAAATTAGTGGGTTTTTTATTCATTTACTCATTCCGCTTGATCCTATATAGGGGCCACGGGGGGGGGAATTTTTTCAGAGCATCTAATTCACCTTGAATACATGTTTTTGGACTCTGTGGCAATGCGATATTAGGGACACGGGACATCCAGAGGAACACGTTTTGGGTGCTGGGCAGATTCACCTAGTACAGGGCACCAAAACATAGCTGGGCACACACACACACACACACACACACTACATGGGGCATTTTAGAGCAGCCAATTTACCTTGAATCCATGTTTTTGGACTCTGTGGCAATGCTATATTAGGGTCGTGGGTGGGGTTCTCACTGCACATCCAGAGGAACACGTTTCAGGTGCTGGGCAGATACACCCAGCACAGGGCACCAATACATACAATACACTGGGCACACACACACACACACACTATATGGGGGCATTTTGGAGCAGCCAATTCACCTTGAATCCATGTATTTGGATTCTGTGGCAATGCTATATTTGGGTCACAGGGGGGTTCTCCACACACATCCAGGGGAAAATGTTTCGGGTGCTGGGCAGATACACCCAATACATACAATACACTGGGCACACACACACACACACACACACACACACACACACACACACACACTATAGAGCGAGCCTGTAGGAAACCCACACGGACTCGGAGAGGACATAAAACTCCATCCAGATTGAGATTCGAACTTGGATCCCCAGCACTGAGAGGAGAACATGCTAACCACTAAGCCGCCCTGTTTAAATATCTTCTACCAATTATACTCCAGTACAGAAGAAAATAGTACCATAGGCGTCGTAAGGATCGATGTTGGGATTAGGAGTGTTCCAGCTCTGTATGGTTCCATCGATCCCTCCACTGAAGCACTGTTCTCCGTTGCTGCTCATCACCACACAGAGAACCGCACCCCTGCTCGAGAGATCAGAGGGTTACAACAATTGCAAACACATTTTGCACAAACACTGAAAAGTCCCTGTGTTGAGGAAACCGAACTCAGACACACTCTATATGGGGCAATTTGGAGAACCCAATTGACTTGATCCATGTCTTTGGACTGTGGGAGGAAACCGGAGAACCCCGAGGAAACCCACACGGACACGGGGAGAACATGGAAACTCCACCCAGATTGGGATTCGAACCGGGAATCCCTATTGCTGAGAGGAGAACATGCCAACCACTAAGCCACGGTGCTACCGTTTCGTCCAGCGCTCTCACCTGTGTGCTCGGAATGTATAAATGGGTTCCACATCGAGAGCAGCACACCTAAAAAAAAAAAAAAAAAAAAAGTAATTACACTGGACATTACCACAGAATGAGCACCGGAACGTCTTCCTAATAAGACGGTGAGGGGTACTTTTTGGCAGGAGCGGTTTTCTGCAGGTTCCACAGCTTCACCGTGTGATCCTCGGAGGCTGTAACCAGCACCGGCTCCAGCGGGTGGAACGCCAGACTGTGAATGGTGTCGAAATGGCTCCTCAGGGTGAACTTGGGGTTCCAGGTTTTCCTCAAAGTGTCCTGGTTGTTGGTGATCTGGGAGAAAGAAATGATCAAAAATATGTCACATGATCCATTCAGGGACGCCACGGTAGCTTAGTGGTTGGCATGTTCTCCTCTCAGCACTAGGGATTCCCGGTTCGAATCCCAATCTGGGTGGAGTTTCCATGTTCTCCCCATGTCCACATGGGTTTCCTCCGGGTTCTCCGGTTTCCTCCCCCAGTCCAAAAACATGGATCAAGGTCCATTGAATTTTCCAAATTGCCCCATCTTGAGTGTGTCTGTGTGACTGAGTGTGTGCCCATTGATAGATTGGTGTCCTGTCCTGGGTGTATCTGCCCAGAGCCCAAAACGTTCTCCCCTGGATGGGCATGGGGAACCCCACCTCCCCCCGTGACCCTTATAGAGAATAAAGCGGAAGATAATGGATGGATGGATGATCCATTCAAATACACATCTTATCTAGAGTCAAGGAAGGAGCTGGAGCCTATCCCAGCACTAATAGGGTCAAAGAGAAGAATACATGCTGGAGAGTTCACCAAGTCATTTCAGGTATGTGTTTGGATTTTGGGAGGGGCGGCACGGTGGCTTAGTGGTTGGCATGTTCTCCTCTCAGCTCTAGGGATTCCCGGTTCGAATCCCCATCTGGGTGGAGTTTCCATGTTCTCCCCGTGTCCGCGTGGGTTTCCTCCGGGTTCTCCGGTTTCCTTCCACAGTCCAAAAAAATAGATCAAGTCAATTGAGTTCTCCAAATTGCCCCATATAGAGTGTGTCTGTGTGAGTGAGTGTGTGCCCAGTGATAGATTGGCGCCCTGTCCTGGGTGTATCTGCCCAGCGCCCGAAACGTTCTCCCCTGGATGGGCATGGGGAACCCCCCCTCCTCCACGACCCTAATAGAGGATAAAGCAGAAGATAATGGATGGATAGTTGATGATTGAGGGATATGGGGTTCTGCTTCCTACATCATAAGCCAGGTTCTCAGCTTCGTTGGTGACGGTAAGACCAGCCAGCTCGCCAAGTCCCAGCTCGTTGTCCAGAGCTTCATCAGGTCCCATTATAAAGGACTTCCCAGTGGAGGGTGGGAAGGTAAGGGCTTCAACTGTAATGCATGAACACACACCATTATCATCTTCATCATCGTCTTCATTCATTACATGCATAATGTTCCTCCTGGAGAACCGTACCCTCGTCCGTGCGGCCCAGGTCGTGTTCGCTGAGCCGGGGGAGGCTGGGTCTGGAAGGCGGAGTGACAGGAGGCTGCATGGAGGGGATGTCCTCAGCGTCACGCAGATTAGCCAGCATGTCCTGAAGCTTCGACCTGTTTGGCCCTGAGAGAGAAAAATATGTAAAGGAGAGAGACACCTCTGCACAACTTAAAAAAAACATTTCATCAACCTAAAGACAATAAATTATAGAAAATACAGTTTAATACTGAAAATATAACAAAGACATCAAATGAATTTAATATACATTATTAAGGGTGGCACGGAGGCTTAGTGGTTGGCATGTTCTCCTCTCAGCGCTAGGGATTCCTGGTTCGGATCCCAATCTGGGCGGAGTTTCCATGTTCTTCCCATGTCTGCATGGGGTTCCTCCGGGTTCACCGGTTTCCTCCCACAGTCCAAAAACATGGATCAAGTCAATTGAGTTCTCCAAATTGCCCCATATAGAGTGTGTCTGTGTGAGTGAGTGTGTGTGATGGATTGGCGCCCTGTCCTGGGTGTATCTGCCCAGCGCCCGAAACGTTCTCCCCTGGATGAGCATGGGGAACCCCACCGCGACCCTTATAGAGGATAAAGTGGAAGATAATGGATGGATGGATATATAGTATTGGGGGGGTGGCGTGGTGGCTTAGTGGTTAGCATGTTCTCCTCTCATCGAGGGGGGTTCCCAGTTTGAATTACAATCTGGGTGGAGTTTCCATGTTCTCCCCGTGGGTTTTCTCCGGGTTCTCCGGTTTCCTCCCACAGTCCAAAAACATGGATTAAGTCAATTGAGTTCTCCAAATTGCCCCATATAGAGTGTGTTTGTGTGAGTGAGTGTGTGTTCAGTGATAGATTGGTGCCCTGTCCTGGGTGTATCTGCCCAGCACCCGAAACTTTCTCCCCTGGATGGGCATGAGGAACCCCCTCACGACCCTAATAGAGGATAAAGCGGGAGATAATGGATGGATGGATGGAACTTCATCGTAGACGCCACTTTCTGTACATGCGGCTTTCATATTTTTTTGATCCCTTGATGGCGCTTAAGGTAAAGCGTTATCTTAATGTTCACTTAGCCATAAAGACTTAATGGGGACGGTGAGCTTTGAGAATGTTGCATGAGCACGCAAGTATAAAGAGAGACAATCTGCAGAGAAAATCGATGAAGTCGGCAAAAACAGAAAGAACATATTAAAAGGTTCTAAACCTATTAATTTACCACAGAAGATGGAAAGAGAAGTTTAAAGAATGTATTTCAAATTAGTGCCAAATATTAAAATAACCAGAACTACATTTACTTATTTGCCCCAGTGTGGGACAAATAAAGGGCCATCTCATCTTATCTTATCTTACAGGATGAAGCATGATATCAGGGAGAAAGAAAAAAAAGGCAGGAGAAGAAATGTGGACATGAAAGCAGGAAAAAAAGGGAAATCTGGACATGAAACTGAAGAATGGAGAGGATGGAGACGTGAGAGCGAGCGCTGGATGATCAAAGCATTAGATCAACGTGACAAGGGAACAGC
Source organism: Corydoras maculifer (assembly GCA_019802435.1). Lineage (NCBI taxonomy): Eukaryota > Metazoa > Chordata > Actinopteri > Siluriformes > Callichthyidae > Corydoras > Corydoras maculifer. The sequence continues at coordinate 394,078 of JAFMOD010001084.1, forward strand.
AAACTTACTCTTCACCCCCTTCTTGCCCTTGCGCTCCTTCCTGTACTGCTCTTTAAGTTTAGAGATCAGACTCTGGTCCACCTCCCAGGACTCAGAAGTGGCATTCGATTCCCTTTCTACATGGGGGGAGGAGTCAGCGTTTACTTTGAGGCATTTGCACTTGATTAGTCTCATAAACATTTGCTTTCAGAGGGAAACACAGCTGAGCCGAGATCAGTTACGAGAACAACGGAGCCAAAGATGCAGAGTAATGAGATCCAAATAATTAAATACACTGCCCGATATAGCGACAGAGCATGTGCAATAATCATATATGGACAAAAGTATTGAGACACACCTCTTCATCGGTGAACTCGGGTGTTTCAATGAGTTACACTGCCACAGATGAAATGGCATATGGCATAAGCCCTGTGTTTTACATTCTGGACATTTGCATGTTTCCAACTTAGTGGAAACAGTTTGGGGAAGGCCTTTTACAATCCCAGCATGGCTTGGCTTTAAAAATTTGAACCTACAGTGCATACACACAGAGGAATATGTCCTCCACAACCCATCACGTATTGAAACACACACATATGTACATACAATGGTACCCGGAGTATTGGGCAGCCTTGAATACAGCGCCCAGGGAGTTGGGGCAATTGGGGTTAGGTGCCTGGCCCAAGGACCTTCAGGTCACAAGGATGGTTTTTTAACCACAAGGTGATGAATGCCACAGGGGAAGTTCAAGTTCATTTATATATATATATATATATATATATATATATATATATATATATATATATATTTCTCATCACCCCACCATAATACCTCGTCTCACATGTACTGTTATATACATTTATAAATTGCTGCTATATTTATATTTTATATTCTAAATTTACATCTATTGTAAAATATTTCTTATATATAGTGTGTGTATATATATAAATTTATTTTACATACCGTATATATATATTTATATATCATATTATATAATATATAATATTCTATATTATATTTATATCTGTATTTGTATATATTATATATATATAAATATATTCATAGTTGCATATTAGTATATTTCACATATGTATATATTGTGTATTTTTGTATATTAAAAAAAATATATTATTTTCTTCTTTAAAACTAAAATTTAAATGATAACTTTAAAATAAAAGGGTAATCCGGGCCCGTGACCCATAATTTCGTTCTTATCTGATGTACCACATGTGATATTAATGATAATAAAATGTTCTTGAACCTTGAATAGATATATATATATATATATATATATATATATATATACTTACAACAGTCACTTACAATAATACATTCACAATTCACAATAGTCACAATTCGAGCCTGAAACCCTAAAGAGCAGTGGCAAGACAAAACCTCCCTGTAAAGTTGGTTTTAAGCGGCCCGGCAGCATCAACAGTGCAGGACACACATGTACAGACTGTACGTGATCAGGTACCATTTCTAAAAAATAAGGTCCATAAAGACACACGTATTGGCTTTGCACTCAGCCCTGACCTCAAACCCATCAAACCCAGGCCCTGTCACGAACATCAGTGTCTGACCTCATAAACACCACATACACGCTCCGAAAACCTGCACAAGAGCTTTTTAAAGATATACAGCTGTTACAGCTTTAAATGGGGTTCCGACTCCGTGTAACGTGCACAATACTTTTGCCCATATTGAGTTTGCATACTTTAATAAAAGAGCTTTATATATTAATATCAATGATATTAATCTAATATGAAAGACTGATGACCTGTCCAGGTTTTTTCTTTTTTTTTTTTTTATTGTATTAAATTGTGTTCCCAAAATCAGATTTATAATAAATGGCTCGGTCCGCCTCACCCCAGTCGATGGGGTCTCCCGTGATGGTAGAGTCTGACGAACCCTCCATGTCCTCCCCGCTCCTCAGGAAGTCGAAGCCCTTCAGAGCCTCCTCAGTATCCAGGTCATCGCTCAGATCGGCCGAAGAAGAGGAGGATGGCGATGTGGACACCTTTTTCTGGATCATCTAGCGCCCCCGACAGAGAGACAGTGAGAGTGAGACGGCTTCATCTGAGGGACCGACACGCAATTACTATTCTATAGTATAATCACTATCAGCGGCATGGTGGCTTAGTGGTTAGCATGTTCTCCTCTCAGCACTAGGGATTCCCAGTTTAAATCTCAATCTGGGTGGACTTTCCATGTTCCATGTTCCCGTGTCCATGTGGGTTTCCTCCGGGTTCTTCGGTTTCCTCCCACAGTCCAAAAACATGGATCAAGGTCAATTGAATTCTCCCAATTGCCCCATACAGAGTGTGTCTGTGTGAGTGAGTGTGTGTCCAGTGATAGAATGGCGTCCTCTCCTGGGTGTATCTGCCCAGCGCCCAAAACGTTCTCCCCTGGATGGGCATGGGCAAATCCCCCCCCCTCCCGACCCTAGTGGAGGATAAAGCGGAAGATGATGGATGCATATTAAATCAGTGACATGATGCTGTGGGAACAAACGCACTGTTGCCAAGTCCATGATGGTCTTCTCCCTCCCTTCACTGTCTTCATCCTCATCATCATCACTGAACTCGGCTGCCGCACTTTCAATGAACTTAAAAGCCTCGAGGACCGTCGCCGAGTCGGACATTTCTTGTTTCCTGAGTGGAAGAGCCAGAAAACAACAACAACAACAATAATAATAATAATAATAATAATAATGATAAAAATAAGGTGGTTTGGACGTCCCCCTCTCAGCCCTGCGGATCCAGGTTTGAATCCCAGTCTGGGTGGAGTTTCCCTGTTCTCCCCATATCAGCGTGGGTCTCCTCTGGGTTCTCCGGTTTCCTCCCACAGTCCAAAAACATGAATTCAAGCTGAATTGAATGCTCTAAATCTCTAAACCTTCTCACCCCATCATGGTTGTGGTGCTGTCCTTTGCTGATAAAGCCTCGGTGCCGTTCACCATGGGCTCTGTCTTCCGCTGTCCGGCTCGCTCCACGCCGTCTCCAGCCAGCCCCAGTAAAGCCTTTACCCTCTGAGACTTCACATCCAATATGGTGTCTGTGTAGCCGACCTCCTGGAGGTACCTGCAGAACGAGGACAGACGGTGCTTTCCTTTATTTTGAATCTTTAGGTCTAAATTACCAAGCATTCTATTATGGCAATGAGTTCTAATCACAAAGAGGATATAAACCTCCATGGACTCCTAAAGAGTTACTATGTCAAATGTTGTGTCAATCAAGTGAATTTGTATAGGGAGCACACACATACTCGCCCTTGTTTATCCATCCATTATCTTCTGCTTTATCATCAATTAGGGTCCAGGGGAGAACGTTTCGGGCGCTGGGCAGATACACCCAGAACAGGGCGCCAATCCATCACTGGACACACACTCACTCACACAGACACACTCTATATGGGGCAATTTGGAGAACTCAATTGATTTGATCCATGTTTTTGGACTGTGGGAGGAAACCGGCGAACCCGGAGGGAACCCATGCGGACACGGGGAGAACATGGAAACTCCACCCAGATTGGGATTCGAACCGGGAATCCCTAGTGCTGAGAGGAGAACATGGCAACCACTAAGCCACCGTGCCCCCCCCTTGTTTATAAGATTACTAAATAATTATTTAAATGAAATATAGTCAAATTAAACGGTTTACATGGTGGGCGACACAGTGCTGTAGTGGTTGGCAAGTACGCTCGCCGCACTGGGGATCCCAATCTGGGTGGAGTTTCCATGTTCTCCCCGTGTCCACGTGGGTTTCCGCCGGGTTCTCCGGTTTCCTCCCACAGTCCAAAAACATGGATTCAAGATAAATTAGCTGCTCTAAATTGTCCTTATATAAAGCATGAGTGAGTGTGTGCCCAGTGATAGATTGGCGTCCTGTCCTGGGTGTATCTGACCAGTTCCCAAAACATTCTCCCCTAAATGGGCATTCTCCCCCGCGACCCTAATAGAGGATAAAGTGGAAGATAATGGATGGATGGATTAACATAATGCGAATATCTTCATATTTTAATGCAGTTACTGATTAAGCTCCGACTCGTTCACTTCGCTCCAGTGATGATTGCCGCCTGGCGATTCCACCTCACCGAGGAGCTAATTCGCACTCCGTGGCGTTCGCCATTGCAAAGTGGTGGAATGTTCTTCCCAACTCTGTCCGTAAGGCAGAATCACTAAACAGTTTTAAAAAACTACTGAAGATGCAGCTCTTTAACAAATACCTGTTGTAAAAAAAAATAAAAAAAAAAAAAATAAAAAAAAAGAAAAGCACACCGCAGCATCGAATAACAATCAGGTTTGATGAATTTACAGTATAGTTGGTTTTCTTCATGGCTTCTGACTTGTGATGTTCTCATTTGTAAGTCGCTTTGGATAAAAGCGTCTGCTAAATGACTAAATGTAAATGTCAACGTAAGCTACAGAATTATTCTCAATAAAACTCAATAAATAAAGACGTTTTAAGTTCCTTTTTCATGGACAAAATAAGAAACACAAACATGTCTTATTGATATAAGTTCTCTACAAATGGACATGGGATGCAACAGATTTCCAATAAGACGTTTCCCAAATACTACAGTACTACACCAGTGTACGATTATTGTACCCTGGTATTGTTTCACTCAGCTATAGAACGCAAAGTATCAAAAGGTGCCTGAGTTTCAAAATTCCCACAGAGTCAGACCCTAAAGCCAGACGGCGAATTCCTCCAAAAACAACAGTTATACATCAAACATGAGTGTCTCGCACCTACCTTCCAAAGACTGCTAAGTGCTGCGAACCCTCCAGCTAAACCTGCAGCAGCTCTAACGCTGGTTTAATCATAATCGAAAAGAAAGGCCAGCTAGAGAATAAAGTGAAAGAAAGAACGAAGGGGAGGGAGAACCATTTCGTCTCTCGCTGTACCAGTCACTCCGGGCGCAGGAAGGCTGAATGCCCCAGCACAATCCTCCATTCATTCTCCTCTGCCATCCCTGTAACTGTCTTTCTCCCTGTCCCTCTCTCACACACACACTCGCACACTGGCACTCGCGCTGTAATGCTGTTACCTTTCATGAACCCAGTGATACTGACCCAAATGTCTATTTTTATTTGTATAAATGCATTTAAAGTTTTTTTTTACGAAAACAATTAAAATAATACTAGGATTTATTTATTTTGATTTTATTATCAGGTTCCCCTCTGTATATTTTTCTTCAGTGATTTAAGAAAATCTAATCTATATTTTAGTATTGGGTTTCGATATAGAACAACCAAGAGACTCTTCTCTCTTTACTGGCCCTGGGGCCACACCTGGCCCTCTGGTTGCCCCGTGGAGCTTGCATGAGGGTTATAACATTTGATTTCCAATACACATGGTACATGGTCTGAACAGCGCTGTTCTTATAAGGGATTTTAAGAAAAATAATTGCCTGGTCTGGTGGCTTAGTGTTTGGCATGTTCTCCTCTCAGTTCTAGGGATTCCCGGTATGAATCTCAATACGGTGGAGTTTCCACGTTCTTCCCGTGTCTGCGTGGGTTTCCTCCAGGTTCTCTGGTTTCCTCCCACAATCCAAAAACATGGATCAAGGTCAAAATTGCCCCATATAGAGTGTGTGTGAGTGAGTGTGTGCCCAGTGATATATTGGTGCCCTGTCCTGTGTGTTTCTGCCCAGCGCCCGAAACTTTCACCCCTGGATGGGCATGGGGAACCCCCCACTAGCAACCCCAGTACAGAATAAAGCAGAAGATAATAATTGGAGGAATTGACTGGTCTTGATTTATAGTAACGCTGAAGTCTTGGCAATTCATGCAATACCCAAAAAGTACCAGCAGATGGTGCCAGACACTTCCTTAACACAGATCCGATTCCAATTCGTTGCTCTTGTTCATGGAACTTCTATGAAGTGGATGCAGGATGGACAAGATCATGACATCACATTTAAAATCTTACCATGACATCAGAGACAGTAAGAAAAACCACGAGTCAATGCCATGCATCTTTTAAATAGAGGTTTAAGGTTGAGGTAAAAAAAAAATTTGGATTCTTCCCTTCAGTCCTAAAATGATGTTAATCAAGAAGCTTAAAGCTGATTGGGTAATATTTGGTAATATATTTATGGGAACTGTACAGAGTTTGTACCAGAAAAAAAAGTAGCTGAAGGAAATCAAAACATGTACTATTGCACTATACGGTATTGTCGCCACCTACCGAAAACAGCAGGGATTTCCAGTAAAGAAAAACTGCACAAAGACAATTAACCTGGCATGTTTATTTTGGAAGAACAAATGCTACTAAAGCAAGACTGCAGACATGTTACTGCTGGACAACAGAATATGAGACAGATTTGAGATTTAAATTTTTTTTATGATTTATAGGAGGGGGGCACGGTGGCTTAGTGGTTGGCATGTTCTCCTCTCAGTGCTAGGGATTCCTGCCTCGAAACCCAATCTGGGTGGAGTTTCTATGTTCTGTATGTATGTATGTTTCCTCCGGGTTCTCTGGTTTTCTCCCACAGTCCAAAAACAAGGATCAAGGTCAATGGAATTCTCCAAATTGCCCCATATAGACTGTGTCTGTGAGAGTGAGTGTGTTCAGTGATATATTGCCCCCCTGTCCTGGTGGTATCTGCCCCGAAACGTTCTCCCCTGGATGGACATGGGGAACCCCCACGTGACCTTAATAGAGGATAAAGTGGAAGATAATGGATGGATGGATAATGGATGTAGGAGGGAGGCAAGGTGGCGTAGTGGTTGGCATGTTCTCCTCTCAGCTCTAGGGATTCCCGGTTCGAATCCCAATCTGGGCGGAGTTTCCAATGTTCTTCCCATGTCCGCGTGGGTTTCCTCTGGGTTCTCTGGTTTCCTCCCACAGTCCAAAAACATGGATCAAGTCAATTGAATTCTCCAAATTGCCCCATATAGAGTGTGTCTGTGTGAGTGAGTGTGTGCCCAGCGATAGATTGGTGTCCTGTCCTGGGTGTATCTGCCCAGCGCCCGAAACATTCTCTCCTGGATGGGCATGGGGAACCCCCCCGCCACCCTAATAGAGGATAAAGTGTAAGATACAGTAATGGATGGATGTTTTCCAGGTACAGAACCATAAAGCAGAAAACTGTATATTTTAAAGCAATTCCACACGCTGTACCAAATTACCACTTGTCATTATATAACCACTTAGCAGGTTTAACTGCCCACCCATAATCAGGGTTACGTGCCTACACCGTATCAGAGAGTGTGGAGGAGTGAGTGCTGCCCTGCTGCTCCATCCGTGGCGGTTCAATCCACGGTGTTCGTGTGAACGTAACGTGGGAGTGCAAACATTTACAAGCCAGCGGGCTACTCACTGTCTCAGAAGTTGGCGCCCTTGTTTCCAGCTCAGTTGGCTGTTCGGTGGTTCTGGCAGAGCCTCGTTTTCGTTCCCTTCATCTGCGGACGATCAGAGGTTATCAGATTATAATCACACATCACATCATCGGGGCATTTGATCCGATCGCTTCAGAGCTTGCGTAACATTTCTAATGATTTCATTTCTTCTATCACTAACATAGCTCCAAGTATCGCTAAAGATCGCTAAATAAAGCCCCTTAAGCCCTGGTAGAGTATACAAAGCTCAGCAGGGTCCTAAAGAGTCAGTATGTTTTTAAGTCGTCCAATTATTTAAAGCTCTATATAAACATCTATTTATCTTTCATCTTCTGCTTAATTCTAACAGGGTCGTGGGGGGTTCCCCATGCACATCTAGGGGAGAATGTTTTCTCACTTATTCACACAGACACACACTACTGTATATAGGGGCAATTTAGAGCAATGGTGAATAAAACCGGAGAACCCAGAGGAAACCCACATGGACACGAGGAGAACATAGAAACTCCACTCAGATCGGGATTCGATTTTGAATCTGGTTCCCCAGCGCTGAGTGGAGAACGTGCTAACAACTATGCCAACTAATACATAAAACCTTAAGGGTGAGAGACATGTAATGTGGAAAAAAATTAATTTATTAGTATTGATATATATATATATATATATACACACACATACACACACACACATATATATACATACAGGGCACGGTGGCTTAGTGGTTGGCATGTTCTCCTCTCCGTGTGGGTTTCCTCTGGGTTCTCCAGTTTCCTCTCACAGTCCAAAAACATGGATTCAAGGTCAATTAATTTCTCCAAATTGCCCCATATAGAGTGTGTCTGTGTGAGCGAGTGTTTCCAGTGATAGATTGGCGTCCTGTCCTGGGTGTATCTGCCCAGCGCCCGAAACGTTCTCCCCTGGATGGGCATGGGGAACCCTACTAGAGGACAAAGCGGAAGATAATGGATGGAGAAAGAAATATATATATATATAAAATTGGCGGCATGGTGGCTTAGTGGTTAGCACGTTCGCCTCTCAGCGCTAGGGATTCCCGGTTCGAATCCCCATCTGGGTGGAGTTTCCCTGTGTCCGCGTGGGTTTCCTCCGGGTTCTCTAGTTTCCTTCCACAGTCTAAAAACATGGATCAAGTCAAGTGAATTCTCCAAATTGCCCCATATAGAGTGTGTATGTGTGTGAGTCAGTGTGTGCCCAGCGATGGATTGGCGCCCTGTCCTGGGTCTATCTGCCCAGCGCCCCTGGATGGGCATGGGGAACCCCACTGCGACCCTAATAGAGGATAAAGCGGGAGATATTGAATGAATGAATGAATATATATAATATAATATAATATAATGAATATATATATATATATATATATTACTTAATTTTCCACCCATCCAAATTCAGCAAAGGATGTGTTGTAGTTATTGTTTCTTTCCTTTGCATTTGTTTCGGGTACTGAACCCGTTGCCTGAACCCTCCACGTTATAAGGAAGCAGCAGTCCTGGTCCTACCTGAGTCATAACTTGGTGCTTTTATTTCTCCCTGCTGGAGTTCAGTGCCATACTTCAGCTTGTGGTATTTTGCCCTGCGGAAAGAACAAATAAAGGCTTCAGTTGCCACGGTTACGGCAGCACGCCCACTTTGCCGTTACCTTGAATCCGCTGCCAATCGGATCTATAAATTGCTCATAGTGAGACATCCAGAGCCTCAAACTCACACAGCGGGAACGCAGGCTGCGCTCGGTAGATAAGCCCTTTAATCGAACATAGTAAACAGTTTGGCTCCATTAGATCCGCTGGGCTGGTATCAAGACGACAAACCCTTGGAATCCCGCGGCGCAAATTCCCACCGCTATATAATCACAATTAAACATTGGCTTTTCATGTGGATAACCACTCGCCGTCAGAGAGGCGCTTTAAAATGCAGATGATTCGGGATTCTTCTTTTTAAGTTTATAATGTGCTATGTGAAACAGATAGTTCCGGTCCTGAAATCTGATTGGCTGGGCCGTTTGTTCAGCTGTGACATCATTAACATTATTGCACACTTCTGAGCGCTGCACATATTAATCATATCAATGTGTGATGAACAATACATTATTTTAAATCATAAAATACAAAATAATATATTAATAGGCAAATATGGCCACTAGATGGCAGTCTTTGATAGAGGAACAGGTGTTCACTTTAAAAAACGGACTAGATTATGTTGCGGAAGACTAGTTTATGAACAAATTTCCTTTTAATAAACATATATATGAATTAAACTTTGTTTTTTATTATTACAGTGTATCAGCAGGCAGCACAGTGGTTTAGTGGTTTAGCATGTTCCCCTCTCAGCTCTAGGGATTCCCGGTTCTAATCTGCATCTGGCTGGAGTTTCCATGTTCTCCCCGTGTCTGCGTGGGTTTCCTCCGGGTTCTCCGGTTTCTTTCCACAGTCCAAAAACATGGATCAAGGTTAATTAAATTCTCCAAATTGCCCCATATAGAGTGTGTCTGTGTGAGTATGTGCCCAGCGATATATTGGCGTCCTGTCCTGGGTGTATCTGCCCGGCGCCCGAAACGTTCTCCCCTGGATGGGCATGGGGAACCCCACCGCGACCCTAATAGAGAATAAAGCGGAAGATAATGAATGAACAAATGTTTGTAACTGCTTTATAAAAGCAATACGACACTTGCAGTTGTGTATTGTTGTGAATAAATTACAGGAAGGAGATGTATCGGGACTCTGTTTTTTTCAGGTCTAATAATACCTTTCCCCGTGATTTATTCACAATAATAAATAACCTCTCATACCTTATTGCTTTAATAAAATATAACTTTATTCATCATCCTGTACTGTGATAAGCCTACAGATTGAGCTTTCTACTCTCAGTCTACTATCAGTCGCACTGACCATCTAGATGGACAATTACAGTTCTACAATTACAGATTGTAGTCCATCTATTGCTCTACATACTATAATATGTGACCTGGAAATTGAGGAGCACATAGCACACACAGCTGTGGGCTGGTTGTGTACCTTTTAGGTCTAAGGATGATCTCCTGGTTCCTTCACAGGGTTCTAAGCTCTGCAGCTGCAGACATGTATTACTCTAAGTGCCCTGTATCAGCAGGACGTTCTGCTGGAGATGCAGGTCGGCGTGAAGTGTGAAGACTTAATGATGGGTGCAGTGTCAGGTCTTATAATCAGCTAATTTGTTTAGGAGCTAAGGAACTCTGCATGATGCCTGAAGCTTATGCACGACACCTCAAGCGTATGAAGCTAGTACTGTGTGATACTGGACATCTCCATACTGCAGGAACGGTTGCTGTGGCGATTTGTGGGAAGCCTAAGCTCCAGAAGCCTAAGCTTTATTCTTTTTTCACCTGGCAACCATGTCGTGGTCATTATTGTGTCTTCAGCACTGTAAAGCTTAGAATCAGCCACAACCCAGATCTATTTTTCACACAAATAATAGAACGTAGACATAAAACCCGCCGGGTTTCCCTCAGAGGAACTCATTTCAGTGCATCTCTGCTAAGTATAGACAGTAATAAAGCAGCTGCCGCCGTTTGATGCTCTCCCCTGCGCCGCCGTTCGTGCCGCGGGTCGAGGGGAATCCGGGAGAGCCGGTGAAAATTCCACTGACTGCGAAACAAGGCAACTCACTTACGTTAAAGATGAAAAATAAAACGTATGGAAATCCCCCCATAAGATTTATTCACTAAATAATATATGAATATAGATATTCATGGGGCGGCAGGCCTTATAATCAGCTAATTTGTTTAGGAGCTAAGGAACTCTGCATGACGCATGAAAACTTATGCACGACACCTCAAGCGTATGAAGCTAGTACTGTGTGATACTGGACATCTCCATACTGCAGGAACGGTTGCTGTGGCGATTTGTAGGAAGCCTAAGCTCCAGAAGCCTAAGCTTTAATTTGTAGGAAGCCTAAGCCTTATTCTTTTTTCACCTGGCAACCATGTCGTGGTCATTATTGTGTGTTGGGATCTGACCTTTCCTGCTTCAGAGCATATTCCAGCATCTTGATCCTCCGGACCAGATCTTTCTTCAGGTTCTCCTGGCCTTTGCGCTCACCCTGCAGGAAGGCGATCTGAGCCTGAAACAAACACAGGGCACAAATAGAGTTCAACCCCGACAAATTCATTCAACAAGAATACATTATTTTAAATCATAAAATACAGAATAATATATTAATATACAAATATGGCCACTAGATGGCAGTCTTTGATAGAGGAACAGGAAGCTTTTTTTTTTATAGATATCAGTGTTCACTTTAAAAAACGGACTAGATTATGTTGCGGAAGACTAGTTTATAAACAAATTTCCTTTTAATAAACATATATATGAATTAAACTTTGTATTTTATTATTACAGTGTAACAGCAGGCGGCACAGTGGCTTAGTGGTTCGCATGTTCTCCTCTAGGCTCTAGGGATTCCCGGTTCGAATCCCCATCTGGGTGGAGTTTCCATGTTCTCCCTGTGTCCGCGTGGGTTTCCTCCGGGTTTTCTGGTTTCCTCCCACAGTCCAAAAACATGGATCAAGTCAGTTGAGTTCTCCAAATTGCCCCATATAGAGTGTGTCTGTGTGAGTGAGTGTGTGCCCAGCGATGGATTGGCGCCCTGTCCTGAGTGTATCTGCCCAGCGCCCGAAACGTTCTCCCCTGGATGGGCATGGGGAAACCACCCAGCGACCCTACTAGAGGATAAAGCGGAAGATAATGGATGAATGAAAAGAACCAACCCGACAGTCAGAGGTTCGGTAGGGACAGGACTGACCGGCTAACTAGAAGGTATTGGGTTTATGCTGTTACAAAATTGTGATGTTGCTGTTGAGTGGAAGTTCTTAATGTTAGGCTGATAGCATTCTGTACTCTGGATAAAGAAACCTTGGAACATCTTGGAAAAACAATTAATTAATAATTTGGTTTTAATTAAATACCTTTATAGATCAAGCATTGTTTTTTATTATTAAAGTGTTTGTAACCATCTTACAAAAGCAATAAGGCACTTGAGGTTGTGTATTATTGTGAATAATTCATGGGAATTGTGTGTGATTTATTCACAATAATGCATCTTCTCATACCCATTTTCCACTTTATCCTCTATTAGGGTCGTGGTGGGGTTCCCCATGCCCATCCAAAGGAGAATGTTTTGGGCGGTGGGCAAATACACCCAGGACAGGATGCCAATCTACCACTGGCATCTTCTCATATCTCATTGCTTTATTATAAAACGGGTGGTTCCGCTCCTTAAAACTGATTGGCTGAACCGCTTGTCCAGCAATGACATCACTGACAATAACACACACCTCTGAGCACTTCACAGTTTTATCAATGCCTGATATACAACACATCATTTCAAATAATGTACCCATCCATCCATCCATCCATTATCTTCCGCTTTATCCTCTACTAGGGTCGGGGGGGGGGGGGGTCCCCATGCCCATCCAGGGGTGAACATTTTGGGCGCTGGGCAGATACACCCAGGACAGGGGGGCAATCCATCTATGGGCACATTGTCACACAGACACACTCTATATGGGGCAATTTGGAGAATTCAATTGACTTGATCCATGTTTTTGGACTGTGGGAGGAAACCGGAGAACCCGGAGGAAACCCACATGGACATGGGGCACGGGGAGAACATGAAAACTCCACCCAGGTTGGGATTCAAACCGGGAATCCCTAGTGCTGAGAGGAGAACATGCTGATCACCAAGCCACCGTTCCGCCCCAAATCATGCACCATTAATGGAAATACAGAAGAAGGACAAAGAATACAGATAAAAGAGACATTTAGTCTCCCGTTTCTGCGCTGTTTCTCTTCATACGTTTGTTCTCTGACAGCACAATAGATGTCTCAGGCTCAGCTGGTGAACCACCTGATGTGTTAATAAATAACCTGGAGTCACGAACCGATACTGGGCACCTGATGAGTTGACTTTGGGAAAGTCACCCAGCGCTCTGTTCCCACGGCTGATTGTTCACATGCAAGAAATTGACAGCACCATCAGACACGGATCTCAGCCGGGACCCTGCCGTACAATAATATGCTTCACAAAGGACAAGGTTAAGGACAAAAAAGATAGATTAGGACAAGCATTATACCAAGAAGAGAAACACAGACCATATTAAAGTCCCACACAGGTCTGGGAATACCGAAGACATGAGGCACGTTTGAGGGAACCTCCAGCTCAGAGAGCGTGTGGCCTAGATGCAGAGGAATCTGGGTAACCCACATGACGAATAATCACGCCAGTTCTCATTTTAAAGTCTCGGTGGTCTGAAAGCTAAGGGACGGCTGTGTTTAGGCGAGCCGTTTGAACCCGACGTCCAGCTGCCGTTGAAGCTCTCACAGTAACGCCATCCAACACAAGTCCCGGAAACAGAACAACCTCGGATGTGTGTTACAATCTGGGCATGGTAGCTCAGTGGTCAGGGCATTGGGTTATCAATCTGAAGGTTGGGGGTTAAATTCCCAGGTCCTCCCAAGGTTTCTTCCTTAAACAACAACGTAACAGGGAGTTTTGTCTGGCCACTGTCGCTTCGGCTTGCTCTTTGGGGGTTTAAAGGCGTTTCATTCTGTAAAGCTGCTTTGAGACGATGTACTGTTGTAAAAAGCAATATATATATAAATAACTTGAACTTGGGGGGGGGGAGGGGCATGGTAGCTCAGTGGTTAGGGTGTTGGGTTATTAATCTGAAGGTTGTGGGTTCAAAACCCAGGTCCACTGAAGTTACCAATGTGGGTCCTTGAGCAAGACCCTTAACCCAGCCTTGCGACCTGAAGGTCCCCGGTTCGACCCCGGTTCGACCTGAAGGTCCCCGGTCCGACCCCACCAATTATTATGGCTGCAGTGTCTTTGGGCAAGGAATCTAATGTCAATTGCATCCCAGGCGCCGTAAACAGAGTTGTCCAGCTCTCTCAGAGCACTAAGGGAGCGGTAGCTCAGTGGTTAGGGGGTTGAGCTGTCAATCTGAAGGTTGGGGGTTCAAATCATAGGTCCACTGCAGTTACCAGTGTGGGTCCTTAAGTAAGACCCTTAACCCTCATTGCTCCAGGGATGTTGTGATTAACCCTGTTCATGCCGCGGGTCGAGGGGAATCCGGGAGAGATATTCATTGGGCGGCACAGTGGCTTAGTGGTTAGCATGTTCTCCTCTCAGCACTAGGGATTTCCAGTTCGACTCCCAATCTGGGTGGAGTTTCCATGTTCTCCCCGTGTCCACAAGGATTTCCTCCGGGTTCTTCGGTTTCCTCCCACAGTCCAAAAACATGGATCAAGGTCAACTGAGTTCTCCAAATTGCCCCATATAGAGTGTGTCTGTGTGAGTGAGTGTGTGCCCAGCGATAGATTGGCGTCCTGTCCTGGGTGTATCTGCCCAGCGCCCGAAACGTTCTCCCCTGGGTTGGCATTGGGAACCCCCCCGCGACTCTAATAGAGGATAAAGCGGAAGTTAATGGATGGATAGATATTCACAGTGGCTTAGTGGTTGGCATGTTCTCCTCTTAGCGCTGGGGATTCCCGGTTCGAATCCCAATCTGGGTGGAGTTTCCATGTTCTCCCCGTGTCCGCGTGGGTTTCCTCCGGGTTCTCCGGTTTCCTCCCACAGTCCAAAAACATGGATCAAAGTCAATTGAATTCTTCAAATTGCCCCATATAGAGTGTGTCTGTGTGAGTGAGTGTGTGTTCAGTGATAGATTGGCGTCCTGTCCTGGGTGTATCTGCCCAGCGCCCGAAATGTTCTCCCCTGGATGGGCATGGGGAACCCCCCCCATGACCCTAATAGAGGATAAAGCGGAATATAATGGATGGATAAATATAGTTATTCACGACTTCATAAAGCCAGTGTTTTTAATTATTTACACCCACTGGAGGTCAAGAGGCAGCACAAACGCATGTAATGATGTTTTTTTATCCTCCTCGATGTAGAGAGGAGAAACGAAGAAAAAGATATGCGACAGAGGAGAGGAGAGACGGAATTCAGGAATAGAACAGTGACGTACTCCGAACCCACGCGCTTCCCTGGAGACATTCTGGCAAGACTGACTTGGAGGGGAACAGCTTAAAGCAAACACATACTCTCTCTCTCTCTCTCTCACGTTCGCTCTCTCGCTCTCTCGGTCCTGTGTGGGACAGCAGTAAAAGCAACACTGAGAATAAAAGCCTTCCCTGATTACAGTGCTGCTGTTCTGACTCAACAGCGACCTTTTCACAGAACACAGAAGTGGGATGAGTAGTGAAGCGTTTACCAAATGAAACGAAGCTCCGCAGCGCCGCGAAGCATTCGCATTTTAAACACTCCCCTTAATTTTCTCCAAATCTCGTTCTATAGCATACTCATTTTTGCATCCTCATGATAATGCTTATGATGAGATTTAAATTGCCCCTATATATATATATATATATATACGACCCTAATAGAGGATAAAGAGGAAGATAATGAATGGATGAATGAATATATATATATATATATATATATAAATAAATGGGTGGCACGATGGCTTAGTGGTTAGCATGTTCTCCTCTCAGCGCTAGGGATTCCTGGTTCGAATCCCAATCTGGGTGGAGTTTCCATGTCCTCCCCGTGTCCGCGTGGGTTTCCTCCGGGTTCTCCGGTTTCCTCCCACAGTCCAAAAACATGGATCAAGTCAAGTGAATTCTCCAAATTGCCCCATATAGAGTGTGTCTGTGTGAGTGAGTGTCTGTCAGTGATAGATTGGTGTCTATCCTGGTGTCCTGGGTGTATTTGCCCAGCGCCCGAGACATTCTCCCCTGGATGGGCATGGGGAACCCCCTCTCTCGGTTTTCCCGAGTTTCCATGTTCTCCCCGTGTCCACATGGGTTTCCTCCCACAGTCCAAAAACATGACTTAAGGTCAACTATATTCTCCAAATTTCCACATATAGAGTGTGTCTGTGTGAGTGAGTGTGCCAAGCGATAGATTGGCGTCTGAAACATTCGCCCCTGGATCTCACCCTCCCTACCCCAAGAAAGCATTAAGCAGGGGCTAATGAGGGTTTCCATGTTCCATGTTCTCCTCGTATCAGCCCAAACTGCCCCACAGGTGAACACTAAGCCTCTTTGCCGCATGCTTTTAATACAGGGTTTCGATTACAGCTTGATGTCTACCCTCGCTTCAGTCCTGTGTTCATCCACCGACCCTCTGTAGCCAATCATTACCATGCCGGGAAAATATCAACAACTGGGTGGTGGATGCAAAACGCGAGTTGCACTTCAGCCAAAACACACAGTCTGCTGTGTGTATTTACCCCCGGGTATTTATTGGTGCCATTCATGTGTCCCTCTATTAGATGCGAGTGGGCTGATGACTGAATACACCTCTTTGTATGGTACATTTGTTTACGAGCAAGTCGTCATCACGGTTTCCAGTTGAATTAAAGGCACGTGTGTGTATGTGAGGATTCAGTTCAGGTGTCTGACAGCGAGCTGTGCACCCAGCGTTCCAATGTGCGTTTGCGTCCACGGAAATAGGCGACGTCCATGCCAAGGACAACACTGCACAGCGAGGGCATTGATCACTGCAGACGTGAAGCGGCCAGACCGGAATATGATAGAGAGGAGGTTGAATGAAGAACATTCATAACATCAGTGCCATGCTGAGAAGGTACCATCACCCAAAAAGTACCTGGAGTGTGGGGGCAGTGTACACCCAGGACAGGGTGCCAATCTATCGCTGGGCTCACACTTACACACACACTCTATATGGGGCAATTTGGGGAATTAAGTTGACTTGATCCATGTTTTTGGACTGTGGGAGGAAACCGGAGAACCCGGAGGAAACCCACGTGGACACGGGGAGAACATGAAAACTCCACCCAGATTGGGATTCGAACCAGGAATCCCTAGCACTGAGAGGAGAACATGCTAACCACTAAGCCACCGTGCCACCCCCGTTTATTTTTTCTATTTTAATTACATTTTATTTAATCATGTGACCAAAAAAAAAGTTTTCAGATCCAGCAGCCGATCAATGAAATTGAATTAAATTAAAAACCGTATTAAATCGTATCGTATTAAATTCCTTTATCTATAAATTAATTCTGCTCCCCCCCCCCCGCAACCCTAATAGAGGATAAAGAGGAAGATAATGATTGAATGAAATAATAATTTGTGAGTTAATTGGTCAATTTTTTTTAATTTATGTGTGGGTGGCACAGATGCTTAGTGGTTGGTATGTTCTCCTCTCAGCGCTAGGGATTACTGGTTCAAATCCCAATCTGGGTGGAGTTTCCATGTTCTCCCGTGTCCTCGTGAGTTTCTTCCGGGTTCTCCGGTTTTCTCCCACAGTCCAAAAACATGGATCAAGGTCAATTTCATTCTCCAAATTGCCCCATATAGAGTGTGTCTGAGTTCAGTGATAGATTGGCGCCCTGTCCGAAACGTTCTCCCCTGGAAGGACATGGGAAACCCCCCGCGACCCAAATAGAGGATAAAGTGGAAGATAATGGATGGATGGATAGATGGTTGATTCATGTGTCGTCATCGATGATGAACAATTGTTTAATTAAGTTTTATCTTAATTGATTAACCTCTTTACCAGACCCACAGACAAACAGATGAAGCTTACATAGAATAAAATAATAATAAAAAATAATTAAATAATAATAAAAAGAACAGAAACACGACCGAGATGAAGATGAAAAACAGATCAAAACATCTGAAAAATGACCTAATGTAACGGAATGTAACAACAAAATCCGATAAAGTGTTCTGATGTAATGTCTGTCCCGTGGGTCATGTCTCCTGATTCCCCGGGACCCTCCCACCTGTCTCCCCTACGACTAAGTGCAACGATTTGGCCAAGTAACCATGTTTTAAATGAAGACAACTGCAGAGAAGCTAAAATACGAGGAGAACCGTATAGACGCTCGAGTGATTCAACACTCCAGAAGAGCTTTGAGTAACTGCCTCCTGCCGAAGGCGTCTTGGAATAAGGACGAGGCTGCGCTGAATGTTTGACACCCTCCCTCATTTCCAAACAGTGTTTGGTTAAGCAGACAGAAGAAATGAAGTTTCAACAGAAGGGATCGAACCTAAATGAATGAGGTCAGGACTATCCATCCATCATCTTCTTCTTTATCCTCTAGTAGGGTCGCCCTATGCCCATCCAGGGGAGAACGTTTCGGGCACTGGGCAGATACACCCAGGTGAGGGCACCAATCAATGGACACACACTCACTAACACATACACTGTATATGGGGCAATTTGGAGAACTCAATTTACATGATAATGTTTTTGGACTGTGGGAGGAAACCGGAGAACCCGGAGGAGACCCATGCAGACACGGGGAGAACATGGAAACTCCACCCAGATTGGGATTCGAACCAGGAATCCCTAGTGCTGAGAGGAGAACATGCTAACCACTAAGCCACCGTGCCGCCCTCCTCCATCCATTCATTATCTTCCGCTTTATCCTCTATGAGGGTCGTGGGGGGTTCCCCATGCCCATCCAGGGGAGAACGTTTCAGGCGCTGGGCAGATACACCCAGGACAGGACGCCAATCTATCACTGGGCGCACACTCACTCACACAGACACACTCTATATGGGGCAATTTGGAGTATTCAATTGACCTTGATCCATGTTTTTGGACTGTGGGAGGAAACCAGAGAACGCGGAGGAAACCCACGCGGACACGGGGAGAACATGGAAACTCCACCCAGATTGGGATTCGAAGCGGGAATCCCTAGCACTGAGAGGAGAACATGCTAACCACTAAGCCACCATGCCGCTGAGGTTAGGACTATTACACACAAACAACATAAAGTGGTGCAGCGAGGGGGCGCGAGGCCTTCACATGCGTCATCATTCGGAAAAGTGGAATCAGAAGGATATGCTTGTCGCCTGATTTGCAATTCCAAATCGTTTTTTATGTGTTAAATGAATCAGCTCTTTGAAGACTGTGCCCATCGAAGTGACAGCCAGAAAATAGCTGTTTACAGAATGCACAGATCAGTCACCTAAACCAGCTAGAACTTGATAAGCTATGTACCCCAAGGTTCTAATGGTAGTTGGCCACAATTCTCAGCTGCTATAGGATAGAAGGTGGTCGCGAAAAAGAAGCATCCTTCATATACAACGTAAAAATGCACGAAACTAGTTGAAGTATGTGGTATATGTATCTCAGACACAATAGCCTGTGCACTGGGGATGAGCCAATTCATCGTTTTTGCAATGTATTGCAATTGTTATTAACATTTATCATCATTCAACATCATCATGACGTCTAACCATTCATCCATTATCTTCCGCTTTATCCTATATTAGGGTCACGGGGGGGGGGGGTCCCATGCCCATCCAGGGGAGAACGTTTCGGGCGCTGGGCAGATACACCCAGGACAGGATGCCAATCTATCACTGAACACTCACTCACAGACACACTCTATATGGGGCAATTTGGAGAATTCAATTGACTTCACCATGTTTTTGGACTGTGGGAGGAAACCGGAGAACCCGGAGGAAACCCACCCAGACACGGGGAGAACATGAAAACTCCACCCAGATTGGGATTCGAACAGGGAATCCCTAGCGCTAAGAGGAGAACATGCCAACCAGTAAGCCACCGTGCCGCCTGGGACTTTAGACCAATAAGCGGCAATTGCACAGACCAAAAATAAATAAATAAATGAAGTCCCAAGAGTCTACTGTCTTTTATCCTACTGCTACCTTTGACCTGAAGCTAAACTGGATTGGCATCTCTTTAAAAGAGACAGCAGAGAAAACAAAAACCACAAACATCCAAATGTCTTTGTAATGTCTCTACTCAGTCTGTGGAAAATTGACAACAGAACCTGAAGAAAGAAAAAAAAACACAGATTCTTAGTGTTGTGAGTGTCTCAAATACTTAGAACTTAACAATACGGTATTGAATTGCCCTCAAAAAATATACAAGATGATGTGCGAAGACTAAAACTGCAGGGAAAAGGCTTAGAAACACATTGAGACTTAAGATCACAGTGTTTGGGGCTCTTACTGAACTCATAGAAACAGAGATTGCAGCTCTATGAAGAACTCAACAGCACAGAGATTGGGGTTTTGCTGGTCTATCAAACCTAAAAACTGAAACACTGCAGCGCTTTAATGACTTAATGGCACAGAGAGCGTGATTGTTAGTGGGCTAACAGACACAAAGTTTGTTTTGCTAGACTGCATGGCACAGAGATGCTTGCATTTTTACTCTGACTGAATGACACAGACATTTAACACAGATTTTTTTTTTAACCAGCCTCACCAGCACAGAGACTGTGTTTGTTTTACTCTTCAATCTTTAAAACTGTTTAATTCTCGATGTTAATGGACTTTTAACAGCACAGAGATTACAGCTCTCTCAGCCAGACATGCACAGAGATTGTGGTTGTTTTAACTTTCAAGACAGGCACAGAGATTGCGGCTGTTTGTTGACTGACAATTTTGGTTCCACTAGACTGCATGGGTGGGCGGCACGGTGGCTTAGTGGTTGGCATGTTCTCCTTTCAGCACTAGGGATTCCCGGTTCAAATACCAATCTGGGTGGAGTTTCCATGTTCTCCCCGTG
>JAFMOD010001084.1:433044-473040 GCA_019802435.1 Corydoras maculifer
ATATGACGTGATATGACCCCTGACTAACAACACAAGCAACATTTCTCTGCTAGCTGTTGTGTTGTGTTCTTACTCCTCCACACTTCATTAGGAATCAGGAGTTTACACCTTTCTTTGATTGCAGAGTTGAAGTCGGATACAGACGCTGCGATGTCAGTGTCAAATCGTTTCCTCTGTAATAAATTTCCGTGTTCTCGGGACAATGGGAAACGCCACGGCGCTGTAAATCTTCTCTGCGGTTTTGCCCCCTATTCACACCTCACATCCATACATCCATCAGCCCTCTCATGTCTGCTCATGTTTTGCTTCCTGCAGGAGAACAGGAAGTCTGGTGTGCTACACGCACATTTGTGAACTTGCCAGACCCCGTAGTGTCAACACTGCAGGGTGATTCATTGTGTTCCAGTCCAAATATTCGGGTTATTACATAATTCTAACTGTAATAATAATAGCAACAGGACCAGGACAATTTGTCTCATACATTTAAACCATTTATAAATGTTTTATCCTTCTTAACATAATAGCACTTATTATTCCATATTTATTTTAATACTGTTTTACTGGGCTTAAGGAGGAACCTGAAATTTTATTGTATTTGTTTTAACCCGATGTCTGAGCTAATCATAAATTTGAGTCGACGTCGGTAATTTCTGGTATTTTTGTAACAGCACAGGCTTTAGTTGCTGAGCAAGCTATAACAGAGACTTTAGATGCTGAGATAGCATATCATACGGAATAGAGTATTATAACACAGGCTATTTCTTCTAAATAAACTGTATAACAGGATTTGGTAGCTGTGAAGGCTCTGATAACACAGGATTTATCCACAAAGTGAACAATGATGGCACAGGCTTTGGTTACTGTGTATGATAACTATGATGGCACAGGTTTCAACCACAGAGTAAACCATGACTACAGGCTTCAGCTGCCAAATAAGGTATGATGGCACAGGCTTTAGTTGCTGAGATAGCACATTATACGGATTAGAGTATTATAACACAGGCTATTTCTTCTAAATCAAATATATAACATAGGATTTGGTAGCTGTGAAGGTTCTGATAACACAGGCTTTATCGACAAAGTAAACAATGATGGCACAGGCTTTGGTTACTGTGTAAAGTCTTATAGCACAGGCTTCATCTACAGAGTAAGCCATAATTTCATGCTTCAGCTGCTAAATAAGGTATGATAGCACAGACTTTAGTTGCTGAGATAGCGTATCGTACCGGATAGTGTATTATAACACAGGCTATTTATTCTAAGTAAAATATATAACAGGATTTGGTAGCTGTGAAGGCTCTGATAACACAGGCTTTAACAACAAAGTAAACTATTATGGCACAGGCTTCAACTACCGAGTAAACCATGACTACAGGCTTCAGCTGTCAAATAAGGTATGATAGCACAGGCTTTAGTTGCTGAGTAAGCTATAATAACACAGGCTTCAACTGCTGAATAGCTATGATAACACAGGCCTCGGTTACTGTGTAAACGCTGATAACACAGGCTTTAACAGCTGAGTAAACTATAACTTGCTTTGGCTCCTACGTAAGCAGTGATAACACAAGCTTTGGTGACTGTGTAAGGGCTTTGGTTACTTATGCTAACACAGAAAGCTAACTTTAATAACAGGCTTTCATTCCTAAATGCATTAGAATAACACAGGTAACGGTGTTACAGCTGCAACATTTAAAATAGCTAATTCTAGTCATATTTGGGAAACACATTTCCTATAAATAAACGAAAATCAAGTAAATACTGACAGTTCATGGTAATGTCTCAGTTTTGTGGCGTCCTCTCTGTCCAGTTGTCCTGTCCAGAGACCTCATACTTTCTAATGCACTGTGAACTTTGACCTTATTAAGCCTATTAGAAATGCATGAAGGGGGGGGCGGTGGGGCCATCAATAATAAATGCTTCCTCTCTGACATCACCGCCGTCTGAGAGAGCAGTGCCATGTTTGGAGGGAGAAAGGCGACAGTTTCCTGACAAATCACCTACATCGCACGAGGATGAATATTTCATAATCATCCCTTAACAACTTTAGACGGAAGGCATGATTATTTAATGGGGGCTGAGGTTAAATGAGTGACGGAACCGTAAGAACCGTAGGAACGGGTTTCAACTACTGGATATTTAGTGAAGTTCTAATAGTTATGCTGTTAACATGCATTTTGTTATCACTGTATCTATAATAATAAAAATATAATAATATCCATCCATTATCTTCTGCTTTATCCTCTATTAGGGTCGGGGAGGGGAGTTCCCCATGCCCATCCAGGGGAGAACGTTTCGGGCGCTGGGCAGAAACACCCAGGACAGGGTGCCAATCTATCACTGGGCATACACTCACTCACTCACACAGACATACACACTCTACATGGGGCAATTTGGAGAACTCAATTGACTTGATCCATGTTTTTGGACTGTGGGAGGAAACCCACGCAGACACGGAGAGAACATGGAAACTCCACCCAGATTAGGATTCGAACCAGGAATTTCTAGCGCTGAGAGGAGAACATGCCAACCACTAAGCCACCGTGCTGGCCAATATAATAATAATAAGTTTTATTTTATAGGCGCCTTTCTGTCACTCAAGGACACCTTACAAAGTGCAAATAAGCATTAATTAAAACAAGATACTCAATATTAAATATTAAAAGTATGTTAAAATAAAAAATCCCTATTGGGTTTGAATCCCAATCTGGGTGGAGTTTCCATGTTCTCCCCTTGTCCGTGTGGGTTTCCTCCGGGTTCTCCGGCTTTTCTCCCACAGTCTAAAAACATGGATCAAGTCAAATTCCCCCATATAGAGTGTGCACAGTATGTGTGTGTTTGTGTGAGTGAGTGTGTGCCCAGAGATAGATTGGCGTCCTCTCCTGGGTGTATCTACTCAGCGCCCGAGACGTTCTCCCCTGGATGGGCATGGGGAACCCCCCCCACGACCTTAATATGGGATAAAGCGGAAGATAATTAATGAATGGATGGAACAATCAGATAGAGAAGGCCAGTTTGAACAGGTGAGTTTTAAGTGCGGATTTGAATTGTGAGAGTGAGGTAGTGTGTCTTATGTCAGGTGGTAAAGAGTTCCAAATTTGGGGAGCAGAGCGGCTGAAGGCTCTGTAACTGATGATATGTAAGGCGAACGGTGGGGACGGTCAGGAGGATGGAGGAGGATGATCAGAGGGAGCGAGATGGAATTCCACCCTGAAGGAGAGAGGAGAGATATGGTGGAGAAAGATTGTGAATGGTTTTAAAAGTGAGCAGAAGGATTTTGTAATTATAATCCATCGGGGCATTTTTAGGGTTTAGAAACATCAGGGGCTTTAGCCCAGATCCCTTATTCCCCCACTGTCCTCTTTAAAAATTGCCCTCTCATGAGTGTATTTATCCATTTTTCAAACTGTTGTTACATTCATTTTGTTTGATCATTTATTAGTTATATAGGATAAAATGAAATAACATATGAAACGCCTGTCAGCAGTGGAGAGCACATTCATTTCTAATAAATGATGGTTTTGGCTGAACATTTTGGAATAAACGAACCTGAGCTTCGGCAGAAAAGCATGAATCTGTTTTACGAGTCTGTCACAGATGAGACAGTTTTAAGGTTTTGCTTTAAAATACTGTAACTTTGCGACAGTTTGCGCCTTCAGAAAATATTCTGACGGTTTCTGAAAGCTGAGAAGCTGCTCTTTACAGCCAACATACAGTTATTACGGTAACTTTACTCCCACTACTGGCGAAAAAAAATCTGTCTCCCTCACACACACACACAGAACTTAGAAGCACAAACAGCTGACGGTGAGTCCATCGTTCGGTCCCTCTGCTGAAGGAGAGGCTGCAGAGAAAGCTGCTCTCATTTGATCCGGGGCTACTGACAAAATATCCGGGGCTATAGCCCCGAAAGCCCAGGTCTAACGACGCCCCTGTTGTAATCTATAGATGAAACAGATAGGTGGGTTAATTTTCCAGTGAAACTTTACATATTGCTGATATTGAACAAGTTTAACCCCCCCACACACCCCGCCCCCTCCCTTCAATCAGCAGACATTAAAGGGAATTTGGCAGGGCTCAAAAGAAGAATAGGATCTGGCTGGCTTGCTGTTTAGATTCGGGCCCCAGCACATCATAAAGGAGGTTGTATTCACCTGCAGCCTAAATCTCAGGCTTAAAAACATTAAAGCAGAGCCCACACCCTGTCCCACAGTGACGGACCACCAAAGAAACTGAACAAATAACGGCCTGAATGACGGAGCATATCCAACACATCAATGACACTGTTATAGTAGGAGGTCATGCTGGTTGGAGTTCTTCAGGTGCGAGAGTGTTATTCAGTTTTCTCCATCTGAGTATTTAAATATTTGGTATCCATGGAGACAGTCAGACACACAGCTTTTATTTTGGTAGACGATAAGAGCAATGTGTTTTTTCTATTTTATGTGAAGACAGCTTATATTTTTGACATCCTAATTAGAGACGAATTAATCAGTGAACGTCTGTACGCTCACAGAGTAAAAGTATAAAGTTATACAGTGCCTAGCAACCAATAATGCGGTCTTAAATAAATGAATTGAGTGATCTGTGATTTTTAAATGTTCCGCCCTGCGGGAAAAAAAATTACATAAAAGAATTACATAAAAATAATAGGACTGAAACAGTCCATTATTATTATTATTATTATTATTATTATTATAGAAATAATAGTTGTATACAAAAGGTACAAAAGATTATTCTGGATTTGTAGATTTAGTCATACATCAATTTTAATATTTCTTTTTCTTTTATTGTGATACTTTACATCTCCAACTTAAAGATTTCTTCATGGTCAAGCCGATTTAGCTTTGTGAAAAGCCTTGGAGAATTTGTATCACCATTCACTCACATTGCATGGCATTCTCATGCAAGTTTAACGTCCCCAAGGACAATTGAATTCTCCAAACTGCCCCATATAGAGTGTGTCTGTGTGAGTGAGTGTGTGTTCAGTGATATATTGGCGCCCTGTCCTGGGTGTATCTGCCCAGCGCCTGAAACGTTCTCCCCTGGATGGGCATGGGGAACCCCCCCCCCCCAACCCTAATATAGGATAAAGCAGAAGATGATGGATGGATGGAATTACAAGTATCCCAACCTGGTTGGGGTCAGAGCACAGGGTTGATACAGCACCCTTGGAGCAATGAGGGTTAAGGTCTTGCGTAAGGAGCACATGGTTAACATCAGTGGACCTGGGATGGTTAGGGTGTTGGGCTATCAATCTGAAGGTTGGGGGTTCAAATCCCAGATCCACTGAAGTTACCAGTGTGGGTCCTTGAGCAAGACCCTTAAAGTATAGACAGGAAATCCAAACAACTCAATAAAAGACAGATAGACAGTAAGCAAAAAAGAGCTGAACTCTGCTAATTATGGGATTTTAGGTTTTCCGTTGTTTCCCAGCGTTGGTCTGGATGTGCAGAGCTGGAGGAGGAAAAATGTGAAGTCTGAACAAGTGTGTCATGCGAGTTGTCACCCCCCCCCCCCACACACACACACACTATAGTCAGCCAGACAATAGTCACTGACAGTTTAGTCACTGTTTTGCTGGAGGCTGTAGGAAGTGAACAAAACCGGTTCTATAGAAGAACATGTTAGTCAAATAGCAAGTATGACGAAAACTCTTCACCTGAAGGGGGCAATGTTGTTCCAAGCACACCAAGGTTTTTTTTTTTTTTCTTTCTTTTTTTCCTCTCTCTCTCTCTCTCTCTCTCTCTCTCTCTTTTTGAATATGCTTATTGTGTGTGGGTGTAACATAAGGTCTCCCCTGATATTAAATTTCACTGAGAGGCATTGCATGTGAAAGCTGCCGTGTTGCGTATGCTGACCTGAGAGGAGGCCCTTTGTCTTAGTGACTGTAGTCACATGTTCTGGGCTACAGTAAGCGCGCCGCTTTGGCTCGGCTTTGCCCACGTGACGTGGGCCTCGGCGGTGACAAATCACCCCCGCGTCATCGAACCCTCTTGCGAAAATGAAAGCAACGTGTCTAACTGGGCGCCATTACCACTTACAGGTTAATAGCTGTGGCGGAGGGATTTGGCTAATGGATGCGGGTCAGAGCATCTCAGCCGTTAAGATGCACGGCTGTATACAAACCGGATCTGCTGTTGCTCTCTGGATTTACAGAGGGCCACGGGGGCGGGATGGCGGTTTCGAACCGCTGCTGCGGATAAGCAGTGACCTGTATCGGGACTGCGAGGGGTTATGGAAAAGTGGACTGAAACTGGAGGTCAGAACCCAGCGACACACAGTCCTCTTCGTCATCACCTCTAATGCTAATGCTGCCGATTGAATTTCCTGAACCATCTAATGAATGAGGTACAGTGTGTCACAATAATGGTGGTCTGTGTCCCACCTCCAACCCCAACGCACCTCCATAATTACCATCAGCACTCACGTCAGCAGACCTAATAGAATCTGGAATTGAGCTCTCATGCCACTATCTGTGCTCAGAGATAATGGAAAGTGTCTGTTTTTAAACCCGGGTGAGCCGGGGCAGGATGTCAGATTGAACGGATGCCTGTTGTTGCCAATAATAGCCGTGTGGACATGAAAGGTGGGAAGCGGACGGTCAGGACGGCCTCCGTTCATAGCCGGCTCATTCTGCTGGTGCACATTTCTCCTTCAGGCCAGGGGTCAGGAATGGCTTTAATTTTGCCCTGTGCCTAAAAGGTAACTTAAGCCGAAGGCATTTATATGATATTGTGTTGCTACAGGAAGCATACTTTTCCTCGTGACGGGATGCAGCAGAATTTAGGGGGTGGAGCTGGTCGCATTCTTTGTTCTTGCTTCATCCATTAAATATCTGTTTTAATGGCACCAGTATGGTGTGGAGCATCTTGAGAGGCTCTCACAAATTCCTGCACCATATGTGGTAGTCCAACCACATCTTCTACACCAACCCAAATCACTTGAAAAATCGCCAGGATTCCAAGTCCTGCCCAATATTGGCATCTCGAACAACCGGTAGAGGTTCTCGGTGAATGTGGCAATGAAGATGACCCGGTCCAACCTCCTACCCTTCAGACACAGGCAGCTATGCTGGTAGATTATCTTACATTACTTAAGACAAGGCCATGGTGGTTGGGCTATCAATCTGAAGGTTCTGGGTTCAAATCCCAGGTATGGAAAAGTGCACTAAAACTGCAGGTCAAAACCCAGCGACACACAGTCCTCTTTATCACCTTTAATTCTCCAACCCCAACGCTCCTCTTTAATTACCATCAGCACTCGCGTCAGAAGACCTTACATCAATTACAAATCGCCAGGATACCAAGTCCTGCCCAATATTGGCATCTCGAACAACTGGTAGAGTTTCTCGGCAAATGGCAATGAAGATGCCCCGGTCCAACCTCCTACCCTTCAGCCACAGGCAGCTGTGCTGGTACATTCTCTCACATTACTTAAGACAAGGCTGTGGTAGCTTAGTGGTGTTGGGCTATCTATCTGAAGGTTGTGGGTTCAAATCCCAGGTATGGAAAAGTGGATTTAGAACCCAGCGACACACAGTCCTCATCATCACCTTTAATGCTAATGGTGGTCTGTGTCCCACCTCCAACCCCAACGCTCCTCTATTATTACCATCAACACTCACGTCAGAAGACCTTACATCACTTACAAGTCGCCAGGATACCAAGTCCTGCCCAATATTGGCATCTTGAACGACCGGTAGAGGTTCTCGGTGAATGTGGCAATGAAGATGCCCCGGTCCAACCTCCTACCCTTCAGCCACAGGCAGCTGTGCTGGTACATTCTCTCACAGTACTTAAGACAAGGCTGTGGTAGCTCAGTGGTTGGGTGTTGGGCTATCAATCTGAAGGTTGTGGCTTCAAATCACAGGTCTACTGAGGTAACCAATGTGGGTCCTTGTCCAGGCCCTTAAAGACTCTTGGATGTTTTGAATGCAGTCCTACTAGAAACAGACTTTTGATCGAGATGGACATGGGAGCTTGATGGAATACGTTCTTTATATTGGTGATTTACGCACTCACTCGTGGTGATTATTATATGAAGTTGATGACTCTTGCATGAAGCTCCGGTATACAGTTTATTCAGAGGATGCATCTTTCCCGTCCACTTCTTTGCTACGGCAGTTACATCATCCCATCTACCTGTCCGCCTGACTAACCATGTTGCTCCATTTAATGCAATGATTTATACTAAGTATTACAAAAATCTCCTGTCTGCACACTGCTGAAGTTGGCACATCCTCCATTTTAAATCTGCTGTGCTTCACTGTTGGGAGGTTTGATTCAATTATTCAAGATGACTCCTTCAAGCTCGCTTGGATCTCGTCGCTCTGATGTACGATTATTGTACCGGGACAAACTTCAGCAGTTTGCGGATCACGCTCATTGATGAGATTACTATTCCTTAAACTCCCGAATGGACCATTATGCAAATTAGGCGACGCCATCAGTTAGCGTCTTCTAGTGACTTTTAGGACGGCCAATAGTTACTTTGCTTACTGAGGAGTCAGCAACGGGGTTTTCTGAGGAATAACTGGGTTTGTACTTAAAAACTAGTGCCTTTAATGTGTTTCTGTGGACAATGGTGAACATTGGCGTCTTGAACCATTCCTGTAGAGGTTCTAGGTGAATGTGGCAATGAAGATGCCCCAGGCTGACCTCCTACCCATCAGCCACAGGCAGCTATGTTGGTAGATTCTCTCAAATTACTTAAGACAAGGCTGTGGTAGCTCAGTGGTTGGGTGTTGGGCTATCAATCTGAAGGTTGTGGGTTCAAATCCCAGGTCCACTGAGGTTATACAAGGAATAACTGGGTTTGTGAATGTGAATTTATCACAATCACTTAAAAGTGATTGTAATTTATTTACCTAATGTCCTTACACACACCACATTTAACCCATCATGCAGTGAAACACACACACATGTACACAGCCTTAAATACGGCACCCGGGCAGCGATTGGGGTTAGGTGCCTTGCCCAAGGGCCCTTCAGCCATGGTACTTGGTGGGATTGGGAATCGGACCGGGGACAAACCCATGACTGCCCCCAAAACCTTTGTGTTTCTAAAAACATTGGTGAATTCAGCAATCTGAAGGTTGTGGGTTCAAATCCCAGGTCCTCTGAGGTTACCAATGTGGCTCCTGAGGAATAGCTGGATTTGTACTTAAAATGTAATGCCTTTAATGTGTTTCTAAAAACGATGGTGAATTTGGCCAACGCTTCTAAAGCATTAGGCATCAACGTCTTTATCTCGCCAACTTTCATGACGCTATCTGTGAGCAGGGTCATGCAGAAAGGGAGGAGGAGGAGAAAAGCGGGGTGGTTAGGTAATCGGATACGACGAGCTGACCGGGATATAAGCATAATCTCCAGGACAACCGTGTCCTATTTCACCCTTCTTTAACTCGCGTGCTGTCACACGCTTTCCAGAAGCCAGCGCTGCTTTGGTTTCAGCGTGACTTTAATTATGCAGTGGGTTTAATCGAACCCAGGTTCGGGGATAGTCGCCTCGGATCACGGAGGAACCAGATCCGGCTTCTGGCAGGGTGGCAAAGCCTTCCTCGGCACGATGATGCAAGGAAGCGGAGAAGCGGGAAGGAGACGAAAAAAAAAAAAAAAATTTAAAAACCCAAAAGAATAAACAAAGTTGTGTAATCACGACATGGTTGCCAGATGCCGCGAAGGGAAACGGAGACACCAGACTCCATCGCTGTGGTCTGGGATCAGCCGAACTTTCTCTCAAAGATCGTGTTGTGCAAAACACCCCGGCCCACACAACCAGAGGAACAAACATGCGGCCCGGGGTACGCACGCTACCCCAAACACGCGCAAACATGGCCTCGTAAACAAACTGTGCCATATGAGTCATATACACAAGTGCAGATGCGCCGAGGCGTCATCGCCAGTGGATGGGCTCGAACAAATGTCCCGAGTCGGCGTCTCGTTTATGAGTCGTGTACACAGAAACACACATGCACACAAACACGGCCGCACATGTCTTCACTGACCCAATTAAGCCGCAACCTTCGGGCCTTTAAAGTCCACATGCTGCTCGTTAGACGTTCAAGACGCCAAAGGAAGCGAGGAAATCGCTTTCAGCACAAAGGGGGTGTTCGGAGCCAATAAATGTGGCTCCCCTGTGCACTTCCTGCTGTTCCCATCCTGTTTCCTTTGTAATGCACCACCCTACACTGTTACGCTCAGCGTGGAAATCCACCACAGCAGAGGACCGCGGGCCGTCTCATCCTCTTTAGACCTGATTACTCTGCTTTACTCTGCTTTCCAACAGGCAGAGCTAGTATTATGTGGGCGGTGCATAAAGCTCAGCACTGCACTGACGCTGAGGTGGTGGTGTGGTGTGGTGTGGTGTGGTGTGTGTGTGTGTGTGTGTGTGTGTGTTGTGCTGGTGGGATCTGAGGAATCCAGGTTTGCATCCCAGTCTGGGTGGAGTTTCCATGTTCTCCCCAGTCTGGGTTCTCCGATCTAAAAACATGGATTCAAGGTAAATTGCCCCATATAGTGTGTTTTTGATTGGGTAAGTGTCTGTGTGAGTCCAGCTAAAGACTGCCCATCAATCCGGGTTAGTGTGCTCACTTCACTCAGTGTGTGTGTGTGTGTGTGTGTGTGTGTGTTACAGTGTGTGGATGGGTTAAATGTGGAGGACTAATTCCTCTGTGTTTGTGGGGAAAAGAGATCACTTAATTTTTGTGAACTTAATTATTACCACCAGGGTGGCACAGTGGCTTAGATGTTGAGGAGTAGCATGTTCTCCTCTCAGCACTAGGGATTCCCGGTTCGAATCCCAATCTGGGTGGCGTTTACATGTTCTCCCCGTGTCCGCGTGGGGTTCCTCCGGGTTCTCCGGTTTCCTCCCATAGTCCAAAAACATGGATCAAGTTACTTGAATTTTCCAAATTGCCCCATATAGAGTGTGTGTGTGAATGATTGTATGCCCAGAGATAGATTGGCGCCTTGTCCAATGGGGTGGGCAGCACGGTGGCTTAGTGGTTGGCATGTTCTCCTCTCAGCACTAGGGAGTCCAAGTTCGAATCCCAATCTGGGTGGAGTTTTCATGTTCTCCTTTTGTCCATGTGGGTTTCCTCTGGGTTCTCCGGTTTTCTCCCACAGTCCAAAAAACATGGATCAAGGTCAGTTGAATTCTTCAAATTGCCCCATATAGAGTGTGTTTGTGTGAGTGAGTGTGTGCCCAGCAATGGATAGGCACACTGTCCTGGGTGTATCTGCAAAGTGCCCGAATAGTTCTCCTTTGGATGGGCGTGGGGAACCCCCCCCACACCGCGACCCTAGCAGAGGCTAAAGTGGAACATAATGGATGGATGGATGGAATATCAACACCATGTGTCCATTTATTTTCCACCATGTTCTCCAGTATGTCTTCAGAATGGACTTTAAGTTCGATTCGGAACAAGAAAAACAAACTGTGATAAACCAAACTAGTTCGCAGCTGTATCTTCGTGCATCTCTGCGCTGCCTCCTGCTGTTTTAACTCTGCTAACGACCCGTTTACTTACATTTTCTACCTGAATAACACACCCGCCGGCACTGAATAATTAATATCACGATCAAATATTTGCCCAAAGTCGCTTTTCGAGGCTTTAAGTGCTTTTTATTCCATTATAAATGGTGTTTTGTTGATCTGAGGTTAGAACTCAGCAGCCGCTTTATCGCTTTGTTCAGGAAACCAGGTCGGATCGTCCGCTGGGACGCTGTTTTTAGGATGAGTTGAGTGTAGAGGGGGAACGCTGACCTTAAGTCAGCCATGTCTGTGCTTCTCCGCTTCATTTGCAGCTAATGTGCAGGGATAGGACATCCTGAGAGCCAGGCTGGTCAGAGAGCACGGGACCTCACATGTTCTATATCCAACGAACTCCCTCGCAGCCTAAACGGAACCTTTCGTTGGATGTCGTCTGGCAGACACTCGGTTGCACGCCATGCTTCCTCACATAAGAACTTTGTGCAGATTAGGTTTCAGAGAGCTGACACCGGTCCTCGGCGGTCACATGACGATGTCAGCAGGACAGCTGGACGTGAATCAGCCTGGGTTTTAATTTCGGGCCGTGAATGTTCCAGCCAATCCCAGCTCAGCGCACTATTACTGTCACTGCTATGTGTTGTACTAACGACGTTAGGACTTCAGAGGAGCTTCCAGAGTTTACGATGATGAACCGGATTCACAAATAATAGGAAATAATATAAGAAAGAGGATTGGTCCTGGATTACGAGCTTTCTAAAAGTGCTAATCCACAAACACGTTAATCCCACAGAGGCTATAATATCGTCCTTAAATTGGTTACTGTCCCTTTGTGCACGATACAAACTACTGTAATCCTGTATAAACAAAATCCTATATAAACAATGGCTGCCACAGCTACTATTATTTCTCATAAGCAACAATTGACACAACTACTATAATCCCTCTAACAACAGTTGCCACAACTACTTTAATCGCTCATTAACAACAGCTGCCAAAACCAATATAAACCCTTATACACAAAGGTTGTCACATCTACTATAATTCCTTAGAAACAACGGTTGACTCAACTACTATAGTCCCTCATAAGCGGTTGTTGCCATAACTATCGTCATCCATCATAAGTAGTGGTTGCCACAACTACTTTAATCCCTCATAAGAAACAGTTGCCACAGCTCCTATAATCCCTCATAAACAAAGGTTGTCACAACTACTATAATCCCTCATAAGCAATGGTTGCCACAATTACTATAATCCCTCATAAGCAATGGTTTCCACAACGATTATGTTCCCTTATGAGCTATGATTATAACAATTTACAACAAAGGTAAGCACAACTATTATTATCCCTCTAAAAACAATGGTTGCCATAACTACTAGAATCCCTGATTAGCAATGGTTGTCATTTTCTTCCCAGCAGATTCACCAGACCATACTTTTATGAATCTTGCAAGAGGTTCTGATGTCCAGTATTGTTAAAACTGAAAAGGACCTTCCCCAATCTGTTTTCATCCATTTGACTGAGTTCATAACTTTGTAAACCGGTGGGATTGGGAACTAATAACCAAGAGGTATGTCCGAATACTTTGGTCCATATTGTGTAGTGAATCATTTCTTTCAGAAGCAGTGTGTGTGGAATGCAGCTTCAGTAACACGTGAACGAGTTTGTGGTAAACGGAGGCTTCGTCTTTCATTCATTCATTCATTATCTCCCGCTTTATCCTCTACTAGGGTCGCGGTGGGGTTTCCCATGCCCATGCAGGGGAGAACGTTTCGGGTGCTGGGCAGATAGACCCAGGACAGGGCGCCAGGGCTTCGTCTTTACTTTGGTGAATTCCATCGACAGTCTGATTTGACACTGGCTGTTGAGGTTGTAGCTTTAGTCTGGAATTTGATTAGGTCTCTTTTATTGGGGTGGGAACGGCCAGGGGTGGGATTAATGTCGGCTTAAGTCTGAACTCACTCTGAGCATCCAACCAAAACACTGACAAAACAACGCCGAGTCGACCTTAAGCTTACAATTTCCTGAGAGCACGGTCTCTCGCAATCCCCCTAAGCTACAAGCAGAAAGCGCTGGTCCAAGACACACAGATCATGCACACTCACGAACACACGCAAACAAAGCTGGATTCCTTCTAACAGTCCTGCGTTTTGTCTCATCTGGCTTCTCTGTCATGGTACAAGGCTGAGATTATTCCAAGCTTCAGGTTGGATGCTTAGTAGAGCGTCAGGTCTTTTTTTGCTCCCAACAATAACACACAAGTCTGAGTGTATTAGATGAAGAATGATGTTTCTGCTGCTGACGAAAGAAGTGGGGGGGGGTGCTTTGGGAAAGAGAACTCTCCCTCGTTCTTTCTGAGTACGAACACACAAACAGATAGAGAGCCAGGAGTCTGCTCTATTTTCCATTAATGGTAACTGGAGCTAATCCTCAGTGCATTAGGGGTCAGCCTGCCAAACAGACCACTACATGGAATCAGCCATAATCTACCTCCTGCACGCAAGATTTCTCCCAGGGCTCAGAGAGCCAGAGCCGGGGGGTGGGGGGAGGGGGGGGGGTTAGACGGAGACGGATTGAACCTGAATAAAAGAGTCACTCCTGGGTCAATTCCTCTCCATCTGTCTGTAAATACAGCCACTATCTGTAAACTCTCATTTCCTAGCTTTCATTCTCTGGAGAGGCTGAAAACAAGGCTACAGATTAAAGACCAGTTCAGATATTTTTGCATGTTGTGTGTGTGTTTGTGTGTGTGTGTGCCTGTGTATGTATGTATATGCGTGTGTATATATATATATATATATATATATATATATATATATATATATATATATATATATATATATATATATATATATATATATATATATATAGTGTGCTGGGCAGATACACCCAGGACAGGGTGCCAATCTATTGCTGGGCACACACTCACTCACACAGACACACTCTATATGGGGCAATTTGGAGAATTCAATTGACCTTGATCCATGTTTTTGGACTGTGGGAGGAAACCGGAGAACACAGAGGAAGCCCACAGGGACACCGGGAGAACATGCAAACTCCACCCAGATTGGGATTCGAAATGGGAATCCCCAGAACTGAGAGGAGAACATGCTAACCACTAAGCCACTGTGCCGCCCTATATATATACTGTATGTTTGTGTGTGTGTGTGTATATATGTATTTAATTGTATGTGTATATATATATATATATATATATATATATATATATATATATATATATATGTGTGTGTGTGTATATATATATATTTCATTATTTATTTATTTCTTTATTTGTGTGTGTATGTGTCTGTAGACTGTAGAGGGAAACTCTGACATGGAGAACATGCAAACTTCCATAATATCCAACTTTATCAAAGTATTTCTTTTGTATGATTTCACACCGATGTGCTCTGCATTTGTGTATGTGACCAATGGTATGTGGACGCCCCTCCTAATTGGTTCCAATGAAGTGTACAATTAGTGCAGTGTTCCGAGTCATTGGGGTAAAGGAAGTCCTTCAGCCTGACAGAGCTGAAACCCCACCAAACCATTTTGGGATGAATTGGATCATTAGTGCATGACTCCACATACGCCGGTTCTGTTCGGGGGGCCGCCAAGACATCCATAACTTCTGTGGAATTCCTTTTTAATGAGAGCATACCCTCATAACAGTCATGTGGGGGGGCTGTGTGTAATGGTGGAGTACAGCTGGGCCAGCTAAACGGTAAAGAACACCCAAATAAAGTAAAGCTTTTTGAAGGGCGCTCGCCCAAACGACGTGAAGTTCAGTCTCTGAATCTCTGATGTGGACACAAAGAGGAGGTCACATCCCATTTTCTGATCCCGGCTAATGGAGCTGCTTTTAATGAGTTAATAAAGGTCAGCAGAGCTTCCAGGAAAACAAGAGCCTTCCCTTCATCCGTGCAGTTTCCACGGAAACGGGGTCATTTCTTTCTGGATTTCGTCCACATGCCACAGTTTCCATCACCGCGCAAACATGCCGAGCCGTGACCCGAGCAGCCAATCCCATTCAGGAGCTTCAAAACAACAGGCCTGTGTGTTCTCAGGTTTCAGGTGCCAGCCTCATCCATCTCCCAACACACACACACTCACACACACACACACACACACACTCATTGTTTAAAGCAGGAACCTAGTTACCTCAACCACCCTCGCTTACAAAAGTGCCATGCATTAATCAAGAGTCGTTTATCAGTGAAGGCATCACAAGTTTCCTTGACCTCGTGACCTTGTGACCCTTAACCTCTGCGTAAATAGGGTTAGGATATCCAGGCAGTACCTGGAGCCGGGCTAATCTGCTTTACGTCTGCGGCAGCTTAAAGTCCAAAGAGTTTAAGTCCAATCAATCGGTCTGTCAATCACACGTTGGCGCCGAGATGAAACACATGACGGTGTGTTTGGAGTTTATTTCCATTTTGATGCTTTAGCTGGCAAAATTATTATTTTGATGATGGGATTAAAGGTTGAAGGCAGTGTTATGACCGGACTTGAGAAGACGTGAAAGACTGAGAATAACCTGGATGGACTGTGTGTTTATGTTAGTAGACTGTCTCATAGCAGCTTTACACTGAGTCTAAACTCGCTGATAAGTTTGTTTTTAAGAATTCAACTTTGTGAGGACCAAGGTTCACTCATAGGGGACTTATGGGGACTTAAGTGGACGGGCCGCATCAACAGTGCGGGACACCTATGTACAGATTTTGTCTATCCATCCATTATCTTCCGCTTTATCCTGAACTAGGGTCGTGGGGGGGTTCCCCATGTCCATCCAGGGGAGAACGTTCTGGGCGCTTGGCAGATACACCCAGGACAGGGCGCCAATCTATCACTGACACACACTCACTCATACACACACTTTATATGGGGCAACTTGAAGAATTCAATTGACTTGATCCATGTTTTTGGACTGTGGGAGGAAACCGGAGAACCCGGAGGAAACCCACGCAGACACGGGGCGAACATGGAAACTCCACCCAGATGGGGATTTGAATCTGGAATCCCTAGCGCTGGGAGGAGAACATGCTAAACACTAAGCCACCGTGCCGTCCACAAGTTTCCAAAAGTTCAGTGAGGTCATCCTGTTGGACTACATCACCACTAGGCCAGATCCAGGTTCTGTTCATTAATTGTTTTTATTAATTGTAATTAAGGTTGAGGGGCGGCACAGTGGCTTAGTGATTAGCATGTTCTCCTCTCAGCACTAGGGATTCTCAGTTCGAACCCCGATCTGGGTGGAGTTTTCATGTTCTCCTCATGTCCATGTGGGTTTCCTCCGGGTTCTTCGGTTTCCTCCCACAGTCCAAAAACATGGATCAAGGGCAATTGAATTCTCCAAATTGCCCCATAATAGAGTGTGTTTATGTGAGTGAATGTGTGCCCAGCAATAAATTGTTCTGTCACATGATGAGACCCAGTGACGACCGCAGACTCGATTTACTGATCACAGAACCACATTTGAGATGTTTCATTTTCTCAGCTCATAAAAGCTGCACACTGATTGTTGGCGGAACCTTCAGCATTACTGCCTTCCACTTCCATGAGTCACCTTTTTGTCTAAACTCCGGCCATATGTACCGTATTTTCCGGACCATAAGGCTCACCGTATTATAAGGCGCAGCCTGAATTACGCGGTCTATTTCTGTATTTGACCCACGTATAAGGCGCACCGTACTATAAGGCAAAGTCTGAATTACGGACTCTATTTCTGTTCATTTTCTTCACTCGGCTTTTCTGTGAGATGAGCGCACATGGAGTCACAGATCAGCAGGGACGGTGATGTGTGGAAAAAAAACCACCCGGTCGCACAACAATACCTTTATCGATTTTGGAACTCAGTACACGTATAAGGATTATAAGGCGCACGTCTGATTTCTGGGAACATTTTAGGCTTTTAGGTGCGCCTTATAGTTCGGAAAATACGGTACCTAATATCCTGGTTACTTTGTTGTTTTGCTCATAACAGAACATTCCCACAATGCATGTAGGCCATGGTTCCAGCCTGGCCAGAGTCCATGCTGAGAGAGATGGGCCCAAACTGATAGAACCCAATGAGCCACCTGATCCATTGTGAGCGGAAGACGCATAAGCCTCCCTTTGTGATGTTCTGCAGCTCGCTGAAGTCAAGAAGAGGAAGGTGTCCAGACTTTGGGAGGACAAGGTGTCCCGAATCCATGCCAAGGACATCGGAGAAGGAACATTTGTTTCTCATTGGGTCCTCATGCTCGAGCGAGCCGAGTGGATACTCACATTTCTCCGGTTACCGGATCTGTCCCGGTTTGTTATGTTCTGAATGATGAAAACCTGGAGGCCTTACGGACATCTGCGCCAAGCCTCGAAACTGAAACATCGCCGCTGAATGATTTCTGGCTCGGCGCGGGAGCACGCCGGCTTTGAGAAACGCAGCTGCGGTCGACCCGGCCAACGTTGGACTCCGTCAGACGTCTCGGCCGGCTTTGATGTGCGGCGGCAGAACGGCGCGATCGCCAGCGCGCAGCTTCCCCGCAACGTAAACAATGTCCAAAGCGATTGGGAAAGAAGTGGGCCGTCGCGTGGAGACGTGCCCCGTGGCTAGACGCTGATGGATGAAGCGCTTCAAAGGGAAGCGATGTTGTTTACATGCGCGGGGAAGACGCACAGGGAGACGGCATCAAAAACGCCGTCTCCGGGAAACGAGACATGTGCTGGAGCGGCCGTCGGACCGAATGGGATCCCCGCATATCACCACATGTGCAGGCCATATGAGGGAGTGTTGACTCACTCCGAGATGCCGCCGATGTTGTGGCGGGGGGGAGGGGGGGGTGGTTGTTGATGAGAGGCTTCGCCTGGGGGCGCTTGAGCCGCGTGACAGGGGCACATCTGGTTTCAGTGAAGAGCGATCGACCCCCTTTACCACACAGGGCCTTTTATAAGGGCTGTCATGGCAACCTGCAGTTAGCACCTGTGGGACCTTCACCCTCATATCTGGATCCTTCACAACCCCCCCTGTCTGCTGGTCCCCCCCTCCCCCCCCCGCCTTCCGTTCCTGTTACGCAACATGTTCTCCCCTGCTGAAAAAGCGAAAGGGCTGGCGCCTCCGAGGCCGCTGGCGTCGTCCTATCAGAGCGCAACAAAACCACCATGACAACCGGTTACTAAGCAGAATCTTCCCCGGCGAGGAATGCCACGCTCCGTGCACCGACGTTCAGAGGCTCTGCCGCGCAGATCAACACCGTCTCCGTCTCCCGAGACCAAGCGAAGGCCGTGTGTTCCTCCTCGCCGTCTTTGTAGAATGTTTACTCTTCACCGTGAGGTTCTTTTTATTTCCAAATAATCTGAACAGGGCGGCACGGTGGCTTAGTGGTGGCTTTCTCCTCTCAGGGCTGGGAATTCAGGTTCGAATCCCAATCTGGGTGGAGTTTCCATGTTCTCCCTGTGTCCGCGTGCCTCTCCTCCGGGTTCTCCGGTTTCCTCCCACAGTCCAAAAACATGGATGAAGTCAATTGAATTCTCCAAATTGCTCCATATAGAGTGTGTGTGTGTGAGTGAGTGTGTGCGCAGTGATAGATTGGTGTCCTGTCCTGGTTGTATCTGCCCAGCGTCCGAAACGTTCTCCCCTGGATGGGCATGGGGAACCCCCCTCCCCCCCACGACCCTAATAGAGGATAAAGCGGAGGACGATGAATAAATGAATGAATGTATTTATATTAAGGTGGCTGAGTGGTTGGCATGTTCTCCTCTCAGCGCTGGGGATTCAGGTTCGAATCCCCATCTGGGTGGAGTCTTCATGTTCTCCCCGTGTCCGAGTGGGTCTCCTCCGGGTTCTCCGGTTGCCTCCCACAGTCCAAAAACATGGATCAATTCAATTGAGTTCTCCAAATTGCCCCATATAGAGTGTGTCTCTGTGAGTGAGTGTGTGTCCAGTGGTAGATTGGGGCCCTGACCTGGGTGTATCTGCCCAGCGCCCAAACCATTCTCCCCTGGATGGGCGTGGGGAACTCCCCCGCGCGACCCTAATAGAGGATAAAGCGGAAGATGATGGATGGATAATCTGAACAAACACGTCTCGAGAATAACACCATCAGCGCAGACTCAGCCGTCGCTCCCGCTTATAGAACATCCTGTTTTTCCGCCTCAGCCAGGACCACCTGGAAGGCTCAGACGGCGCTATTTAAACCTCCTCGCGGGGCAGCTGGCCTTCCAGGTAGAGCCGGTCAGATGAGATGTTTTTTCGGAACTCGTGTCACACCCGACCATCCCGAATGTAGGGTTCAGTTCAAATCAGCCTCGTGAAGACTGCACCGTGACTCATTCCAGCTATTTTTACCTTGAAGGATACGATCTGATTACAACGGGTGCTACTGGTTGAGCGATGATGCAGGTTATTAGCCAAATGTAAACTTAATGACATCATAGCGAGGACGAAATGATCGCTGCGGTGATTTGCGTCTACTAATAACCTCAGCCATTATATACAGATTCTTGTTACGACACACATTGTCACTCTACTAGGGTCGTGCGGGGCGGGTGGGGGGGGGGGTCCCCATGCCTATCCAGAGGAGAACGTTTCGTTCCTATCCAGGGGAGAACACCCAGGACAGGGGGGCAATCTATCACCGGAAGCACTCACACACACACACACACAGAGACACACTCTATATGGGGCAATTTACAGCATTCGATTTGCCTTGACTTGCTTTTAAACCCACAAGGACACTGTTATATGTAGCAAGTTGTTCCCGGGGAACGCTGTCTCATTCCACATATATTGCACTGTACTTTATATTGTGGATTATAATTAATTAATAAAATACTTCAATACTTGAATACACGGGGAGCACATGGTACCTCCACCCAGATTGGAATTCAAACCTGGACCCTCAGTATTCAAAGCGGATGCGTTAACCACCATGCCACACCCACTTGTATATAATTATATATAAATAACGTCTGTCTGCAACCCGCCAGTTAAGAATCGCCGCTGTGAACCATCCATTATCTTCCACTATGGGGGGGGGGGGCCGTGCCCATCCAGGGGAGAACGTTTCGGGCGCTGGGCAGATACACCCACGACAGGACGCCAATCTATCACCGGAACACTTAGTGGTTGGCATGTTCTCTTCTCAGCGCTAGGGATTCCCTATGTTCTTTCCATGTTCTCCCCGTGTCCCAAAACATGGATGAAGGGCAATTGAATTCTCCAAATTGCCCCATATAGAGTTTGTTTGCGTGAGTGAGTGTGTGTCCAGTGATAGATTGGAGTCCTGTTCTACCCAGCGCCTGAAACGTTTTCCCCTGGATGGGCATTGGGGCCCCCCCCCCCCCCCGCGACCCTAGTACAGGATAAAGCGGAAGATAATGGATGGATGGTAATTAAGGTCTATCTTTGACACCGTGCAGCATGTGACTCCAGCATAACAGATCAGGGCAATTGTACTAAAAGGGGCAGATACTGCAGGTTACTTGGTCAAGAGGGCTCCCTGTGTACGCGCATGCAGAGCGGAGGCATTGCACTGTACGATGACGGCAGCTTCAAGGCGTGATTCATCGCACAAAGAGCGACTGGTGGAACTTTGCAGGGTGTCGATGAACCGACACGTCACGGGACCCGTATGACCCACTTGCACGCCACACGAATTACTCAGCGGGGTGTGCACGCCCCGGGCTAACGAGTGTGGCAGGATAACCCAGCCTCACGTTTGCCCCTGTGATGGATGGCCCGCATGGCTCGGGCTGACAGCACGGTGCCGGTGTGCAGGACTGGTCTTGTGGGTTCCGCGCATATCTCACCTGACTGCATCGGCGCGCCTTCCTCCAGCTATGGAATACCTCCCGTGTACCTGTGTGGGTCGGGTTCAAGGGGTTGTTAGACGGCCTGCACCTGTCTGCACGGTTCATGCAGTTCATGGAAGGTGTGTTGTACAGCTACACGCATGACGAGGAAACATCCACCAGGGTGCGGGTCGGAGCCGAATGCCCCTGATGCATAGCTCAACCACGGGCGGTGTATGAGGAGTATCTCTCTGTCCACACTTAGTGGACAGAGAGATACTCTGAGGATTCCGGGTTTGAATCCCAATCTGAGTGGAGTTCCCATGTTCTCCTCCTGTCGGCATGGGTTTCCTCCGGGTTCTCTGGTTTCCTCCCACAGTCCAAAAACATGGATCAAGTCAATTGAGTTCTCCAAATTGCCCCATATAGAGTGTGTGAGTGAGTGTGTGCCCAGCAATAGATTGGCGCTCTGTCCTGGGTGTATCTGCCCAGCACCCGAAACGTTCTCCCATGGGAAGGGCATTGAAAACCCCCCCTGCGACCCTAATAAAGGATAAAGTGGAAGATAAAGGATGGATGGATGGCATGGTGGTGTAGTGATTAGCATGTTCTCCTCTCAGCGCTAGGGATTCCCAGGTCGAATTACAATCTGGGTTGAGTTTCCATGTTCTCCCCGTCCCGTGTGGGTTTCCTCCGGGTTTTCCTAATTCCTCCCACAGTCCAAAAAATGATCGTCAATTGAATTCTCCAAATTGCCCTATATACAGTGTGTATGTGTGAGTGAGTGTGTGTCCAGTGATAGATTGCGCCCTGTCCTGGGTGTATCTGCCCAGCGCCCAAAACGTTCTCCCCTGGATGCCCCCCCCCCCATGTTCTCCCTGTGTTTCCATGTTCTTCCTGTGTCCCAAAACATGGTTGAAGGGAAATTGAATTCTCCAAATTGCCCCATATAGAGTGTGTCTGTGTGAGTGAGTGTGTGTCCTGCGATAGATTGGCGTCCTGTCCTGGGTGTATCTGCCCAGCGCCCCATTCTCCCCTGGATGGGTATGGGAAACCCCCCGCGACCCTAGTAGAGGATAAAGCAGAAGATAATGGATGGATTGAAGTTTAGGACGACACGGTGGCTTAGCGCTGTGAATCCAGGTACGAATCCTAATCTGGAGTTTCCATTCCAAAAACATGGATTCAAGGTGAATTGGTTGCCCCTATACAGACTATATACATATATATATATATATATATATATATATATATATATATATACCTCTATATATTGTGCTTATAGTGCATTATTCAGTCTGTAGTTGCTCTCAGGTCCAAACCTGACATTTCCCAAAGGATTCTTCTGCCTTGTGTCATATCTCGTTGTCGGAAACGATCTGGCCAGAGGTAAAATCGACTCACGGTTTCTTTATTTACCCCATATGACGTCAGTGCAACACATGGTAGCTTCATGCGTCTGGTATTCGCAACTTTGCACCTTCCATCCTTTCTGAACGACGTGGTATGTGTATCTGGTGTTTGTGTGAACCGGCAGCGTTTTTGTTGTTGTTGTTATTCCTGCTCGCAAAGAAAGTAGTTTGTGTGTTTTGCATTCCAGGACATTATCGTAATGATAAGTGTGGGTAAATCATTCCACATGATCTCCAGCAGGCACTTGCCAAGCCAACATGCCGTAATTACAGGGGCGGAGGCGGCGCTCCGGGTTCTGGCTTTACCGGAAATCTCGGAGATGTTTTACCCACGAATTCCGCCCCCCCTCCCTCCCCCCATGCATAAGAAAAACAACGGGCAGCCGTGCAAATCAAACTGCGTGCACCGAAGCACTTTATTATAGGCGTACAGTGGAGCAGGGTTCACCATGGTTGCACCTTCCCACCGACCGTGATTTAAGATTCAAGAAAATTTTATTATTAATATCACATGTGATGGGGCGGCATGGTGGCTTAGTGGTTGGCATGTTCTCCTCTCAGCACTAGGGATTCCCGGTTCGAATCCCCATCTGAGTGGAGTTTCCATGTTCTCCCCGTGTCCGCGTGGGTTTCCTCCGGGTTCTCCGGTTTCCTCCCACAGTCCAAAAAACATGGATCAAGTCAATTGAGTTCTCCAAATTGCCCCATATAGAGTGTGTCTATGGGTGAGTGTGTGTCCAGCGATAGATAGCCGTCCTGTCCTGGGTGTATCTGCCCAGCGCCCGAAACGTTCTCCCCTGGATGGGCATGGGGAACCCCCCCCCCCCCAACCCTAATAGAGAATAAAGTGGAAGATAATGGATGGATGGATCACATGTGGTACATGAGATAAGAACGAAATTATGGGTCACGGACTTAGTTATAATTGAAATTTTAAAGAAGAAAATTCGATTTTTTTAATTATTATTTATTATTATTATTATTATTAAATACAGTATATACATATGTGAAATATAATAGAATATATAACTATGAATATATACATAT
Source organism: Corydoras maculifer (assembly GCA_019802435.1). Taxonomy (NCBI): domain Eukaryota; kingdom Metazoa; phylum Chordata; class Actinopteri; order Siluriformes; family Callichthyidae; genus Corydoras; species Corydoras maculifer. The sequence continues at coordinate 456,763 of JAFMOD010001084.1, forward strand.
ATATGTATAATATACAACTACAAATATAAATACAATATAGAATATTTAACTATAAATATAATATATAAATATATGTATATACAGTATATAAAATAAATGTAAGAATATATATATACACTATATATAAAAAGTAGTATACAATAGATATAAAAATAGAATATAAATATAGCAGCATATGAAATGTATATAAACGCTACATGTGAGCTGAGATGAGGTATTTTGATGGAGTGATGATAACATGTGAACGTCTTGTTAGATGGAGTTTTTTCTTGATTGAGTCTTGCAGCTTCGTGAGCGTACGACGCAGATAACTCGATCTCAGGAAAACATATCAAAGGCCCTAGAAATATTTCCTCCGCCTCGTACCCCGGTGCACCATCCGCCCCGACCTTGTAAAAGAACGAGCAGTGCAGCCGAGGTGCTCGATGTACATCAGTAGAGCGTGTTTGAGACGGCAGCACAGATGGGCTGTGTCTGAGCAGCGGGTGGAATCGGAGGAATGTAGCGGTGGAGATTTGTTTCTGCAGCGCGCCCGGCTTTAGATCAACATGTCCGACGGGGCATGTCCTGAACTGGAGCCTCTGATTGGACGGGAGCCGGGATGGCCTGCATTAGCGGCGGCGCTTCGGTGACATGCAGCGGAGGACAGAGGCGCTCTTTGAGCTGATGAAAGGCGCTTCATGACTCTTGGAAAATTACCGGCCTGCGTCTGCGCAAACACTCGAGGAAATGAGACGCCATGAGAACGTAGAGGAGAGGATGAGAGGACGTGGCTGTGAGGACGTGTACCGTCTCTATACTGTCCTGCACCTCTGCTTTACTCTGGAAGTATTCCATTCACGGAAATTACCATCAATCTACCATCAATCTATCGCTGGGCACACACTCCCTCACACGGACACACTCTATATGGGGCAATTTACAGCATTCGATTTGCCTTGAGTCAATGTTTTCAAACCCACATGGACACAGGGAGAACATGGTACCTCCACCCAGATTGGAATTCAAACCTGGACCCTCAGCATTGAAAGGCGGACGTGCCACCATGCCACATCCACTTGTATATAATTATATATAAATAACATCTATCTGCAACCCGCCAGTTGAGAATCGCCGCTGTAAACCAGCCATTATCTTCTGCTTTATCCTCTATTAGGGTCGCGGTGGGGTTCCCCATGTCCATCCAGGGGAAAATGTCTCGGGTGCTGGGCAGATACACCCAGGACAGGGCGCCAATCTATCCCTTAGCACACACTCACTCACACAGACACACTCTATATGGGGCAATTTGGAGAATTCAATTGACTTGATCCATGTTTTTGGACTGTGGGAGGAAACCGGAGAACCCGGAGGAGACCCACGCAGACACAGGGAGAACGTGAAAACTCCACCCAGATTGGGATTCAAACCTGGAATCACTAGTGCTGAGAGGAGAACATGCTAACCACTAAGCCACCATGCTGCCTGCACCACATCATGTCTTTGGTAAAAGTCTCATGGGTGTTTTTACCTGCAGCCATCGATTCAGCTGAGTCCTCGGCCCAGACGTGAATTGATTTCTGCTTTGCAGTCGCAGTAGCCTCAGAAGAAATCGGGGGGGGGGGGGGGTTTACACGCAGAGCACATGACTGCTTTGGGAAAGTGCCTTTTGATGCCTCCAGGAAGGGTGGATCAGGAAAGAGGTTGGGGTGATGGGTGCTGTGATGGAGTGTTGGGGGTGTGTGTGTGTGTGCGTGTGTCTGCTGACTGAGGGGAATTCCATGGCCTGGATTAGCCATGGCTGACAATAAGTCAACATGCACATGGAGGACACAAGGAGAGACATGTTCTGTACAGGAAATAGGATTTGGAGATATATATACACACACACACACACACACACACAAACAAAGTGTGGACATTAAAGTCTAAAGAGGCTGTTTCACACCGAGATTAGTTTTAATCCCTGATCTTTAACAATAAGTTATGAGATTTAGCTTGAGATGATGATGATGATGATTTATTATGGGAAGCAAATCATTAATGGATTTGTTGTAGTTCTAATATTAATGATGATTATGGTTTAGGTTCTTGCTGGAGTATATATAGTTTATAAGTTAATATTTATAGTTTAAACGTATTGCTGGATGGATTTTTGGATCATAATAAAGTGATCTATTTTGCCTACAGTGTTTACACACAGAGGATTCTGTCCTCCACATTTAACTGCACGGATGCTGCAGTGAAACACACACACACACACACACACACACACACACACACACTGAGTAAAGTGAGTACATGTGCCCAGAGCGGTGGGCAGTCCTGTATACGGCGCCCGGGAAGCAATCGGGGTTAGGTGCCTTGCCCAAGGGCACTTCAGCCGTATTACTTGGTGGGACCGGGAATCAAACCCATGATCTTTACCTCAGAAATGGGCAAAAAAAAAAAACAATTAGGCCAAAATCTTTAAATTAATTTAATGCAAAAGATTAGAAACAGTTAAAACTACAAAAGGGGGATGAATTTAGCATCAAATCCATAATTTCTCATCTCATTTTCTGCTTAATCCTATACTGGGGGGGGGGGTTCCCCATGCCCATCCAGGGTAGAAGGTTTCAGGTGCTGGACAGGGCGACAATCCATCGCTGGACGCGCACTCACTCCCACACACGATATATATAGCATTCAATTCACTTTGAATTCATCTTTTTGGACTGTGGGAGTAAACCCAGCTTAGTGGTTAGCACGTCCACCTTTGGATCCCCAGTACTAAGAAGCCAACATGCTAACTCCTAAGCCCCTGGGCCACCCCCAATTAGAATTTGCTCCTGTAGATCTAATATGTACAACTCTTAATACTTTTTTCCATAGTGTATATTTAAATGCGTATAATGTGTGCATAATAGTTAGCATGTTCTCCTCTCAGCACTAGGGATTCCCAATCTGGGTGGAGTTTCCATGTTCTCCCCGTGTCCGTGTGGGTTTCCTCCGGGTTCTCCGGTTTCCTCCCACAGTCCAAAAACATGGATCAAGTCAATTAAATTCTCCAAATTGCTCCATATAGAGTGTGTCTGTGTGAGTGAGTGTGTGTCCAGTGATAGATTGGCCCCCTTCCTGTATCTGCCCAGCGCCCAAAATGTTCTCTCCTGAATGGGCATGGGGAACCCCCCCCCCTCCCGCGACCCTGATAGAGGATAAAGCAGAAGATAATGGATGGGTGGCTGTACATAATAAAAACAATAGAAAAACCCACGCAGACACGGGGAGGACATGAAAACTCCACCCAGATTGGAATTCGAACCGGGAATCCCTAGTGCTGAGAGGAGAACATGCTAAACACTAAGCCACCTTGCCGCCCCGGTCATTGGGTTCTGAGATGTTAATCTCAACAGTATTTTTGTACTGTATCATTAAAACGTGTAATTAAACCTCTGTTGAATGCAGTGAACCTAAACGTGTGTAAAAGCTCCTTAAAGTCTGAAGGACGAGGGGTTATTAGAGGGGTTATTATTCCTTAAAGAAGAGTCCAGTTACATCGGGCCGAAGCTGGCCGTCGTGACGGACTTTTATCTCCTTTCCAAACCACTCTACGCGTTAACTAATGACCCCTCCATCCCGCCGACCCCACTGACCCCTTTCAGCACACACCATGAAGCCCTCGCAGTCCTTTCTACAGCACTCATTACCTCTTGGCCTGCTGGCATGTTTGTCTAAACACTGAGCCGGTGCTGAGTAACACTCCACCTTTAAACTCAGCACCCTCTGAACCAGGATTACAGTCTGCTGGAGCTGGAGCAGCTTGTTGTTTTTGTACCTGGGCTCTTGATTTGTGTGTTCACCTCTCTCTCTTTCTCTCACTTACACAGACACACTCTTTATGGGGCAATTTGGAGCATTCAATTGATCCATGTTTTTGGACTGTGTGTGGAAACTGGGGAACCCGGAGGAAGGACACAGGGAGAACATGGAAACTAACTCCACCCAGATTGGGATTCGAACCTGGAATCCCTAGTGCTGAGAGGAGAACATGCTAACCAGTGCACCACTGTGCCACCCCACATTATAACTTCATATTGTGTCTCCATCCATTATTTTCCGCTTAATCCTTTACAAGGGGTCGTGGGGAGGGTTCCCCATGACCATCCAGGGGAGAACGTTTTGGGCGCTGGGCAGATACACCCAGGACAGGACGCCAATCTATCACTGAACACACACTCACTCACACACACACACTCTATGTGGGGCAATTTGAAGCATTTACTTGACCTTGATCCATGTTTTTGGACTGTGGGAGGAAACCGGAGAACCTGGAGGAGACCCACATGGACATGAGAACATGGAAACTCCACCCTGATTGGGATTGGACACGTTTTGAATATGTTCTTTGTGGGTTCTAAGCTCAGCACCCTCTGTACCAGGATTACAGTCTGTTTGAGCAGCTTGTTGTTTTGTACCTGGGCTCTTTTGTGTTCCCTCTCTCTCTCTCTCACTCTCTGAATGGCTCTGTGTGGGTTGCTGTGTTTGTGTCTCTGTGCTGTGTTAAGGAGGTGTAAAGGGAAATCACAGAGCTGGAGATGAGTTACACTTTAACTGGGTGACCTTTAACCGTGTGCGATTCAGCAGAAGCAGAAGTCGCACACTCTGGGATTTCACGTGCACACAAATAAACACATCATCAGATTTGTGCTGATGAAAAGCGCAGACGGCTGTTCGAGCACGTCCTTAAATCTGATCGGTTCCGATAACTGGTTTTGACAAAGGTCTTTTAATATTGACGACGCAATTATACTTTCTTACGCTCACAGACTTGTGGTTAAGAAAACAACCCTGGTTCCAATCCCAGTCCCTCCACCTGCTACGGTGACCCCAATAACTACCCATGTGCCACCCACTTTTTGTTCCGCTCCCCTCAGGCAGGAGACTGCGGAGCATTAAGTGCAGAACAAACAGACTGAGGAACAGCTTCATAGCAGAAGCTGTAATCTCACAAACTCCATCTAACAAGACATTCACACATTTTATCATCACTCCACCAAAATACCTCATCATCATCTCACATGTACCGTTATACACTTTTATATGCTGCTATATTTATATTTTATATTCTAGGCGGCACAGTGGATTAGTGGTTTAGCACGTTCTCCTCTCAGCTCTAGGGATTCCCGGTTCGAATCCCCATCTGGGTGGAGTTTCCATGTTCTCCCCGTGTCTGTGTGGGTTTCCTCCGGGTTCTACGGTTTCCTCCCACAGTCCAAAACCATGGATCAAGTCAATTGAATTCTCAAAATTTCCCCATATAGAGTGTGTGTGTGAGTGAGTGTGTGCCCAGCGATAGATTGGCGTCCTGTCCTGTGTGTATCTGCCCAGCGCCCGAGAGGTTCTCCCCTGGATGGGCATGGGGAACCCCCCCACGACCCTAATAGAGGATAAAGCGGAAGATAATGAATGAATTTTACATTCTATATTTATATCTATTCTGTTCTATACTACTTTTATATATAGTGTATATATATTCTTAAATGTATTTTTATATACTGTATGTACATATATTTATATATTATATTTATAGTTAAATATTCTATATTTGTAGTGGTATATTATATATATTATATATTCATAGTGGTATACTATATTATATTTCACACTTCACATAGCGATCTGTGTAATTCTCATTTCTTCTTCAAAATTTTAATTTAAATAACAGGGTAATCGGGGTCCGGGACCCATAATTTCGTTCCTATCTCATGTAACAATGTGATATTAATGATAATAATCAAATTTTCTTGAATCTCTTAAATCTTGAATATACAAGACTGCCCTCTCCCCTTCATGCCCATCCAGCCCATTGAGGAGAACGTTTTGGGCGCTGTGCAGACACCCAGGACAGGCTCCGTAGAGCAAAAATTCTATAGAAACATAACGTGACCTTAAATAAACTCAGTTCTTCATACGGCTTCAGCTGTTTTATAATTTGTGCTGATTTAATCCGAAATGAAACATTCACGCTCTTTAGTTCTCGTTCGGGTTGCTTTGGGTAACGTGGATATGTAACAGCAGCAGTAGCGATGAATTTAAAAGTCTTAAAAGTCTTTACCAATCACTAAAGACCTTCTCCTGTGCTGGGAGAGTCCCTCGTCTGACATGTTTTGAATGTCTCCTGTGTGGGTTCTGAATAAGTGGGGTGGTACTTCCCTTTAATGTTCTCAGAGCGGTGAAAAAGTTTCCAACAGCCTGTAGGGAAGCTCTTGGGGTTGAATTTATAAGATAAAAGTCCCGTGTGCCCAGATGGCACAGAAACCCAAGCAAGCTCCGTCCTTCCAGCATCGGAACGTCCACTTACAACAGAGTGAGCTGAGCAAGCAGGGGTTAACACTCGTGCTCCGAGTTTATTTGAAACCTCTGGTGAATAATTCAGTATCCCAACCACTTAGTTACTCCATCCAGCTTTTAGACCCCAACTTTTTATATCAAAAGCTGCTTTCTTTCCAAATCTAAAGTTGGAGGCACTTTACGACCCAACAGATTCAGAACGTTTGCCTTTATACTGATTGCAGGACAAAAGGTCATCGGGAACATCCATCCATCCGTCCATTATCTTCCACTTTATCCTCTATTAGGGTCGCGGGGGGGTTCCCCATGCCCATCCAGGGGAGAACGTTTCGGGTGCTGGGCAGATACACCCAGGACAGGACGCCGATCTATCACTGAACACACCCACACACTCACTCACACAAACACACTCTATATGGGGCAATTTGGAGAATTCAATTGACTTGATCCATGTTTTCGGACTGTGGGAGGAAACCGGAGAACCCGGAGGAAACCCACGCGGACACGGGGAGAACATGGAAACTCCACCCAGATTGGGATTTGAACCGGGAATCCCTAGTGCTGAGAGGAGAACATGCTATTCCTCAACAACTAAGCCACCGTGCTGCCCTGGCCTTTGGGTCCTGAGATGTTAATCAGGAGGTTGAAGGTTTAGGTTCCAGTCCTCCTGAACTCCTCCATGCAAGACCAACAGAACCTTTATTTTTTGTACCGTATTATTAGCTTGACTCTGGAACCGCAGTTCCGTCCACTTTATCGTCTATTAGAGTCGCGGGGGGTTCCCCATGCCCATCCAGGGGAGAACATTTCAGGCGCTGGGCAGATACACCCAGGACAGGACGCCAATCCATCACTGGTCACACTCAATCACACAAACACACTCTATATGGGGCAATTTGGAGAACTCAATTGACTTGGTCCATGTTTTTGGACTGTTGGAGCAAACCGGAGAACCCGGAGGAAACCCACGTGGACACGGGGAGAACATGGAAACTCCACCCAGATTGGGATTCGAACCGGGAATCCCTAGTGCTGAGAGGAGAACATGCTAAACACAAAGCCACCGTGCCGCCCAGGTCATTGGGTTCTGAGATGTTAATCTCAACAGTATTTTTGTACTGTATCATTAGCTTTACTCTGGAACGGTCAGTTCCGTCGGTGTGATCGCTGTTATTGGAGAGTCGCAGGGTCTCGGGTTCCAAATGAATTTAATGATGTGATGAAACCGGAGTTTGGGATTTAAATCCTCACCTTGATCTCAGCGCTGGCGCACTATCAAGGCGCGGACCTGTTCTCCTGTTCTCCTGTTCTCCTGTTCTCGAGTCACATGCCGTGCCAGCGGTCCGTCCGGAACATTCCACAGGTGCAGCTGGCTGGGTCTAACGGGTCAGGGGTGGATTATGGAATTTCCCCGTGACCTCGAATGCATTAGAAACATGTACTGGACGGTTGAATGCGTACGAATATCAAGCTCAGATGTGTGAGCTCAGCCAATCAGATTTAAGAACCGGGACTACTCGTTTCATCCTAAAGCATCCCGTTTTCAACCGTAGCTTTGTTACTAGCTGATTAATAAGTTAATTATTCCGCTGATACGACAGTTTTCACTTCATTTTAAAGAACGACTCCGAATTCGAACCACACACAGGGTTCCCGCGTTCCCCACCTTAGATCCGCACTAAGCCGGGGTATTACGGGGTATTTAGCTTGTTGCGTGTGGGTGGTAGCACTGCGCTGTATTGAACTATTTCGGTTCTGCATCCACACCTCACACAGCACACAGTCCCCCGGCATGTGAGAACCCAGAGTGATAGAATTCACACACTACCCCCCCCTACCCCCCCCCCCCCCACCACCCCTCAGGTGTTGTTTTGTCAGCTGCTGGTTCTCACACGATAATAGAACTCGGTCCACACACACACACACATTGATGAGGAAACCATTTTCCACGCCGCGGTCACCCCCCCAGTGTATTCGTATGTCTCTTATATCAATGCACGCCCACACACACACACACACACACACACACACACACACACACACAGTGAATGAGGCCATCGGTGAATGGAGGTGTGTTGGTTCTGTCCCACACCTTGTGATAGTTGACCCTCTCATTCCCACACTTAATAATTGAGCGCTGAAACCTAAATCGGCCACCCGAACCGTTCCGTCTCCCCTGCTGCCCCCCCCAGATCTCAGACGTCACACACCTCAGGGACATGTGGCGGGGCCGTCCGGGTGACATAATGGGTTCAATGTGTCTACCCCGTGTGTAGGTGGAGAGTGTGTGTGTGTGTGTGTGTGTGTGTGTGTGTGCTCTCCTTGTGTGCTTTTCCACAGTAAATGTTTCATTAGTGGGAGGTCACCAGTTGTCCAATCGGCACCCGGGTTGCGATGGGAGGACGTGTGTCTGAGTGAAAAGGCTCGGTTACTCAATCATCGTCTCGCTCTCGGAGAACCTGGCGGATTGCCAAACGGGCCACGGTTTAGAGTCCGCTGTGAACTCTGTTCATATTTATGCATCTCGTCATCGTGATCGGGCGGCACGGCGGCTTAGTGGTTGGCATGTTCTCCTCTCAATGCTAGGGATTCCCGATTCGAATCCCAATCTGGGTGGAGTTTTCATATTCTCCCTGCGTCCTTGTGGGTTTCCTCTGGGTTCTCAAGTTTCACAGTCCAAAAACATGGATTGAGTTTTCCAAATTGCCCCATATGGAGTGTGTCTGTGTAAGAGAGTGTGTTTAGTGATAGATTGGCGTCCTATCCTGGATGTATCTGCCCAGCGCCCGAGACGTTCTCCCCTTGATGGGCATGTGGAACCCCCCCCCCCCCGGTTCGAATCCCAATCTGTGTGGAGTTTCCAGTTTCCATGTTCTCCCCGTGTCCGCGTGGGTTTCCTCCGGGTTCTCCGGTTTCCTCCCACAGTCCAGTAACATGGATCAAGGTCAGTTGAGGTCTCCAAATTGCCCCATATAGAGTGAATGAGTGTATCCAGTGATAGGTTGGCGTCCTGTCCTGGGTGTATCTGCCCAGTGCCCGAGACGTTCTCTCCTGGATGGGCATGTGGACCCCCCCCCGTGACCCTAATAGAGGATAAAGTGGAAGATAATGGATGGATGGCATGGTGGTGTAGTGGTTGGCATGTTCTCCTCTCAGCACCGGGGATCCAGCCTTGAATCCTGATCTAGGTGGAGTTTCCATGTTCTCCTCATATCTAGTGGCTTTCTGTCAGGTTCTCCGGTTTCCTCCCACAGTCCAAAAACATGGATTCAAGGTCAATTGGCTGCTTATAGTGTCAGATTGCCCCATATAATGTGTGTGTCGGATGAGCTGTGCCAAGTACATAGACTTTTGTTATTTACCAAACAAACCAAAACCGAATAGCACTGCTAATTGGACATAAGGACCCCCCCCCCCCGATAACCTAGTAGAGGATAAAGTGGAAGATAATGGGATAATTCCATTTAATTCCCAGTTTAATTGATTAGCTGTAGCCTCAGAGCAAGTCCATAAAATATGTTTGTGGTTTTACGAGGAGATTTAATGGTCAAGTGGCCAGACATGTTCGGCCCCGTAGGTCCAACTAAACCCAAATCCCTCATGTGGGACAGACGGTTCTATAAAAGCGCCGGTCTTGATGCTGTGACTTTAATTTGGCAGCAGGATGTGGCTCTCAAAGCGGTGGTTTTCAGGTCAGACTGGCGCGATTGTTTGGCGTTTTGTTTGTGTTTCTTGCTCTGGAACGCTGCTATTCCAACCCAGTTATGGAAAAAGCGCCCGGAGGGGAAAACACACGTTCGTGTTATCCCCCACAGTCCAGAGCTCGGCGGGAGCCGTCACTCACACACATGCACGGGACATGTGCAGACGCCGCGCTTATGAAACGGGGGAAGCGGGGCAGGTGGAGGTTAAGGCACGGTGTGTCTTTTGTTTTTCTCCCCGCGTAAATATCGCGAGCCACACAGCAGGGCGGTCAATGCCGAGATCACCAAGTGCACATAAAAATACTTTGGGTGAGGCATCAGGATAGACACTATACATAGAAGATACAAAGAAATACACATATACATATTTATGCGCTAAAAAAAAAAAAAAAATATATATATATATATATATATATATATATATATATATATATATATATATATATATATATATATATATATATATATATATATATATATATATATATATATATATTACAATATATTATATTTGGTCATTTTAGCAGATACTTATATCCAAAGCGACTTACAAGGTGAGCACAGGGTTAATCAAAACATCCCTGGAACAATGAGGGTTAAGGGTCTTGCTCAAGGACCCACACTGGACCTGTAACTCCAGTGGACCTGGGATTTGAACCCCCAACCTTTAGATTGATAGTTCTCGTGTCCGCGTGGGTTTCCTCCGGGTTCTCTGGTTTCCTCCCACAGTCCAAAAACATGGATTTAGAGTGTGTCTGTGTAAGTGTCTGCCCAGCGATGAATGGGTGTATCTGCCCTAAACGTTCTCCCCTGGATGGGCATGGGTAACCCCCCCCCACCCACGACCCTAATATCGGATAAAGCTGAAGATAATGGATAGATATTTATATATATAAATTAAAGGGACAGGAAAAAGTGGGCGGCACGGTGGCTTAGTGGTTTAGCATGTTCTCCTCTCAGCACTAGGGATTCCCGGTTTGAATCCCCATCTGGGTGGAGTTTCCATGTTCTCCCCGTGTCCGTGTGGGTTTCCTCCGGGTTCTCCGGTTTCCGCCCACAGTCCAAAAACATGGATCAAGTTATTTGAGTTCTCCGAATTGCCCCATATAGAGTGTGTTTGTGTGAGTGAGGAAGTGTGTGCCCAGTGATAGATTGGCGTCCTGTCCTGGGTCTATCTGCCCAGCGCCCAAAGCGTTCTCCCCTGGATGGGCACGGGGAACCCCCCGCGACCCTAATAGAGGATAAAGCCGAAGATAATGGATGAATAGATATATATATATATATATATATATTTTAATATAAATTAAAGTGACATAGTAAAAAGGAGTGTGGGAGCTGATGGCAGTAAGGTGAACAGTCCATGTGTTGGATGACTGCTGTCCAGCTGGATTCTACGAATCTCCGCCGTATCCTGCGAGGTCGGTCTCGGATGCTGAGGTGCACGCGGAATTTCCCAAAGCCCTGCGAGAACGGGCATTAGTTTGATGAGGATGAGTGCAGTGGAGCATAACTGTAGCTTTAATCACGAGCGGTGGCAGCTAATGATCTCACCGCCGCTTTTTACCCGGAGACAGTTGCCATGGTGACGGAGAGGATCTTTCACTCTGCGTTAATCAGGCAGCCTTGAGACACCATGGTGACAAAGCACAATTCGCTCTCCGGAGCCAAAGCGGCTGAAAAATGAACGCGTTTATTCGTTTCAGCGACCGTGAACAGCAGCGCAGGGACTTCAGCTGATACCAGAAACAAACCCTGATTCACAATCTGTAAGATCAGCGACGAAAATCAGGATTCTTTTTTTAAAGGGGACTCGGACTCCTCACTACGGCTGCGATGCATCAACATGTTTTATTTATGTCCTGTATGATACAAGGTTCTGAATATTATATATAACAGGCTTTTAAAATCCATCCATCCATTATCTTCCGCTTTATCCTCTACTAGGGTCGCGGGGGGGTTCCCCATGCCTATTCAGGGGAGAACGTTTGGGGCGCTGGGCAGATACACCCAGGAAAGGACGCCAATCTATCACTGAACACACACTTACTCACACAGACACACTCTATATGGGGCAATTTATAGCCGGAGAACCTGGAGGAAGTTTGCATGTTCTCCCTGTGTCCCTAAGGGTTTCTCTGGGTTCTCCGGTTTCCTCCCACAGTCCAAAAACATGGATCAAGTCAATTGAATTCTCCAAATTGCCCCATGTAGAGTGTCTGTGTGAGTGAGTGTGTGTTCAGCGATAGATTGGCGTCCTGTCCTGGGTATATCTGCCCAGCGCCAATAACATTTTCCCCTGGATGGGCATGGGGGAACCCTCCCTACCCTTGTGACCCTAGTAGAGGATTAAGTAGAAGATTATGGATGGGTGGATGGCATGGTGGTGTAGTGGTTAGCTTGTTCTTCTCTCAACACTGGGGATTCCCGGTTTAAATCCCAATCTGGGTGGCGTTTCGATGTTCTCCCCGTGTCTGTGTGGGTTTCCTCTGGGTTCTCCGGTTTGCTCCCACAGTCCAAAAACATGGATCAAGTCAATTGTGTTCTCCAAATTGCCCCATATAGAGAGTGTCTGTGAGAGTGGGTGTGTGTCCAGCGATGGATTGGTGTCCTGTTCTGGGTGTATCTGCCCAGCACCCCAAACGTTCTCCCCTGGGTGGGCATGGGGAACCCCCCGCGACCCTAATAGAGGATAAAGTGGAAGATAATGGATGAGTAATATATTTAATCCTCATTTTTGTGTCATGTGGATCATCTACGCTTTCGTAATTGAAACAGAAGTTATGACTCTGGACTCACTGGGTTCAGACATGTTTGTTGTTAAGCAGGGCGTCCTGACTGTGGAGAGAAAGAGAGAGAAAGAGAGCGTGATGGATGATCGTCATAATACTTAATGATTCAGCTCCTTTAGGAAGTCTCTGTACATGCATTAGTGCTGTGATCGGAAGTGTGTGTGTGTGTGTGTGTGTGTGTGTGTGTGTGTGTGTGTGTGTATGTGTATGTGTGTGCATATTAAAAGTACCGCTGGCATACCCCACCCATCTGGAACATCTCTCCTGGATGTTGTGTTCCTCCTAATCATCCACCCGTTGGCCTTTGGCAGCCATGACGACGCCTGCGTCACTCCTCCAGGTGCTTCGTGGGCAGTCGCCATGGTTACGGCCACAGGCTCACACCCAATCAGAAGCCAGGCCGGCGTAGAATGGCTTTCCTCAAGGGCAATCGCCTGGCGCGGGGAATTACGGCGAGAATCTGGGACTCTTTGTTCAGGAGGACACAGAAACACAAAGTTGTTTTTTTCCCCTTCACAACAGAGATAATGAATTCCGCTCTCCTTGTGCCATGTACACAGACTTTATCCATCCTTCTGATCCCCCCCCCCACCACACACACACACACACACACACACACACACACACACACACATAATTTCATCTTTAGGTCATTTCCAGACATCCTAATGTTTTTATTATGCACTTAATACACATTATACATATATAAATATACACGATATGGACAAAACACGTACATATTAGATCTAAGAAGCTACTGGATCCATGTTCTCATAGTGTCCACAAGACGTGGACGTGCTAACCACTAAGCTGGGTTTCCCCCCACAATCCAAAAAACATGGATTCCGGGTCAATTGGCTGCAATAAATTGCCCCTATATAGTGTATAATTGTGTCCGCAGTGATAAATTGGGGCCCTGTCCTGGGTGTATCTTCCCAGCGCCTGAAATGTTCTCCTCCTAGTAGAGGATAATGTGGATGGATGTATGCATGGATGGATGGCATGGTGGTGTAGTGATTAGAATGTTCTCCTCTCAACACTGGGGATACAGGTTTGAATCTCGATCTGGGTGGAGTTTCCATGTTCTCCCCGTATCTGCGTGGGATTTTTCCAGGTTCTCCGGTTTCCTCTAACGGTCCAAAAAACATGGATTTAGGGTAAATTGGCTGCAGGGTTAATTGCCCCTATATAGTGTGTTCCTAGTGATAGATTGGCACCCTGTCCTGGGTGTATCTACCCAGGGCCTGAAATGTTCTCCCCTGGATGGGCATGGGGACCCCCGCCCCCCCGCGACACTAATAGAGGATAAAGCCAAAGATACAGATGGATGGAGCCATTGGGGCATCTGGTTTTTATTTGTATTGACCTTTAATTCTTCTTTAATTCTTTAAATCTTAAAGAAAATTTGCAAAGTTAAGCACTGATGTTTAGTGAAAGGACTCGTCATCTTTTTAGAGTCTAACAGTGTTGACGTCAGCACTTTGAGGGTCAGGCAGGTCCTATGTCTGAACCTTTGGACAGTTATAAAGCCTGCACTGAACTGTGTCCACAACAGAAATAATAGATGTCCACGCTGACGCCGATGCTGACGCTGATGCTGGCCTGCATGTGGTCTGAACTCATGACCCGAAAAAGCCTAATGAGCCCCGACTGTCCTAAGTGTCTTTTTCACCCATGGCTCGTTCTCATGGGTGTCACTTCTAATGAAGTCTCCATTGCTGTCTGTTATGCTGGGTGTCAGTTCCGCCAGCGGGAGCCGAGACGCTTCAGCCCCGGAGTACTACCTGCCATGGCAACGGCTCTCTCATAATGCATGCCGTTGCCATGACTGACATAGCAAATATGCAGCTCCTGGGTGAGGTGGGCGAACGAGGAAATTTAACAAGGTCAGTGTAAATGCATGAAGGATAACAGGAATGAAATGAAAATTAAAGCTCAGAGCAGCCGCTGGAAAACCACGTTTCAGCAGCATCTTCACCTTTGCCCCAATGCGTAAAAACAAATCTCTCTCTTTAAAGATATATATATATATATATATATATATATATATATATATATATATTATATATATATATATTACATATTATTATTATTTTTTTTTTAATATATATACAGTGTCCTTGGGTGTTCTGAAAGGCGCTTTCAAATAAAATGTATTATTATTAATATTATAATTTATATATATATATATATATATATATATATATATATATATATATATATATATATATATATATATATATAGGACAGCACGGTTGCTTAGTGGTTAGCACGTTGGGATTCCCGGTTTGAATCCCCATCTGGGTGGAGTTTCCATGTTCTCCCCGTGTCCGTGTGGGTTTCCTCCGGGTTCTCCGGTTTCCTCCCACAGTCCAAAAACATGGATCAAATCAATTGAGTTCTCCAAATTGCCCCATATAGAGTGTGTCTGTGTGTGTGAGTGTGTTCCCAGTGATAAATTGGCATCCTGTCCTGGGTGTATCTGCCCAGCGCCCAAAACGTTCTCCCCTGGATGGGCATGTGGAACCCCACCGTGACCCTAATAGAGGATAAAGTTGAAGATAATGAATGAAAAAAATAATATATATACAGTATATATAATTAGTGGTTCTAAGACGTTTTATTTTGGTTTATTATTTATATCTTTAAAGATGATGTCCGCTTCAGAATCTGTTCTCTCGGTTGTAGAGATGCGTTTAAGAAAACGATAGATTGCTGCTCTTCTGCTCGAAAGGGAAGCAACCGCCGTCTCTCTAATGCGTGGAAGCTAATAATGGGGTGGTATCGATCCGGTGAGACAATCACAAATCTCAGCCGGAGCACATGCCAGACTTCACTCCGGGCTACAGATAAAGTAGGTTCTGGTCTACAGTCCATATAGTTAATGTTTGAAGCACTGATACAGCCGCTCCGTCACAGCTGCTCTATTGAGCACGACCTTTAACCCCACGCTGCTCAAGTCGGATGATGTAATGAAAATCTATAGGCTTCTTCGGTGTGTCACCTTGGATGAAGGCGCCGCCTGAACGCTGTTACCATGTCCGTCTAATCCTTACTTCTACTTTTTAGCTTTTTGTTTCTACATCCACTGTCCATTTTGACAACATGTAGATGGGCCGTGCCGTTCTACAATTACAGTCTGAGGTCCACAGAGCAGGTGTTAGACAGTAGGATGTCAGAGTCAGCAGTGCTGCTACAGAACAGTACGAATCAGAATCTTTTATTACCATTGCATATTTACAGTGGGTTGCAAAAGTATTCATACCCCTTGAACTTTTCCATATTTTGTCACATTACAACCACAAACATAAATATATTTCACTGGAATTTAATGTGAAAGACCAACACAAAGTGGTATACAATTGTGAAGTGGAATGAAAGTTATACATGAATCAACAATTTTTTTACAAATAAAAAACTGAAAAGTGCGATGTGCAAAATTATTCAGCCCCCTTTTCCCTGAGTGCAACCAA
>JAFMOD010001084.1:473984-496836 GCA_019802435.1 Corydoras maculifer
CAGGCGCTGGGCAGATACACCCAGGACAGGACGCCAATCTATCGCTGAGCACACACTCACTCACACAGACACACTCTATATGGGGCAATTTGGAGAACTAAATTGACTTGATCCATGTTTTTGGACTGTGGGAGGAAACCGGAGAACCCGGAGGAAACCCACACAGACACGGGGAGAACATGGAAACTCCACCCAGATAGGGATTCGTACTGGGAATCCCTAGCGCTGAGAGGAGAACATGCTAACCACTAAGGGCTTTTGTCATGATGTTCAAATTTGGTTGCGTTATTGTCGTGCCGCGTTCTTTGTTCTGGTTCTCCCGTGTCTTCTGCATTAAAACCTCCCTTTTCATACCATAATGTTACATAATAATAATAATAATAATAATAATAATAATAATAATAATAATAATAATAATACAGGTGGCACGGTGGCTTAGTGGTTAGCATGTTTTTCTCTCAGCACTAGGGATTTCCGGTTCGAATCCCTATCTGGGTGGAGTTTCCATGTTCTCCCTGTGTCTGCGTGGGTTTCCTCCGGGTTCTCCGGTTTCCTCCCACAGGCCAAAAACATGGATCAAGTCCAAATTGCCCCATATAGAGTGTGTGTCTTTGAGTGAGTGTGTGCCCAGCGATAGGTTGGCACCCTGTCCTGGGTCTATCTGCCCAGCGCCCGAGACGTTCTCCCCTAGATGAGGGATGGGGAACCCCCCCGCGACCCTAATAGAGGATAAAGCGGAAGATAATGAATGAATGAATAATTATTTAAAAGCGCCTTTTAAAACACTCAAGGTCACTTTAATAGAATATGAATAAATAAATGGTTCCTTAAACCACAAGCCCCGATTCATAGAAAGCGTTCAAACCGTCAGACGTCATCGGATCAACCGTCTCCCGACTCCATGAGTCTGAATACCACAGGAGTCACCTTTTCCTGTAAACGCCGATCAGAACCGCCCGGTCGGTATGAAACCCGACAGTTGTACAGTAACGAACCCCGGTATTAATGTTGGCGCTGAGAACGTGAGTGGCAGGATCGATACGGCGAAGGAGATTTGAGCTTCCTGGAAACGGAGCTGCAGCGTTAGTCACTGTCAGTCATGAGGAACAGCTCACCCGCCCGGGCCGGGCTGCCTATTAACCTTTCAATCAGCCATGCAGAAATCCGATCCTCAGACACCGAGCCGCGCAGTCACACGGTACATTTCGGCACGGTACAAGGTTTCGACCCAGGACAGGGGGGCAATCTAACCCTCAAGGTCCATCCATCCATTCATCCATTTTCTTCCGCTTCATCCTATATCAGGGTTGCGGGGGGGTTCCCCATGCCCATACAGGGGAGACCCACACTGGTAACTTCAGCGGACCTGGGATTTAAGCCCCAACTTTCAGATTGATAGCCCAAACCCCTGACCACTGAGCTACCACTCCCACACCAAACGTTGCTGAGCTTGGGACTTAATCAAGTGAAACAACCCCCACATCCTTTCATTCATTCATTATCTTCCGCTTTATCCTATATTATGGCCGTGGGGGGGTTCCAAATGCCCATCCAGGGGAGAATGTTTCGGGCGCTGGGCAGATACACCCAGGACAGGACACTAATCCATCACTGGGCACACTCAATCACATACACTCACTCTATATGGGGCAACTTGGAGAGCTCAATTGACTTGATCCATGTTTTTGGACTGTGGGAGAAAACCGGAGAACCCGGAGGAAACCCATGCGGACACGGGGAGAACATGAAAACTCCACCCAGATGGGGATTCGAACCGGGAATCCCTAGCGCTGAGAGGAGAACATGCCAACCACTAAGCCACCGTGCCGCCCACCCTCAAGGTCACTTTACAAAAATAAGAATAAATAGAGCAAAACCTACTAAAGGACACGACAGGGACAACAGTGAGACAGTAGAGTGGTGAGTTCTGAGTGTTAGTATTGTTGTTAACGTAGCGGCCTCTCTGTGAACCTCGGCGCTGTCAGAGGTGGGATTTAAACCTTCGACCTCGTGGTTAATGATTCAGTGCTTTAACACGTTCATAGCTTCGGCCGCGTTTCAGCCATGCAGAAATCCGATCCTCAGACACCGAGCCGCGCAGTCACACGGTACATTTCCAGCGACGGGTAACGGCGGATGGAGGCCTTTCCGATAATTGTGCAAACGGTCGGCGGCTTTAAAAAGCTAACGACCATAAACGAGTGGACTTTGCGAACGCCGCGCTGCTCTGTCAATGTTTGCCATCGCTGGTATCTTCGGAGAACGTGGGCCATATACTGGATAATACCTCTATATTTAGGAAGTTGGGAAAGCGTTCGGCCCGATAAGGTTCTTTGAAATGCGTCCAAGCCAGCGTCCTCTGGATGCGTGCCACTATAAATGCGACCTTTTCTTGAGTTGAGGAAACAAGCTACAGCTGGTGTTTGTATTTTCCTCATGACGCGAAATTCCAGAGGCCTCGGCGAAGACAAAGTTCACGGGTCGCCCCAGTTAAGACAACAAGAACCCTCTGGAGAAGGAACAGCGGTGGGCTGCAGCTGGACCCGCTCAGAACCCGCTTCACCCCGACACGTCCCAGTATTTCCCATGCGCGGTCTGCATGCTCACGATCATCCAATGCTATCCACATTTACTCTATAAAACGGGACGTCTCGGTCAATCTAAATCTGATTGGCTGAGCCGTTTGTCCGGCCATGACATTATTAGCAATAACACACACCTCATAATCTTAACAGCGAGTCGATTCGTGATAAGCCCTAAGCCTGTTCTGGCTGTTGTTTATAAATTGTGTTTTGTCGTATGGCCACTAGATGGCATTTTTTTTAAAAATTGTTAGCGAAAGTGGTATCCTGTTACTCAGCGATCATCGTTACTGTTACTTAGCGATAAGCGCTAAGCCTGTTCAGGCTGTTGTTTATAAATTGTGTTCCGTCGTATGACCACTAGATGGCTTTTTTTTTTTTTAAATTGTTACAGAAACTAGTATCCTGTTACTCAGCGATCATCGTTCACTTTATAAAAACGGTCACAGAAGACCAGGTTATTAAATAATAGACTGGGTTTTTAACAAACGCTGTTATAAATATGTATTAGTGTGTTTGTAACCGTTTTATTTAGGCAATACGGTGTGGGAGGTTGTGTACTCTTGTAAATAAACCTCATTCTGCTTCACATCATGCCTAATAACACCTCTTTTCCGTGATTTATTAACAATAATGCACGCCCCCTCAACCCCTACTGGTTTCTCTGAGTGTCTGTTCCTGTTTCAGTAACTCCACTTCATTTGGTTCAGCTGGCTTTTGTCATGATGTTGAAAGTTAGTTGCGTTATTGTCGTGCCGCGTTCTTTGTTCTGGTTCTTCCGGTGTCTTCTGCATTAAAACCTCCCTTTTCATACCATCTCCAGTAACCATAATGTAACAGAATAATAATAATAATAATAATAATAATAATAATAATAATAATAATAATAATATTAATTAATAATAAATAATAATATTTTATTAATAAGCGCCTTTCAAAACACTCAAGGTCCATCCATCCATTATTTTCCGCTTTATCCTCTATTAGGGTTGCTGGGGGGTTCCCCATGCCCATCCAGGGGAGAACGTCTCGGGTGCTGGGCAGATACACCCAGGACAGGGTGCCAATCTATCGCTGGGCACACACTCACTCATACAGACACACTCTATATGGGGCAATTAGGAGAATTTAATTGACTTGATCCATGTTTTTGGACTGTGGGAGGAAACCGGAGAACCTGGAGGAAACCCACGCGGACACGGGGAGAACATGGAAACTCCACCCAGATGGGGATTCGAACCGGGAATCTCTAGCGCTGAGAGGAGAACATGCCAACCACTAAGCCACCGTGCCGCCCACCCTTAAGGTCACTTTACAAAAATAAGAATAAATAGAGCAAAACCTACTAAAGGACACGACAGTGACAACAGTAGAGTGGTGAGTTCTGAGTGTTAGTATTGTTGTTAACGTAGCGGCCTCTCTGTGAACCTCGGCGCTGTCAGAGGTGGGATTTAAACCTTCGACCTCGTGGGTAATGATTCAGTGCTTTAACACATTCATAGCTTTGGCCGTGTTGTCGCAAATGAGGCGGCTATGAATCAGTCCCTGAGACATCGTCCTCGTCGTCTTTATAAGGTTCGCTTCTTGGAATTTTAGCAGTTTAAGGAAATCCGAGGCCTTTTTTCCGTTCTTTTTTTAAGTGTCTGACAGTAAATACAAAAGAGAGAAGAAGGAGGACTCGGCTCGGCCGTGCCCTTATATAAACCAGGACGTTTTTCTGGCCTGCTCTGAGACCGTCCTGCAGAGCATCATGTCACTGAGATATATGGGCTCATTGCTGCTGATAAACAGTCAGCCAGCCAGAGGACACGGAGGTGCTGCGGAGAGCTACTCCTCACCCTGCACAGACCTGCCAAACACTCAGCTTATTAATTCTGCACTACACATATATCACCCTCCCCGCCCTCGCCTGTCCTCCGAGGCAGGGTGATTGGCATCGAGTGTGGCTTCGTCTCTTACTTTTTCTATCCCCAGCTTTCCACCGGCTTCTCGAGCAGAGGCTGGTGCAGGAGCTCGTCCTCGCGGGTCGTCCGAGTGACTCGTTGGAGTTAATTGCCCTTTGATTCATTACTGCTTTAGCAACACGGCTCTCTGCGCTGCTACAGTAATTATGTCCGATTGTTTTATGGTATGAGACTAAACACTCGGGGTAACAGCACCGCCACAGCCGCAGCTCGGCAACAACAGTTCGGAGAAGTCGGCGTGCCGGCCGGCTTCATGGAAAAAGGGGGCGCTGGTGCATAATAAGAGACATAATAAGAGCGTCCTATACTGGAGCCGGTCAGTTACTGTAGCATTAGTCAGTGTTTGTTGTAATATGGGACGAAGCTTAGTCGGGATGGAGGACCAATCAGCTGATGGTAACCGTTGTCATGGTAACCTGGATGGACCATGGTAACCACCATTCGTTGGCGGGTTACCCTTATTGGGAGTATGTGATAGGCGTCATGGTGGCTTAGTGGTTAGCATGTTCTCCTCTCAGCACTAGGGATTCCCGGTTCGAATCCCCATCTGGGTGGAGTTCTCCCCGTGTCCACGTGGGTTTCCACGAATTGAACTCTTCAAATTGCCCCATATAGAGTGTGTCTGTGTGAGTGAGTTTATGCCTAGTGATAGATTGGCGCCCTGTCCTGGGTGTATCTGCCCAGCGCCCGAGACGTTCTCCCCTGGATGGGCATGGGGAACCACACCACAACCCTAATAGAGGATGAAGCGGAAGATGATGGATGGATGGAGGGATGGAGGGAGGGAGGGAGGGAGGGATATTTTATGGCATAAGATTAAACACTCGGGGTAACAGTACCACCGCAGCGGCTTCGTGGAAAAAGGGGGCGCTGGTGCTCGCTCACCTGTGAGATCCACAATATGAGACAACAATGTCCACATTATAGCATCCCATACTAGAGCCAGTCAGTTACTGTAGCAGCACTCAGTGTTTGTTGTAATAAGAGACGAAGCTTAGTCAGGATGGAGGATCAATTAGCCCATGGTAACCGTTGTCATGGTAACCACTGTTATGGTTCGTTGGCCGGTTACCCTTATTGGGAAGTTTGGGATGCTGTTGGGAGTGTTTAATAAGGACATTTTCGTTCATTAAGGACAATTAATTGGAGGAAGTTTTTAGATGTGAGCGAGGACATACAGATGGTTGGAGCAACCTCTGTGTCCAACCATCTGCATGTCCTCCCTCACATCCATAAACCTGTTCCTTGACCTTCCTCTCCTCCTCCATCTGTCTATATAAACCTCCCGTCCACCTCAGTCCCACCTTCCTAACTTTCTCCCCTGTCCTCCCTGTGCCGGCCAGCCGGCTCGCCTTATCTTCATCACTCCCAGTGAGGAGCTCTCTCCTACCTTTGGGTCCGAGCCCCTCTAAGCTCAGTGTACAACATCGGCGTTCTCATTCCTGTCCTGTAAACCTTCCCTCATTGCGTACACATCACTCCTGCAACTCTACACCATCCACTCCACCCAGCGTGCACTCTCTTCTTCACCTCTCGACTTCACCCTCCATTACTCAGCGCCTTCGACCCCGGGCATCTCCATTCATCCACTAATGAAGCTTTCTGCCATCCTCCCTCTCATTCATGCACATGTACTCCACTTCACTCCATTTTCCTCGCACTAACCTTCATTCCTCTTCTCTCTAATGCACTCCATCTACTCCCTGCTCGTCCCACTCTCACCGCAGATCACGACGTCATCCACTAACATCACGCTGCGCACAAACTCTAACCTTTAGATACCTACAGGAGCTTCCGAATGTGTTCCTTCCTTCTGCAGATATTATACTATTGGAATCGGTGTGAGCTTGTGGTTAAGGAACCAGCCTTGTGACCTGAAGGTCCCCGGGTTGATTCCCAGTCCCGGTATGGATGAAGTGCCCTTAGACAAGGCACCTAACCCCAATTACTCAGCAGGTGCTGTATACAAGGCTGCCACATTTACCAGGGTTAAATGTGGAGGACTAATTCCTCTGTGTGTAAACACTGAAGACAAAACAGATCACGTTCCTATTTATCGGGAAGATTTTTACACATTTTTAAAGTGTCCTACTAGTTTATCCCAAAGGAGTTTGGGAGGGGGGGTTCTCCATGCCCATTCAGGGGAGAACGTTTCGGGGGCTGGGCAGATACACCCAGCACAGGACACACACTCACTCAAACAGACACACTCTATATGGGGCAATTTGGATAATTCAATTGGACTTGATCTATGTTTTTGGACTGTGGGAAAAAAACGGAGAACCCGGAGGAGACCCACGTGGACACGGGAAGAACATGGAAACTCCACCCAGATGGGGATTCGAAACAGGAATCCCTATTGCTAAGAGGAGAACATGCCAACCACTAAGCCACCAACATAATTAATCCATCTATCCATTATCTTCCACTTTATCCTCTATTGGGGTCGCGTGGGGGGGGGGACCAGGGGGGGGGACCACACACCCATCCAGGGGAGAACGTTTCGGGCGCTGGGCAATACACCAAGGACAGGGGGGCAATCTATCACTGATACACACTCACTCACAATTGACCTGGATCTATGATTCTGGACTGTGGGAGGAAACCCACACGGACACGGGGAGAACATGGAAACTCCACCCAGATGGGGATTCGAAGCTGGAATCCCTAGTGCTGAGAGGAGAACATGCCAACCACTAAGCCACCGTGCCGCCCCAGCATTGGAACCATTATAGCTTATCAGCGTTTGGAGAAGTGGGTCATAAAAGCCGGTTCAGTTGTAGACGTGTGACGGTGAGTCTTTATTAGGACAGGATTTGGACTAATATGGGTCTCTGAATTATTAATCCCGGGTCGGTGCCTGCAGATGCGCCGGGCCGTAATGGACGGATGACATCACCTGTTCAGGCCGAACGGCATCAGGATTTCCCGCGCCGGCGCTCGCAGATCGGATTACGCCGCCGAGACGCGCAGCTCCTTCGAGTCACCCCGAGAGCCGAGGCGTCTGCCGGCAGCCGCTGCCCTGCCCCGCGCCGGCAGGGCCGCAAATTCGATCACGCCGGCCCGTGCAGCCGGAGAGCTTCTGGGTAATGGAAGTGAGGTCATGCTTCAGGGATTTCAGTTGGGTTAGAGTTGCTCCATTTAGAAAATGCCATGAGCGTCCATGCCCGCCATGCCGTAATGTCTTTTCAGAGTGCACCAAAACCACATCGGAAACAGTCACATGAGAACCCGGCGGGCTCTAACGCACTCGGAATCCGAACCCGAATGGTGCCGTTCACCCCAGAAGGAGCTTGGATTAAATCTTATTTCGGCACGGCTATTAGGTTACTCGGCTATTTGAAGGAAATGGATAAATGGTTGCTCACCCACACTTCCTCTCCTAATAGGGAACGGTTCTGCCCGTGGATACCATTTACTTTCTTTCATTCATTCATTCATTCATTTACATTTACATTTACATCACATTTTGGTCATTTATTGGACACTTTTATCCAAAGCGACTTACAAGGTGAACACAGGGTTCATCACAACATCCCTGCAGCAATGAGGGTTAAGGCTCTTGCTCAAAGACCCACACTGGTAACTTCAGTGGACCCAAAAACCGGCACGTGGCCACGCCTTGATGCCTAAATCCCACAGTCCTCCCACAGTCTAAAAAACATGATTCAAGGTCAATTAAGTTCTCCAAATTGCCCCACAACAATTGGCACGACAATAACGCAACTAAATTTCAACATCATGACAAAAGCCCTTGGTTGGCATGTTCTCCTCTCAGCGCTAGGAATTCCCGGTTCGAATCCCCATCTGGGTGGAGTTTCCATGTTCTCCCCGTGTCCACATGGGTTTCCTCCGCGTTCTCCGGTTTCCTCCCACAGTCCAAAAACATGGATCAAGGTTGATTAAGTTCTCTAAATTGCCCCATTTAGAGTGTGTCTGTGTGAGTGAGTGTGTTTCCAGTGATAGATTGGTGTCCTGTCCTGGGTGTATCTTCCCAGCACCCGAAACGTTCTCCCCTGTATAGGCATGGGGAACCCCCCCGCGACCCTAATATAGGATAAAGCGGAAGATAATGAATGAATGGATGGATGGGTGTTTAGCATGTTCTCCTCTCAGCACTAGGGATTCCCAGTTCGAATCCCAATCTGGGTGGAGTTTCCATGTTCTCCCCGTGTCTGTGTGGGTTTCCTCCGGGTTCTCCGGTTTCCTCCTACAGTCCAAAAACATGGATCAAGGTCAATTGAGTTCTCCAAATTGCCCCATATAGCGTGTGTTTGTGTGAGTGAGTGTGTGCCCAGCGATAGATTGGTGTCCTGTCCTGGGTGTATCTGCCCAGCGCCCGAAACGTTCTCCCCTGGATGGGCATGGGGAACCCCCCACCCCCGACCCTAATAGAGAATAAAGCAGAAGATAATGGATGGATAATGAGCAGACTGGGTTCTCCCAATCTGGGTGGAGTTTCCATGTTCTCCCCGTGTCCGTGTGGGTTTCCTCCGGGTTCTCCGGTTTCCTCCCATAGTCCAAAAACATGGAGAGTGTGTCTATGTGAGTGAGTGTGTGCACTGTAATAGATTGGCGCCCTGTCCTGGGTGTATCTGCCCAGCGCCCAAAGCGTTCTGGTTCCAGAAGTTACTAATGTGGGGCATTAAGCAGGAACTTTGACCCTCGTTGCTCCACAGGGTGCTGCATCATGGCTGCTCCTGTAGCGCAAACATCAGCTAGAGATAAATGTGCGTTGCTCTGGATATATGACATCTACACATCTGCCGAATGACGCTGTAGGTCCACATTTCCCCCCAATCAGTGGCGTTTCTGATAAATCCCCAACGAAAACCCCCCCGAAGGAAGCACCTAGTTCACTTTCGTCATAACTGTCCATTCTTGCTGAAACACATGACCATGTTTGGGTTAAAAGAGGAAGGAAGCCCAGCTGTAACCCGGGAAACTGCAGTCACGATGGAATCCCAGCTTATAGTATGTACACAGACCCAACTCTATCATCATGACTCGAAACCTGGGTTTCGGCGGCACGGTGGCTTAGTGATTGGCATGTTCTCCTCTCAGTGCTAGGGATTCCCGGTTCGAATCCCAATCTGGGTGGAGGTTCCATGTTCTCCCCGTGTCCACGTGGGTTTCCTCCGGGTTCTCCAGTTTCCTCCCACACTCCAAAAACATGGATCAAGGTCAATTGAATTTTCTAAATTGCCCCATATAGAGTGTGTGTGTGTGTGTGTGTGAGTGAGTGTGTGCCCAGTGATACCCGAAACATTCTCCCCTGGATGGGCATGGGGAACCCTAGTAGACCCTAGGAGAGGATAAAGTGGAATGGATGGATGGATGGAATTTGGATTTCTATTGGACTGGCGGTCCTGCAGGTTGCCCTCAATGGATTTATATAGTTTTTTAATTGTTAAATACAGGTCACATGATCACCACACAATCTGTAAATGGCTGTCCTACACTGTTGATGCTGCCCCCCCTGCTCAAGGAGGACGAGTCCCCCACTGAGTCTTGGTCCTCACAAGGTTTCTTCCTTAAAATAACAACATAACAGGGAGTTTTGTCTTGCCACTGTCTCTTCAGCTTGCTCTTTGGGGGTTTGAAGGTTTATAAAGCTGCTTTGTGACGATGTGCTATTGTAAAAAGCACTAAATAAATAAATTACTCACACATATACAAACACAATGGGGCAATTAAGATAGGAAAATTTAGAGCAGCCTGTTCACCTTAAATGGATGGATTTTGGATTTCTATTGGCCTGGCAGTCCTGCAGGACTTCTATAGCTTTCCAATTGTTAAATACAGGTCACATGATCATCACACAATCTGTACATGGCTGTCCTACACTGTTGATGCTGCCCCCCCGCTCAACGAGGATGAGTCCTCCACTGAGTCTTGGTCCTCACAAGGTTTCAACATAACAGTGTTTTGTCTTGCCACTGTCTCTTCAGCTTGCTCTTCGGGGGTTTAAAGGCTTATAACACTGTAAAGCTGCTTTGTGATGATGTACTATTGTAAAGAGTATATAAATAATTTACTTCCTTTTAATGAAGTCTGTTATTCTGACTTTATAACACACCCCACTTCTCTGGACTGTATGAGCCAGGTTGCCTGAACATCCCTGAACCTGTTCCAATTCCACCCCTGAGGCCTCGGTCCTCTTCCTACACCACTCGCTCGGCCTCTTCCTGCTCAGCTGCACCGTGGAGACCGTGGTGAGGGATGGGGCGAACGAGAGGAGATGAGATTATGCTACTCAGGTGAAACCCCCCCCCCCCCGGAGAGCCTCCGGTTACCGTACCATCTCAGCTGGCAGTGCGGTCGTCCCGGGCGGATCTCTTCGGGTTTGCCGAAGCCGCACGCGGATAATTGGGTTGCCAGATCCTCCGGCTGGTTTCCGGTTTCGACGCCTCGCCGAACAAACTTTCGTAGATCGGAAGCTCGGCGTTGGAAAATAAGTCATTAAAGAGAGAGCGGATCCACCCCGGCTCGTCGTGCATCACTTCGGTGTCTTTGTTGTGCCGAGCGGAGACGGAGTGACCATTTGCTCGATGAAAAACTGATTAGAGATCATGTTGTCTGGCTCGGAATTCATCAGCATAAATTAGAAGGCACCACCTGTGCAGATGCATATTAATCACCCCGCCGGCCGCATTAGATTTTCCTCTCGGCTGCTCTCATCCATATCTGAGTGCTTTTCAGCTTCTTAGCAGCGCTGCAGTAGTGGCTCCGTCCACATGAGCGGACTGCTGGATTATTTACTTTAATAACAACAAGTTCAAGTCATTTATTTACATCAGTACATCGTCACAAAGCAGCTTTACAGTGTTATAAGCCTTTAAACCCCAAAAAAAGCAAGCTGATATGACAGTGGCAAGACAAAACTCCTTGTTATGTTGATATTTTAAGGATGAAACCTTGTGAGGACCAAGACTCAGTGGGGGACTCATCCTCATTGAGCAGGGGGGGCAGCATCAACAGTGTAGGACAGCCATTTACGGATTGTGTGGTGATCATGTGACCTGTATTTAACAATTGGAAAACAACCCCCGTTCCGTTCATCCTCTATTAGGGTTGGGGGGGGGGGGGTTGGTTCCCCATGCCCATCCAGGGGAGAACGTTTGGGGCACTGGGCAGATACACCCAGGACGGGACGCCAAACCATCGCTGGACACACACTCACTCACACAGACACACTCTATATGGGGCAATTTGGAGAACTCAATTGACTTGATCCATGTTTTTGGACTGTGGGAGGAAACCGGAGAACCCTGAGGAAACCCATGTTCTCCATGTAGCATGTTCTCCTCTCAGAGCTAGGGATTCCCGGTTTGAATAGTGCTGAGAGGAGAACATGCCAACCACAGTGGTCCACATGTCCATCATAATTCCAATAATAAGATCTTGTGGAACATGAATGCAACTCTGGAGAGAAAGAAATGTGGGGATGATGTCACAGCGCACGCATGACATCATGACTAAATGCGGACCAATGAAATTTCAGACTGCAGTGTGAACCCCTCACTGAGTTTCCATTCTGTTTTAGAAAGGACAGGTGCATGCTGGGCATTTGGTGTCGTCATGAGGTCACATGGGTGCAGCGCGAGGTCTCGCTAAAGGCCACCGGGGTGACGATCCACCCCCACAAACGTAAAAAAGTCCCCCTGTAACGGCAGCGTGAAATCCCCGACTCGCACACTTTCGCTTCTGCTGTTCTGGCTTTCAGTTCCGCGTGGCTGCGGCCGCCTGCGCAGAGAAAACAACGTACAGTACGGCTCGAGAGGCCCCACCGCTTTGCCACCGCAAATGTGCCGGCGGTTTCGGTCGGTGTGGAACCCATGATGGCATCCAGACCTTACTGACGGTGCGCCAGCTTCCAACGCCGCGGTTCAGCTCGCAGGTCGCCACGTCAGTCCACGTTTCCTGCACCCGGGGCGACCGGGGTTTTACCCGAGCTGCTTCACCTCAGCGCAGCCGGTCCCTGCAGCCGGCGTCGGGCTCGCGCACGTTCCCCATCGCTGTGAGCTGCGTTTAAATACCGAAAATGCTTTCATGTCACGGTGGACTTGTGGTTGGCATGTTCTTCAGGTTGGAATCCCAACCTGGGTGGAGTTTCCATGTTCTCCCCGTGTCCGCGTGGGTTTCCTCCAGGTTCTCCGGTTTCCTCCCACAGTCCAAAAACATGGATTCAAGGTCAAGTTCTCCAAATTGCCCCACTGACTTAATATTTATAATAGGAGGAATAAAAGAAAAGAGCTTAGGGGTTAGCATGTTCTCCCTGTGTCCGCGTGGGTTTCCTCCCACAGTCTAAAAACATGGATCAAGGTCAATCGAATTCTTCAAATTGCCCCATATAGAGTGTGTCTGTGTGAGTGAGTGTGTGCCCAGCGATAGATTTGGACTGTGGGAGGAAACCGGAGTACCTGGAGGAAACCCATGCAGTTTCCACCCCAGATTGGGATTCGAACCAGGATCCCCAGCACTGAGAGGAGAACATGCTAATCACCTGCGTGCCACTCCTGTGTTGGTCATCCTCTTATTCTCCATCACTCAGCATCATAGTTCCTGTATGCTTGCACACAGTCTAATTACACACACACACACACACACACACACACACACACACACACAGTTTTATCCGGCTGCACATCACCTTCATTCAAAGCTCCTCTGTTCACCTCCCACGTGCGGCTTTAAATCCTGCCTGGCTCCCACGTTTCCATAGCAACCTGCTATATTTAGGGAACCTCTTGTTTTGCCAAGATTCAAAGGCAGGTGTGTGTCCTGGTTCCGCTCGAGTGCCGTGAGCATGTTGATGATGATGATGATGATGATGATGATGATGATAATGCATCTCTGGCATGCCTTTGCCAAACACCAGCAGCTCTCAGCTTTCTCTGTGCTCTCGTCAGCAGCGTAACACACCCCATTAGCGGTGGAGCGTGCACACACAGGGGCACCGCCGAGCTGCAGAGTGTGTGTGGGTGTTTCTCCATCAGCGAACACACGGAATGATGCAAAAATCCCCCAGAACATGAATTTGTGGCTGAGGTAGACCGGGTGCAGCCGGGATGAGGAAGGGCTTCTGTTTAAGGTGCATGTCACCCAATTGCCCCATCTATCTTTGTTGATGTCAGTGGTTGTAATAACAATTACGTCTGAAGATACGGGAGCTCTGGCGGCACGGTGGCTCAGTGCTAGGGATTCCTGGTTCGAATCCCAATCTGGGTGGAGTTTCCATGTCCTCCCCGTGTCCGTGTGGGTTTCCTCCGGGTTCTCCAGTTTCCTCCCACATTCCAAACACATGGATCAAGTCAACTGAGTTCTCCAAATTGCCCCATATAGAGTGTGTCTGTGTGTTTAGTGATAGATTGGCGTCCTGTCCTGGGTGTATCTGCCCAGCGCCCGAAACGTTCTCCCCTGGATGGGCATGGGAAACCCCACCGCGACCCTAATAGAGGATAAAAGTGGAAGATAATGGATGGATGGATATTACTCATAAATGGACAGCACGGTGGCTTAGTGGTTAGCATGTTCTCTCTGTGTCAACAAGGGTTTCCTCCGGGATCTCCGGTTTCCTCCCACATTCCAAACAAATGGATCAATTCAATTGAGTTCTCCAAATTGCCCCATATAGAGTGTGTAAGATAATGGATGGATGGATAAGGGAGCCTTGAGTAACATAGGGTGCGTCACGTTGGCTTACTAGTTAGAATGTTTTCCTCTCAGCCCTGGGGATCCAGGTTCGAATCCCATGTCTGGGTGGAGTTCCCATGTCCTCACCGTGTCCAGTTCAAAAACGTGGATTCAGGGTGAACTGGCTGCTCTGAAATTACCCCAACGTAGTATGTGATTGTATTTTTTGAGTATAGATTGGCAACCTGTCCTGGACGTACCTCCCTTGGATGGGCAGGTATACCTTTAATCCAAGACTATGGTATATTACATTCTTCTATCCATTATCTTCCACTTAATCCTCTATTAGGGTCGCAGGGGGGTTCCCCATGCCCATCCAGGGGAGAACGTTTCAGGCGCTGGGCAGATACACCCAGGACAGGACCCCAATCTATCACTGGTTATACAGATATACAAAATCACACACCCTATATGGGGCAATTTGGAGCATTCAATTGACCTCGATCCATGTTTTTGGAGTGTGAACCCGGAGAAAACCTGTAGGAAACCCACGCTGACACGGGGAGAACATGGAAACTCCACCCAGATTGGGATTCGAACTAGGAATCCCTAGAGCTGAGAGGAGAACATGCCAACCACTAAGCCACTGTGCCACTAGGGGCAATTTAGAGCAGCCAATTGACCTCAAATCCATGGTTTTGGACTGTGGGAGGGAACCTGAGGATCTGGAGGAAACCCACAAGGACACGGGGAAGACATGGAACCTCCATCCAGATCAGGATTCCAACCTGGATCCCGAGCACTGAGAGGAGAACATGCCAACCACTAAGCCACCGTGCCGCTCCAGCAGTCGTTTTGATTTGTAAATCGATTTGAACACAGTTTTATCCTCCGAATTCAGCTGAGCTTAAATGAAGCGTGACCCTCAGCTTTCAAAGAACCCATTGAGAGTTCCGCCCCTTTGAGAACGCCGCGCGTGTTCTGCAGCAGCGTGATTGAACTTCGGATTCCGATCGGAATGACACCTCCTGAGGGCGCCGCTGTGTTCCAGGTGCTGATGGATGGGTTTAGTTTGGCTTCCAGAGCCTCGGCTCTTTGTGTTCCGTGTGACTGGCCGTCTGTGTTGGAGAACATGTGGGCTGGCGCAGGTGTTTGGGGAACTCTCCGCATCTCGCTCCCTGCCCTCACACAATGACTGGCTTGTTTCGGGGCCTATCCCGACCAGGTTGAGCATACACACACACACACACACACACACACACACACACACACACTCGAGCGAGCAGCCTCGTCATTTCAGAGGTTAAAAAGGAAGCAGAGGAAGCAGGCTGTATGTTTACAGAAAGAACATTCAACACAAATGGTGCATGAAATTCAGAGCGAACGGGTCACATGATCTGATATATAAACATAAACATTACATGTATTTACTACAGTGTACGATGCCCATGCCCATCCAGGGCAGAACGTTTCAGGCGCTGAGCAGATACACCCAGGACAGGACACCAATCTATCGCTGAACACACACACTCACACACTCTATATGGGGCAATTTGGAGAACTCAATTGACCTTGATCCATGTTTTCGGACTGTGGGAGGAAACCGGAGAACCTGGAGGAAACCCACGCGGACACAAGAACATGGAAACTCCACCCAGATGGGGATTCGAACTGGGAATCCCTAACGCTGAGAGGAGAACATGCTAAACCACAAGGTCACCGTGCCGCCAGAGTATATTATGTGTGCTGAAGGATGCTTGAGTCCTGTAGCTCTCACAGCAGGACCTTCTCACTGAACCACCATAGAACACAGTGAGGTTCTTCTGTTCTAGCCGCTCGTTTCAGGCGGAACACCCCTCACTCTGTGGTGTCTGTGTGATGGACGCCGTGGCGGTGCCATCACCCCCCCCCCCCCCCCGACACGTGTCATCCAGCGTTGGAGAACATCACACTCGCCTCGATTGTTCTGAACCTCGTTCCTTCACTCAGCCCGACTCGAGAACGCGTTTGGTCCTCGGCGGTTTGGATTCAGGAGATCAATCCAAGGACGGCCCTCGACGTGTCCGTCAGTTGTTCTAAGAGTTCCCCATGTCCATCCAGGGGAGAACGTTTCGGGCGCTGGGCAGATACACCCAGGACAGGACGCCAATCTTTCACTGAACACACACTCACTCACACACACACACTCTATATGGGGCAATTTGGAGAACTCAATTCTGCAGCGTGAGCTCGCTGTCTCCAGGCCGATTGTGCTGTAATCGCTGCATCACAACGTTCCGCGCGCCGGAATCTCTGACACCCTTCCTACTGATTTTTCTGGAGTCAGGCCTATCAGAGGGAGGGGTTTGATCCTCTACTAGGGTCGTGGGGGGTTCCTCATGCCCATCCATGGGAAAACGTTTCAGGCGCTGGGCAGATACACCCAGGACAGGACGCCAATCTATCACTGGGCACACACACACTCTATATGGGGCAATTTGGAGAATTCAATTGACCTTGATCCATGTTTTTGGACTGTAAGAGGAAACGGCGAACCCGGAGTAAACCCACACAGACACGGGGAGAACATGGAAACTTTTGGGTTCGTCTGCCGATGCGGGCTTTGTTTTGGCGGCTGCAGCCGTGGTTCTCGGGCGTGTGAGGGCGGTGCGGATGGGGACGGCGGTGCGCTGGATGAGCCTGTGAGCTCGGGCGGGTTGGCATGATGGCGCAGGCATGAACGGACATGATGAAAGCACGGCGTCAGGCCGCAGCCGCGTTCGGACGGCTCACACACACCCAACACACACTTCAGATCTTGTATTCCATTTGGTTCCATCAGCAGCAAGAGGACACGCTGCGTCTGATTCATACGCTGCCAAGACGGCGCTTTGTGGATAAAAGCACCCGCACACACCTCTCAATAAAACATTCAGGCGGTTTATACACATGTAGAAACTCAAACAGGGCGGCAGGGTGGGGGTTCCGTCCTCAGATCCCAATCTGGGTGGAGTGTTGGATCAAAAACATTTACAACGTAACTGTGATGTCATTGTCATGAACCACCTTTAATGCAGTCTTGATTTAAGCCAGGGTCATGTGAGGGTCTCCCCATGCCCATGCAGGGGAGAACGTCTCAGCCCTGGGCAGATACACCCAGGACAGGGGGAAATCTATCACTGAACACACACTCACACTCACACACTCTATATGGGGCAATTTGGAGAATTCAATTGACCTTGATCCATGTTTTTGGACTGTGAGAGGAAACTGGAGAACCCGGAGGAAACCCATGCAGACACAGGGAGAACATGGAAACTCCACCCAGAATGGGATTCAACCTAAATCCCTGGAGCTGAGAGGAGAACATGCTAAGCTGCCCTACAATGAACCCAATTCTTTTAATTATAATATTAATTAGCATTTATTATTTTCACACGGGGCGGCACGGTGGCTGAGTGGTTAGCATTTTCTCCTCTTAGGGGTCAGCATGTTTCCATGTTCTCCCCGTGTCCGCGTGGGTTTCCTCCGGGTTCTCCGGTTTCCTCCCACAGTCCAAAAACATGGATAAAGTCAATTGAATGGGTGGAGTTTCCATGTTCTCCCCGTGTCCACGAGGGTTTCCTCTGGGTTCTCCGGTTTCACTCTCACAGTCCAAAAACATGGATCAAGGTCAATTGAGTTCTCCAAATTGCCCCATATAGAGTGTGTCTGTGTGAGTGAGTGTGTGCCCAGTGATGGAGGGTTCCCCGAATCTTTCTCCCCTGGATGGGCATGGGATTTGTCGCCCCCCCCCCCCTCACAGGTATGCAGAAATAGTAGTAATAGTAGGGGAACATTTTAAAATGAAATCATGTCGGTGCGGACGTAGCTCAAGGGAGCACATGCTCACATGCACACACACACACACACACACACACACACACACACACACACACACTCCTCAGTCCTCAGCAGGGGCCTGATCTAAATGAGGTGAGACGTCCCAGCGTGAGTTTTCCTGCTGAACTGACACCTGGGACACTCTACAGTCTCGATTGTACTGATGAAGCCATATGTAGACTCCCGCAGCACTCAAAATAGATCTGCCCTACATCCCCCCCCCTTCTGCCCTTCAGACCCACAAGTCCAAACAATTAGCATACATAAGTTGATGTCCTTGTTGCTTTCACTTTAACCTTATTTCAGTCACGCTTCAGTCCGGGGCTTTAAATAACCCACAAACATACTGTACCATGCTGTCCTCCATTCATTACCGTCCTCTTACTCCTTTACTATAGGGACAGAGCGCCAATCTATCACTGGACACACACTCTCACACAGACACACACTATATGGGGCAATTTAGAGCATCATACAGCAATTTATGGCCTAGTGGTTATGTTTCCCTCTCAGCGCTGGGGATCCGGGTTTGAATCCTGATCTGAGGTTGGGTTTCCATGTTCTCCCCGTGTCTGCATGGGGTTCCTCCCATAGCCCAAAACGTGGACTAAAGGTACATCGAATGCTCTAAATTGCCCCATTTTATGTGAGTTTGTGTGAGTGAGAAGATTGTCACCCTGTTCTCCTCTCAGTGCTGGGGATCCAGGTTGGAATCCTGATCTGGGTGGAGGTTCCATGTTCTCACCATGTCCGTGTGGGTTTCCTCCGGGTTCTCCGGTTTCCTCCCACAGTCCAAAAACATGGATTCAAGGTCAATTGGCTGCTCTAAATTGCCCCTACGGTAATTGGCATGGTGGCTTAGTGGTTAGCATGTTCTCCTCTTAGCGCTAGGGATTCCAGGTTCGAATCCCAATCTGGGTGGAGTTTCCATGTTCTCCCCGTGTCCACGTGGGTTTAGTCAGTCCAAAAACATGGATCAAGGTCAATTGAGTTCTCCAAATTGCCCCATATAGAGTGTGTTTGTGTGAGTGAGTGTGTGTTCAGTGATGGATTGGCGCCCTGTCCTGGGTGTTTCTGCCCAGCGTCTGAAACGTTCTCCCCAGGATGGGCATGGGGAACCCCCCCGTGACCCTTATAGAGGACAAAGTGGAAGATAATGGATGGATGCTTATAGAGGAAATAATTTCAACTGGTTTGTATCTAAACTCGCGCTTAGGCGTCCGTCCCGGTGACTTTGTGAGCCTCGGCGTGTCCCGCCATTTTCCCAGAGGGTTCTCTTTAAAGGCAAATGGATGCATTTGCTCCCAGGAGAGTCGACTGTAGTCCTTTAAAGTCAGTCATCTTGGGCTGAGCGATAAAAGGCAAGCCTTCACACGATTCCACTGGCCTCCCTTTTCCCTGCTCGCCCTCCCCCCCCCCTCCCTCCCTGCCCCTCCTCGTCTTATCTCCTGCTATCTTTCATCCGATACGCTCCAACTACTGGTTTTCAAAGAGGCTGGAAAGTAGGACGCGAACTTCATGGGAAAGAGGGAGACACACACACACACACACACACACAGAGTACCAGACCACGATAATTAACCAGGAAAGGAGCATGACTGTTCCATTTAACATGCAAAATGATCATTCCAGCATCAGATCTTCAGACCTGGCAGCTTTCATGTGTCAGGGTTGTGTTTGCGTAGTCATCTAGCATGTGACTGCGCTCATTTGTTCACCTGTGTGTGTGTGTGTGTGTGTGTTGGGCTTCTGATAAATGGCTGAGATTAGGCGCTTGTTGGAGGGGTGCAGGCCAGGGCTGATGGCATTTTGGCTCACTGCTACGGCTCTTATCAGGACCGGGAAGAAAGCGGCTCTGGTCCCGATGAAACGCGCAGATTAGATAAGGCCGAGGCCGCGGAGACACATGCCCACCTGATTCATGTCGGCCGCAATCTGTAACCCAGCTGTGCGCCTCGCAAATCCATCATCCAGCCGTCGATTGTGCTGCATCAAGAGGCGGCATCATGATAAGACTGTTAGCTTCATGCTGGAGCGAGTGGGGGTGGGGGGGCGTGGAGGGCAGACCAGCGCACGACCTTACTAATTACCTTCAGTTGCTTTATTAGGTAAACGTCGTTCTGAACTAAACTCCACTTCAAATTACCTGTGTGATATTTTTTAGAACAATTACATTGGATTACATTTACAATCATTCCCTTATCTTCCGCTTTATCCTCTACTAGGGTCGCGGGGGGGTGGGGGGGTGGGGGGGGGAGATGGTTCCCCATGCCCATCCAGGGGAGAACGTTTCGGGCGCTGGGCAGATACACCCAGGACAAGGGGGCAATCTATCACTGAACACACACTCACACAAACACACTCTATATGGGGCAATATGGAGAATTTACTTGACCTTGATCCATGTTTTTGGACTGTGGTAGGAAACCGGAGAACTCGGAGGAAACCCACGGGGACACGGGGAGAACATGGAAACTCCACCCACATGGGGATTCGAAGCGGGAATCCCTAGAACTGAGAGGAGAACGTGCTAAACCACTAAGCCCCCGTGCCGCCCTACAGTGATCATCCATTCATTCATTATCCTCCGCTTTATCCTCTATTAGGGTCGCGGTGGAGTTCCCCATGCCCATCCAGGGGAGAACGTTTTGGGCGCTGGGCAGATACACCCAGGACAGGGGGGCAATCTATCACTGAACACACACACACTCACTCACACAGACACACTCTATATGGGGCAATTTGGAGAACTCAATTGACCTTGATCCATGTATTTGGACTGTGGGAGGAAACCGAAGAACCCGGAGGAAACCCTTGGGACACAGGGAGAACATGGAAACCTCACCCAAATTGGGAATCAAACCGGGAATCCCTAGTGCTGAGAGGAGAACATGCCAACCACAAAGCCACCGTGCCATCTGATCAGGTGACCTGTATGTAACAATTAAAAACTGTATCATAGCTATAACTATGACAGTCTCAGGGGTTTGTGTGGGTTGGTCCTGATGCATGAGGTTCCAGACGTTTAGAGAAAGGATGCTGTGTGTTTGTGGAGGTCCTCAGCGCTCGGCTGTGGTGTTTAATTCTCGGCCTGGTTTTCAGACGTCCTCCATCGCGGTGCTGAGTTCTGAGATGTATTCGAATCGGACGGCGCTGGAACATCAACCCGCAGTGTTCAGTCTTATGATCAGTTCAGTGCTGTTCTCATCTCGGGGCATGGAGTTCCCTCAGACGCAGAAGTTGTTATGGATACTGGCAGTTTATTCTGGTGTGTGTATGTGTTTGTATATGGCGGGCGGGCGGGGGGGGGGGGGTTCAGAGGGATGATGCCGTCGTGATGATTATTTATAGTGATGGAGAGAAGCAGCTGCTGTGGCACCTCTGGGAAGCTGTTTGCCTCAACAGCAGCCTGTGGTGAGGCTGGATCTGAAGTGCAGGGTCTGAGGAGAGGAAGTGTGTGTGTGTGTGTGTGTGTGTGTGTGTGTGTGTGTGAGAGAGAGAGAGATCACTGTGTTATAAATAGTGTAGTGGACTTGTCAAAATGCAATATTAGTTAGACATTTTAGTAATTTATTTTACTTAAATTGCATACACCCATCCGTACAGTGCAACACACACACATATTTATATATATATATATGTATACACATTGAGTGTAGTGAACACACGGAGTGGTGGGCAGCCATGTATACGTCGTCCAGGGTGCCATTGGGGTTGGGTTTCAGTTTCATGGGGTTGCACTTCAGTCTAGTACTTGTCGGGTGCAGCATTCGAACCGAGGACCTTCAGGTCGCAGGACTGGATCCTTAAATAAAGGACAAACCTAAAGACTTCCCAAAGATGCAACGAGGGCCAACTTCAAATGAGGTGTCATTAAAGCTTCTGTAATTACTCAGGGTGTCCACCCAATACCACACACACACACACACACACACACACACACACACACACACACACACACACACACACACACACACACACACACACATAGCCATCGCTGCTGATACAAATAGGAAGATGTTTGAAAGCAACAAACCCAGGTTGTCATGGCTGCACATCCTCTTGCTGTTCGCAGACCCTGGGGCCATTTTGGGGATTCGGGCCGTGGTAGCCGTGTTAGCTGAGCGTTAACAGAGCGTTAACTGAGCGTTAACTGAGCGTTAACTAAGTGTTAACTAAGCGTTAACTGATTTAGCTGAGCGTTAGCTGAGAGTTAGCTGAGCGTTAACTGAGTGTTAATTGAGCGTTAACTGATTTAGCTGAGCGTTAACTGAGCGTTAACTGATTTAGCTGAGCATTAGCTGAGCGTTAACTAAGTGTTAACTGAGAGTTAACTGATTTAGCTGAGCGTTAGCTGAGCGTTAACTGAGTGTTAGCTGAGCGTTAACTAAGTGTTAACTGAGAGTTAACTGATTTAGCTGAGCGTTATCTGAGAGTTAACTGAGTGTTAGCTGAGCGTTAACTGATTTAGCTGTGTTAGCTGAGCGTTAGCTGAGCGTTAGCTGAGCATTAGCTGAGCGTTAGCTGAGCATTAGCTGAGCGTTAGCTGAGAGTTAACTGAGTGTTAGCTGAGCGTTAACTGATTTAGCTGTGTTAACTGAGCGTTAGCTGAGCGTTAACTGAGTGTTAACTGATTTAGCTGAGCGATAACTGAGCGTTACCTGAGTGTTAGCTGAGTGTTAGCTGAGTGTTATCTGAGTGTTAGCTGAGTGTTAGCTGAGTGTTATCTGAGTGTTAGCTGAGTGTTAGCTGAGTGTTAGCTGAGTGTTAGCTGAGTGTTAGCTGAGTGTTAGCTGAGTGTTAGCTGAG
>JAFMOD010001084.1:497405-510582 GCA_019802435.1 Corydoras maculifer
GTTCTCCGGTTTCCTTCCACAGTCCAAAAACATGGATGAAGTCAATTGAGTTCTCCAAATTGCCCCATATAGAGTGTGTCTGTGGGAGTAAGTGTGCCCAGTGATAGATTGGCGTCCTGTCCTGGGAGTATCTGCCCAGCGCCCGAGACGCCCCCCCCCCCCTAACCCTAGCAGACGATAAAGCAGAAGAAAATGGATGGACTTCTAAGCTTCTCCCACGATGGAGTCCTCTCACCAGATCTAACACGAGAAGATCAAGATCTACCCAACTTAATGGAGACGGTCCAAACCCGAGTCTTGTGATTAAGTTCAAAGTGTCATCCTCTATTCAGCCGTTATCTCTCCTCCACCATTTCATCATAAAAAAGCCCCGGATTTCCAAAATTAATCCTCTTTGGCGCTTCAAAAAGCCGTAATGAGGAGCTGAGGCCGCTCCACCCTGCAGCTGCCAGCTTCATGACAGTAACGGATGTGGAGGCTCACGCTGCGTACAGAGTTCTGCTTTCGTCTCCAGGATGATCTGATCAGCGTGGCAACCCTGTGTCCACACCGAGACGTCCCCTGACATGTGTCCTCCTTGTGTGACATGACAGAAATGCCCCCCCCCCCCCGAAACCCTAGTTTAGGATTAAGTGGATTAAGGTGGTCAGCATGGTGGTGTAGTGGTAGCACGTTCTCCTCTCAGTGCTTGGGATCCTGGTTCGAATCCCAATCTGGGATTCTCCCTGTGTCCGTATGGGTTTCCTCCAGGTTCTCTGGTTTCCTCCCAGAGTGGATTGATTTAAGATGGATTGACTGCTCTAAATTGCCCCTATATAAATCACCCCATCTGTGAGTGTGTTTGTGTTCAGTGATGGATTGGCGTCCTGTCCTGGGTGTATCTGCCCAGCTCCCGAAACTTTCTCCCCTGGATGGGCATGAGTAACCCCCACTGCAACCCTAATAGAGGATTAAGTTGATTAAGGTGGTTAGTATGGTGGCTTAGTGGTTGGCATGTTCTCATCTCAGTACTAGGAATTCCGGGTTCGAATCCCAATCTGGGTGAAGTAAGCATGTTCTCCCGTTTCCCGTGTCCGTATGGGTTTCCTCCGGGTTTTCCGGGTTCCTCCCACAGTCCAAAAACACAGTCCAAATTGGCCCATATAGTGTGTCTGTGTGTTCAGTGATAGATTGGCGTCCTGTCCTGGGTGTATCTGCCCAGCGCCCGAGACGTTTTCCCCTGGATGGGCATGGAGTACAGAATGGATGGAGTAGAGTCCACTTGGAGATATGATGTCTGATATTGTTTTAAACGTCTGTCTGATGGGTTCTAGTCTCTTTCATTCCGGGTGGGAATTTATAAAAGCCTCCACCATGGTGTGGGAGTTTGTTCAGGTGCGGCGGTGTTGAGCTGTGAGTGTGCGGCGGTGTTGAAGCGGAGTCGACGTCAGGGCTGAAATGTAAACTCTGAATCATGCTATTCATGAGCAGCGATTACATAAAGCAATGACACAAGAGGAAACGAGCAAACAGAGCTGCAGTGCAACACTAAATCTCCATCTGACAGCCATGCAGGACGCTCTCCTCCACACACACTCAACCGTGATCAATCACAGGACGGAGTTTTAACAGCACTGCAAGATACACCCCAGTTCCTCTTTCAGTTCTGCCAAGAATGACATCATGGTTTAAAAAAAAAGGTTTTGTTTTTGTACTGAATCAGACTTTACGCTGTCACCAGATCACGACAGGATGGCCGTCTCATCGTCAAAGCCAGATCACGTCATGTGGGGGGTATGTGGGGGGTATATTGGGTGGTATGTTGGGTGGTATGTTTGGAGTTCTGTGGGGGTATGTTGGGTGGTATGTTGGGGGATATGTGGCGATATGTTAGGGGGTGTGTTAGGGGGTATGTTGGGTGGTATGTTGGGTGGTATGTTGGGAGTTCTGTGGGGGTATGTTGGGTGGTATGTTGGGGGTTATGTGGGAGGT
This sequence comes from Corydoras maculifer, assembly GCA_019802435.1. Taxonomy (NCBI): domain Eukaryota; kingdom Metazoa; phylum Chordata; class Actinopteri; order Siluriformes; family Callichthyidae; genus Corydoras; species Corydoras maculifer. The sequence goes on from JAFMOD010001084.1 coordinate 499,377, forward strand.
ATGTTGGGGGTTATGTTAAGTGGTATGTTGGGTGGTATGTTGGGGGTTATGCTGAGTTGTATGTTGGGGGTTATGTGGCGATATGTTAGGTGTTATGTTGGGTGGTATGTTGGGAGGTATGTTGGGGGTTTTGTAGGGGTGTGTTGGGTGGTATGTTGAGGGTTATGTGGGGGTTATGTTGGGTGGTATGTTGGGAGTTCTGTGGGGGTATGTTGGGTGGTATGTTGGGGTTCTGTGGGGGTATGTTGGGTGGTATGTTGAGGGTTATGTGGGGGGTATGTTGGGGGGCATGTTGGGCGTTATGTTGGTCCCCATGCCAATCCAGAAGAGAACGTTTCGGGCGCTGAGCAGATACACCCAGGACAGGATGCCAATCTATCACTGGTCACACACTCACTCACACACACTCTATCTGGGGCAATTTGGAGAATTCATTTCACCTTGAGCCATGTTTTTGGACTGAAGATTGAAACCTAGCACCCGAAACGTTCTCTCCTATATGGACATGGGGAACCCCCCCCCCCCCAACCCTAGTAGAGAATAAAGCGGAACATAACGGATGAATATTGTTCCGAAAATACATATGAAGTCTTTGAACCATTGGCGCTCATGTTGCCCCACGCCGCCCACCCCTCTGCTTGCTCGACGCTATACCCGTAGATCAGATCCCGAGCTCGGGTTCCCTCTGGCTGTCTCTCGCCCTTGATTCAGGTCACAAGTCTCAAAGTCGAGCGGCGCGTCCCTGGTGGCTCCAGCAGACGCCGGGACACCTGATCCACTTCTATAAATCACCACCTTCTGGGGAAACGGAGTGGTCCAGTAAGCCTGAGCTCAGCTCGTGAAATGTGACGCTGCAGCGGCGCTCGGGCACGGCGGGGCAGATGCCATTCTGTATCGACAGAACCCACGAGCGCTAAATATAACCCGCTCACCAAGGACACTCGGTAATGAGAATGGTGCCGGGGCGGTTCAGCGCCGGCCTGAATACGTGCGTGAAGGCACACGCACTCACATACGACATTTCTATATACCCTTTCTGCCCGTCCGCCATTGACGGAGTCATCTGTCGGTCAGTTTCTTCTGTTCCAGTAAATAATCTGTTATTAACCCGAGTGAAGGCTCAGCGAGAGGGAAATCCTTCATCTATGCACGCCGGCCTTTCCAGATTTCAGACGATTAGGGTCAATCTGCATCCGTTTAATCACCTGCGAGGAAAAAATACAAACCTCTTTGGCTAGAATGACCTTTATTGTTGTTTGTATGAACCGAATGGAGACTGTAGGAGCGGTGTGCATGCTGCCTGCACGGTCCCAGTATACACCCTAGTGGCTCAGTGCTGACCTTTGGCCAGTTAAGGGACTCTGGTCTCATTTGTTAGGCAAATCCTGGAAACGGACACTTTGTACATTGGGAACGACCTAGAACTGGGACGGTGTCCAATCACAGAGGTGGACAATGTGGACCAGAGGGTTAAAATTCAAGTTCAAGTCATTTATTTACAATAGGACATCGTCACAAAGCAGCTTTACAGTGTTATAAGCCTTTAAACCCCCAAAGAGCAAGCTGAAGAGACAGTGGCAAGACAAAACTCCCTGTTATGTGCTTATTTTAAGGATGAAACCTTGTGAGGACCAAGACACAGTGGGGACTCATCAACAGTGTAGGACAGTCATGGGGGATTGTGTGATGATCATGTGACCTGTATTTAACTATTGGAAAACTATATAAGTCCAGAGGGCGTCCTGCAGGACGGCCAGTCCATTAAACATCCAAATTTCATCCATTTAATGTGAATTGGCTGCTCTAAATTTTCTTAATTGCCCCATTGACTTTGTATCTGTGTGAGTGAGTCATTTATAGACCTGTGTAATTCGAGTATTTTATTGTATCGTTTTAAAGCAGTGGTGTTTAGCATGTTCTTCTCTCAGGGCTAGGGATTCTTGGTTCGAATCCCAATCTGGGTGGAGTTTCCATGTTTTCCCCGTGTCCGTGTGGGTTTCCCTCGGGTTCTCCCTTTTCCTCCCACAGTCCAAAAACATGGATCAAGGGCAATTAAATTCTCCAAATTGCCCCCATATAGAGTGTGAGTGAGTGTTTTCCCAGTGATTGGTTGGCGTCCTGTCCTGGGTGTATCTGCCCAGCGTCCGAAACGTTCTCCCCTAGATAGGCATGAGGGAACCCCCCCCCCACGACACTAATAGAGGATAAAGCAGAAGATAATGGATGGATAGATGGATTTAAAGCAGGGCAGCTGTGTGGTTGGCTCTTAATGCTGGGGCTCCAGGTTCGAATCCCAATCTGGGTGAGTTTCCTATGTGGGTTCTCTTCCACAGTCCAAATTGCCCCTATATCTGCCCTCGTCCCTGGATGGACGTGGGATGACGCCACCATACCCCTCCAGCTCCCATAAAAGCTCCTTTAAGTGTATTGTATAGATGCCCCAGTACTTCTGTCCATACAGTGTAGCTACACCTACTAAAAAAGCCTGATGGACATCTGTTTTCCATCCAGCAAGCCAAGGTACGGCGTCCTGACCGACAGCTCTTTCAGCCTAAAATAACAGCTCATTCCACACGTCTATTTAAAGCGCTTCAGCCCGGCATCGGGGCCCTCGGGGCAAGCAGATGTGGTGATGCGCTGCCAAGTCCTTCCCTCATATCTGACACCATCCGGCACGGCAGACATCATGGCATCACTTCCACTCAGTGGGCTTCTGTCGACACGTTACCTGACGTGCAAAAGCCAAAGAGGAACTTCACCTGAACTGAAGGGTCACACGATCTGGCTCCGCCTTATGTGACATCACACTCAGTGGAAGCCAATTCATAGGTGAAGGTCACTCCTCACGCTCCCTAAACTCCTCTGCCACAATTTGAGCCTCGTGAATCTTCAGTATTCATCCGTCTTATAATATTATCTTCTGCAAACCCAGGACAGGGGGCCATGCTATTGCTGGACACACTCACTTCAGATATTCATCCATTATCTTCGCTTAATCCTCTATTAGGGTTGTGGGGGTTCCCCATCCAGGGACGAATGTTTGGAGAATTGGGCAGATACATCCAGGACAGGGTGCCAATCTATCACTGCACACACACTCACTCACACAGACACACTCTATATGGGGCAATTTGGAAAATTCCATTGACCTTGATCCGTGTTTTTGGACTATGGGAGGAAACCGGAGAACCCGGAGGAGAGCAACGCAGACACGGGGAGAACATGGAAACTCCACCCAGATAGGGATTCGAATCGGGAATCCCTAGCGCTAAGAGGAGAACATGCTAATCATTAAGCCATCATGCTGCCTATATATATAAATATATCCATAAAGGGCGGCTTAGTGTTTAGCATGTTCTCCTCTTAGCGCCAGGGGTCCAAACCCTCCCCCCCTTCAACCCGTGACTCCAGTATATGATAAAGCAGAAGATAAGATCAAGGTCAATAGAATTCTCCAAATTGCCCCAAGTAGAGTGTGAGTTCAGTGATAGATTGGCATCCTGTCCTGTCCTGGGTGTATCTGCCCAGCACCTGAAACGTTCTCCCCTGGATGGGCATGAGGAACACCACCACGACCCTAATAGAGGATAAAGCAGAAGATAATGGATGGATGGATTTTAAAGGCTATTTTATTTGGTTAGTATTGTATAAAAGTGGGTCGCAATATGCTGACATTGAAAACCCTGATCTAGAATATATACAGTATGTATAGAGTGAAGGCGGCACGGTGGTTTAGTGGTTAGCATGTTCTCCTCTCAGCACTAGGGATTCCCGGTTCAAATCCCCATCTGGGTGGAGTTTCCATGTTCTCCCTGTGTCCACGTGGGTTTCCTCCGGGTTCTCCAGTTCCAAAAACATGGATCAAGCTCAATTGAGTCCTCCAAATTGCCCCATGTAGAGTGTGTCTGTGTGAGTGAGTGTGTGCCCAGTGATAGATTGGTGTCCTGTCCTGGGTCTATCTGCCCAGCGCCCAAAACGTTCTTCCCTGGATGGGTATGGGGAACCCCCCCCCCCACGACCCTAATAGAGGATAAAGAGGAAGATAATGAATGAATGTATAGAGTGGAGACGGCGGTGTTGGGGATGTAATACCCTGCAGATCAGAGGTGTAACAGATTCCATTCCGTCTGCGGCGTCCTTTGTCCTACTGAAATGTGGGGCTTGCTCACAATTCCGATTTGCGACCCCTAAAGCAGGCGGTGAGGCTTTCAAACCCACCTCATGCCCACTTTCCTGCAGCTATATTTAACCCCATTCCAGAAATGGCACCAGAACACGTCTCTCTGCGTACAGGGACAGCTGGGCGTCCATATCACTCTGCAGTGTTCCACACAGTGCTCACCGATATAGAACACTGAGTACACATAGTGCTAAGAGGGCACACGTTCTTTCCCTTATGTCACCCTCATTACCCCCGGATAGTCCGTCCCCAGAGTACAGAGACGTTCTGATGTGGCAGGAACGTTGGGCTTCAGATGGAACCCTTGGTGCAACTCTCTGGTGGTACTGGGGTAGATTGCAGCACTATAACGACCCAAGTAGAGCTTTATGTTGTGGTTTTATTATCGGGGTCAGTTCGGAAACGTGGCAGCATGGTGGCGTAGTGGTCCACATGACCATCTCTCAGCGCTGGGGATCTTGGTTCGAATCCCAATCCGTCTTAACATAAATTAAATGCTCTAATTGCCCCATATGGCGGCACGGTGGCTTAGTGGTTGGCATATTCTCCTCTCAGCACTAGGGATTGTTTGAATCCCCATCTGGGTGGAGTTTCCATGTTCTCCCCGTGTCCGTGTGGGTTTCTTCCGGGTTCTCCGGTTTCCTCCCACAGTCCAAAAACATGGATTCAAGGTCAACTGGCTGTTATAAATTGCCCCGATATTGTGTATGTGTGTGAGTAAGTGTGTGCCCAGTGATGGATTGGTACCCTGTCCAGGATGCATCTGCCCAGCGCCTGACACCATCATCCATGGATGGCCCCTTAGTGACCCTAGTATTGGATTAAGCAGCTGATGGATGGACAAATAGCTCAGCCAATCAGATACCAGGAGTGAAACTACCCGTTTTATAAAGAAAGGCAGTTCATTTCGTGTCTGCTGATTATCCATCTATTATCTGCTTTATCCTCTATTAGGGTCGCGGTGGGGCTCCCCATGCCCATCCAGGGGAGAACGTTTCGGGCGCTGGGGCAGATACACCCAGGACAGGACAGCAATCCATCACTGGAAACACTCACTCACACAGACACACTCTATATGGGGCAATTTGGAGAACTCAATTGACTTGATCCAGGTTTTTGGACTGTAGGAGGAAACCGGAGAACCCGGAGGAAACCCACGCAGACACAGGGAGAACATGGAAACTCCACATAGATTGGGAGCACGCATTCTGCTCATTATCCATTCATTATCTTCCTCCTTATCCTCTATTAGGGTCGTGGTGGGTTCTCCATGCCCATCCAGGGGAGAACGTCTCGGGCGCTGGGCAGATACACCCAGGACAGGACGCCAATCTATCACTGAACACTCACACAGACACACTCTATATGGGGCAATTTGGAGAACTCAATTGACCTTGATCCATGTTTTTGGACTGTGGGGAGGAAACCGGAGAACCCGGAGGAAACCCACGCGGACACAGGGGGAATATGGAAACTCCACCCAGATTGGGATTGGAACCGGGAATCCCCAGCGCTGAGAGGAGAACATGCCAACCACTAAGCCACCATGCCGTCTGTCTGCTTATTATCATATCCATTTAATGACCTTTGTTATGGAGTTTGAAGGTAAAGAGATTCAGATTTGTGCGTTGTTCATAGTCCAAACACTGCAGTCCCGCCCCGTGTGAGGTTCTAGTGTGTGAGAGAACGTCCTCTGGCTCAGGGAGACATTCCGCCGCTGTCATGCCGTCGATTTCTGGCATCCTGAACTCTCGGCGGATGACAGAGCTAAACTTTCCAGAAGCAGGTGCTACCAAAGCGTCTGTAAGCGATCCGCCCCGCACTGCTGCCAGTCATGAAAAATATCTCAATAACAGCCCCACACACACACACACACACACACACACCAGCACACCGACACACATGAACACTCAGGCTTTTGGCAGTGAGCCCGCTGGATTTGAACGTTCCCTTGTGCAGAATGCCCCCTCCCATTCCAGCATATCCTGCTTGGCCCGGCCAACAACTTTCCATGCAGCATGACACCGGATCGTTTTCTTCCCACACACTCCAGCCCGCCTTCCAGCACACGGGGGGGTAGGGAGGTAGAGGGGGGGGAGACGTTGCCTCGCTGCCCGTACTATTACCGAGTCCCAGATGTGCACACAAACAAAGAGAGCGCACGAGGGAGGAGCAAGAGCCTCGCATGTTCTCGAGCCTTCGTCAGCAGTATGTTATTGAGATTGCTCTTTGTTTGGGAACGCCAGAGGAGGCGCGAGCACGTGCTCCGGGATACGGCCCGCCGCATTCTTCTGAGAAACGGCCAGGAAGTCAGGCGCATTTCTTTTTTTTTTCCGGGATTCGGGACCTTAATGCAAACGTGGAGCCGAGTGACGTGAATGTTAAAAACGCTATGAGGACAAGACGCCGGCGTTTGATTGGTGCAGAGGCCTGACTGCATGTTGGAAATGTTGCACAATCCACACACAAACTATATGGGGCAATTTAGAGCACGGAATTTAATTTAAATCCATTCTTTTTGGACTGTGGGAGGAAACCGAAGAATCTCAACATAGATTGAGATTTTAATCTAGGTCACAATGCCACTCTGCCACCCAATAGGGGCAATATATAGCAGTCAATTTACCTTAAATCCATGTTTTTGGATTGTGGGAGGAATCCGTAGAACCCGGAGAAGAAGATGGAATCTCAACAAAGATTGAGATTTTAATCTAGGTCACAATGCCACTCTGCCACCCAATAGGGGCAATATATAGCAGTCACTTTACCTTAAATCCATGTTTTTGGACTGTGGGAGAAATCCGGAGAACCCGGAGAAGAAGATAGAATCTCAACATAGATTGAGGTTTTAATCTATCTAGATCACAATGCCATTCTGCCACCCAATAGGGGCAATTTATAGCAGTCACTTTACCTTAAATCCATGTTTTTGGACTGTGGGAGAAATCCGGAGACCCAGAGAAGGAGATGAAATCTCAACATAGATTGAGATTTTAATCTAGATCACAATGCCACTATGCCACCCAATAGGGGCAATTTATAGCAGTCACTTTACCTTAAATCCATGTTTTTGGACTGTGGGAGAAATCCGGAGAACCCGGAGAAGAAGATGGAATCTCAACATAGATTGAGGTTTTAATCTAGATCACAATGCCACTCTGCCACCCAATAGGGGCAATTTATAGCAGTCACTTTACCTTAAATCCATGTTTTTGGACTGTGGGAGGATTTTTTTCGGGATTCGGGACCTTAATGCAAATGTGGAGCTGAGTGACGTGAATGTTTAACACGCTATGAGGACAAGACGCCGGCGTTTGATTGGTGCAGAGGCCTGACTGCATGTGCTGGAAACACTGCATGATCCTAAAGCCAGACACACACACTATATAAAGGGGGCAATTTGGAAAATTCAGTTGACCTTGATTGAGCTTAAGGGGGGCAACTGAGGTACTTTCTTTATCTTTTTCTTAATCCTATACCAGGGACCAGGGTCACAGAGTGGGGGGGGTTCCCCATGCCCATGGCCATGCCCATAGTCTAACTCTGGGAACACTCTCACTCACACCCACACTATATGGGGCAATTTAGAGCATGGAATTTACCTTAAATCCATGTTTTTGGATTGTGGGAGGCTAACATGGAATCTCAACCCAGATTAGGAATCGAACCTAGATCCCCAGCGCTGAGAGGAGAACATGCTAATCACAAAGCCACCATGCAATCGGGGCAATTTATAGCAGCCGATTTACCTTAAATCCATGTTTTTTGTCTGTGGGAGGAACCCGGAGGAAACCTAACATTAGCATTAAGGTCCCGAATCTCAAAAAAAATCCTCCCACAGTCCAAGAACATGGATTTAAGGTAAATTCCATGCTCTAAATTGCCCCATATAGTGTGTGTGTGGATTGTGCAACGTTTCCAACATGCACTCAGGCCTCTGCACCAATCAGAATAATAAGAAAGCGAAAACTAATAAGTCAAATATCGGCGGCCTAATTAGTGACTCCAGTGTTCTGAATATACTTAATGCTCCCAAATAAGTTTTCTAATTACAGCAGCGCCCCGGCGCTCTCTCTCTCTCTCTCTCTCTCTCTCTCTCTCTCTCTCTCTCTCTCTCTCTCTCTCACTCGCCCGCTCACTCTGAAAGAAAGTATAATTCATTCATTCTGCCCAGCGCCCGAAACGTTCTTCCCTGGATGGGCATAGGGAACCAAACCCTCCTCCCCATGCAACACTAAAAAAGCGGAAAATAATAAGGATAAATAGAGGATAAAGCATAAGATAATGAATGAATAAAAAAAGTTTTCTATTGGGCGGCACGGTGGCTCAGTGATTAGCATGTTCTCCTCTCTGCACTGCGGATTCCCGGTTCGAATCCCCATCTGGGTGGAGTTTCCATGTTCTCCCCGTGTCTGCGTGGGTTTCCTCCGGGTTCTCCGGTTTCCTCCCACAGTCCAAAAACATAGATACAGGTCAATTGAATTCTCCAAATTGCCCCATATAGAGTGTGTCTGTGTGAGTGCGACCCTAATAGAGAATAAAGCGGAATATAATGGATGGATAAATGAAAGTTTTGTAAATACAGCAGCGCCCTGGCTCTCTCTCTCTCTCTCTCTCTCTCGCTCGCCCGCTCACTCTGAGAGAAAGTATAATTCATTCCAGCAGAACATGGCTGCATTCACAGAGCAGCGAGCAGGAGGAACCGGGGCAGAAACACAAGACGCCGTTTGATCTTCGGGGATCCAGCAAACACATTATTCACCGCCGCGGTTACATAACGCCGCCGATGAGTGACTTATGAGCCGCGCTCGCAACTCCAACTCAGTCAGTTTATCTGCTCTGCCCCCCCCCCCACCTCGCCCGCCGTCGCCGGCTTTCATGCCTGGCAGTTTGTCTCGTCGAGCGGCGCTCGAACCCGGGACGTGTTTTGCTCGCGAGGAGAGGCTCATATTTGTACTGTATGTGATTGCGTGCCAGGCGAATCATCCAAACCTAATTGCTCCCAGATCGAAGAGCGGAACGCAGGCCAGCTCGCCCAAACCGGAGCGATGAGGAGAAAGTGTTGCTGGGAAAAAAAAGAGACCCTCCGGCGCTCAGAAACCCGACTCCAGCTCCGGTTCTGACTTGTCGGAAATGTAATCGACACTCAGACTGCGCCGGGGTAGAGAATCGCTATGTGATAGAACCGTTCCACATGATGGTGCTGGATGGTGCACGTTCTCCAGCGGGTTCAGAAACAATCCATCCATTATCTCCCGCTTTATCCTCTATTAGGGTCACGGGGGGGGGGGGGGCATCCAGGGGAGAACGTTTCGGGCGCTGGGCAGATACACCCTGGACAGGATACACACAATCTATCACTGAACACACACTCACTCACACAGACACACTCTATATGGGGCAATTTGGAGAACTCAATTGACCTTGATCCATGTTTTTGGACTGTGGGAGGAAACCGGAGAACCCGAAGGGAACCCACACGGGGAGAACATGAAAACTCCACCCAGATTGGGATTTGAACCAGGAATCCCTAGAGCTGAGAGGAGAACATGCTAAACACTAAGCCACCGTGCCGCCCCTAATACTGTATATCCATTCATCCATTATCTTCCGCTTTATCCTCTATTAGGGTCACAGGGGGGTTCCCCATGTTCATCCAGGGGAGAACGTTTCGGGCGGTGGGCAGATACACCCAGGACAGGGGGGCAATCTATCGCTGGGCACACACTCACTCACACAGACACACTCAATATGAGGCAATTTGGAGAACTCAATTGACCTTGATCCATGTTTTTTGGAATGTGGAAGGAAACCGGAGAACCCAGAGGAAACCCACGCAGACACGGGGAGGACATAGAAAGTCCACCCAGATGGGGATTCGAACCGGGAATCCCTAGTGCTGAGAGGAGAACATGCTAACCACTAAGCCACCATACCATCCTTAGCTTAAGGGGGGCAACTGAGGTACTGCATTATCCTTGGCTTAATTCTATACCAGGGACCAGGAGGCAGCACGGTGGTTTAGTGGTTAACATGTTCTCCTCTCAAATTCCAATCTGGGTGGAGTTTCTATGTTCTCGTGTCTGTGTGGGGTTCCTCCGGGTTCCCCGGTTTCCTCCCACAGTCCAAATACATGGATCAAGTCAATTGAGTTCTCCAAATTGCCCCATATAGAGTGTGTCTGTGTGAGTGAGTGTGTGTGTGTCCAGTGATATTGGTGTCCTGTCCTGGGTGTATCTGCCCAGCAAAAACTGGAGAACTCGGAGGAAACCCATGAGGACTTTTAGAGAACATGGTCAGAGAACCCAGTCACTCAGACGCACACACCATATAAGGGCAATTTAGATGGGGCAATTTATAACAGCCAATTCACCTTGAATCAAAGCTTTTTATCTGTAGCAGGAAACCCACGAGGACTTGGAGAGAACATGGAAACTCCACCCAGTCACGCACACACACACCATATAGGGCCAATTTAGACAGGGCAATTTATAGCAGCCAATTCACCTTGAATCTATGTTTTTTTATTTGTGTGAGGAAACCGGAGAACACGGAGGAAACCCACGAGGACTTGGAGAGAACATAGAAACTCCACCCAGTCACTCACACACACACACACACACACACACACAAACCATATAGGGGCAATTTAGACAGGGGTAATTGAAAGCAGCCGATTCACCTTAAACCTTGAGACTGTGGGAGGAGATGACAGTGCTCTATTTTTGATGTAGCCCTGTCATTGTTGGCTTGTTGGCTCCGCCCCCTTTTGGACCTTCGTCTCAGCGGTTTCTCCACTCGAGGCGCTCACGCTCCCTCCACTCGGCCCGCCGTTCCAACAGTTCTGGATCGGGGTCGCTAACCAGGCCAGAATCCTCAAACGGCAGCCGCCACCGCCGCTCGACTCATCATGCCTGCCGCTCGACTCGTCATGCCTGCCGCTCTCCCCCGTTTGCTTTTGTGCTGTGTGAAGAGAGACCCCCCCCCCCTTATCACATCAGCTCATCAGCTGATCTCAATCCCTCG
>JAFMOD010001084.1:549383-562564 GCA_019802435.1 Corydoras maculifer
TGAGCATCCCTTTAAATTCAATGCAGTATCATGAAGCTGTCCAAATTGCCCCTATATAATTAAAATGCCCTTCAAACTTTCTCCCCTGGTGGCTCCCCTGGAGTGTCCATGTTCTCCCCTTGTTCGTGTGGGTTTCCTCCGGGTTCTCCGGTTTGCTCCCACAGTCCAAAAACATGGCTCAAGGTCAATTGAATTCTCCAAATTGCCCCATATAGAGTGTGTCTGTGTGAGTGAGTATCCAGTGATAGATTGGTGCCCTGTCCTGGGTGTATCTGCCCAGCACCCGAAACGTTCTCCCCTGGATGGGCATGAGGAACCCCCACTGCGACCCTAATAGAGGATAAAGATGAAGATATTGATGGATGGCATGGTGGTGTAGTGGTTAGCATGTTCTCCTCTCAGCACTAGGGATTCCCGGTTCGACTCCCACTCTGGGTGGAGTTTGCATGTTCTCCCCGTGTCCACGTGGGTTTCCTCCGGGTTCTCCAGTTTCCTCTCACAGTCCAAAAACATGGCTCAAGGTCATTTGAATTCACCAAATTGCCCCATATAGAGTGTCTGTGTGAGTGAGTGTGTCCAGTAATAGATTGGCGCCCTGTCCTGGGTTTATCCACCCAGCACCCAAAACGTCCCCCCCCCCCCCCCATGACCCTAATAGAGAATAAAGCGGTAGATAATGGAGGGATGGATCATCTTATTCACCATATTGAATGGTGACCAAAACAATGGTCTGGCAAAATAAGGCCACGCCCAAAAGACTACTCCAGACGCAATGTGCACACTCACCGTCCCCCTGACAGGAAATGGCAGATAGGAAAGGTCAGCTCTAAAATGCGGCCGTTTGCAGGTTACGCTTTCACTCGCAGCCTGAAGAGGAGGAGGTGATGTCACAGAAAATCTCTCTCTCTCTCTCTCTCTCTCCTTCTAAATCCTCTTTGCCGGCCTGGAAAGGAGCGCGGCATGCTGCCAAGGCAAAGGCTGCTGGGAAAAGGTGGACGCTGCCAAGCGGGGCCTCAGTGGCCGGCGTCAGAAGCACACGTCTTTGTTCTCTGAGACCTGGTGTTCTGCCACGGGCCTCATTTCAGCCTCCGCATTATGGCGGCCCTGGACCCCGGCCAGACGACTGAGAGCTCGCTACCTCTCCCTCTTTGCTCGCTCGCTTTTTCCATCTCCCCCTCGTTCTCTCGCCCTCTTTTTTCGGCGGCCGGCCGCGGCTCGGTGCCAAACATTCGGCAGTTGCCATGGTAGCCTGAAGAGAGGAACGTTAGAGGAGCGCTGCAAAAACAAGTCCTTCCTGGATCCAGATGTGCCTCATCTGCAGGCATGAGGGGGGGTGCAGACTACAGAGAGTGAGGCTCAAATAAAAATAATACACAATGAAATGATGCACACACACACACACACACACACACACACACACACACACACACACACACACATACATACACATATGACATCACAATATCCAGCCTCCTTCAGTTCACTTTTGGTTCATTTGCTAATTTATTAAAATAGATAATAACACAGACTGCCTCTCACTGTTATATAAATAAAATATATACAAAAAAAATACATACATATATATATATATATATATAATAAAAATGTGATCCAATAATATTTTACCCAAATATACCATCCATCCATTATCTTCCGCGTTATCCTCTATTAGGGTCTCTGGGGGGGGTTGGGTCCCTATGCCCATCCAGGGGAGAATGTTTCAGGCGCTGGGCAGATACACCCAGGACACTAATCTATCGCTGGACACACACTCACACACGCAGACACACTCTATATGGGGCAATTTGGAGAGCTCAATTGACTTGATCCATGTTTTTGGACAGTGAGAGGAAACCGGAGAACTCGGAGTAAACCCACGCAGACACGGGGAGAACATGGAATGGTGGCTTAGTGGTTAGAATGTTCTCCTCTCAGCGCTAGGGATTCCCGGTTCCAATCCCAATCTGGGTGGAGTTTCCATGTTCTCACCGTGTCTGTGTGGGTTTCCTCCGGGTTCTCCGGTTTCCTCCCACAGTCCAAAAACCTGGATCAAGCCAATTGAGTTCTCCAAATTGCCCCATATAGAGTGTGTCTGTGTGAGTGAGTGTGTTTTCAGTGATAGATTGGCGTCCTGTCCTGGGTGTATCTGCCCAGCGCCCAAAACGTTCTCCCCTGAATGGGCATGGGGAACCCCCCCTGTGTCCCTAATAGAGGATAAAGAGGAAGATAATGAATATATAAGTATAAGATGTCAAGGGTGTGGCAGCTCAGTGTTTAGGGTGTTGGGTTATCAATCTGAAGGTTGGGGGTTCAAATCCCAGGTCCACTGAGCAGCAGCACTGTGATGTAACTCCACCCCAGATGTAACTGCACTGTGATGTAACCCTGCAAATAACCACGGCTTATGTAATGTCCAGACAGCGCTTCATCTCTCTCTCTCTCTCTTCTGTCTCTCTGACATCAAATTCTACCATGGCTTACTTCAACCCCCCCCTCCTGTTTTGATGTCTAGGATGATGCACTGTTCATCAGGTTAATGCTTCTTCTTGGAAAGCGGTGTGTGGATCATGGCTTTGATTTACATTACACACACACACACACACACACACACACACACACACACACACACTATATAGAGGCTATTTCTTTAATACAGCAATTAACCAATCACATTTTGGCATCAGGATGGCACGGTGGCTTAGTGGTTGGCATGTTCTCCTCTCAGGTCTAGGGATTCCCGGTTCGAATCCGAATCTGGGTGGAGTTTTCTTGTTCTCCCCGTGTCCGCATGGGTTTCCTCCGGGTTCTCCGGGTTTCCTCCCACAGTCCAAAAACATGGATCAAGGTCAATGGAGTTCTCCAATTTGCCCCATATAGAGTGTGTGTGAGTGTGAGTGTGTATGTGATAGGTGTCCTGTCCTGGGTGTATCTGCCCAGCGCTCAAAAGCGCCTGGGTGTATCTGCCCAGCGCCTCCCCCCCCCGCAACCCTAATAGAGGATAAAGCAGAAGATAATGGATGGATGGTTGCATGGCACAGGGGTGTAGTGATTAGCATGTTTGTCTCTCAACACTGGGGATCTAGGTTCGAATCCCAATCTGGGTGGAGTTTCCATGTTCTCCCCATGTGTGTGTGGGTTTCCTCCGGGTTCTCCGGTTTTCTCCCACAGTCCAAAAACATGGATCAAGTTAATTGAATTCTCCAAATTGCCCCATATAGAGTGTGTTTGTGTATGTGTGTGTGCCCAACGGCCAAAACATTCTCCCCTGGATGGGCATGGGGTACCCCCCCCCCATCCCCCCACGATCCTAATAGAGGATAAAGTGCAAGATAATGGATGGATGGATATTCTGGCATTATTTGTTGTCAGGCTCCAAAATCTGCCTAAATCAGTGTCGATCGATTAGTCATTATCAATCAGATTTCGAGTTGTCCCGCTAACACACGTATGTTCTGCTCAGTCATGCATTCTCAACATCTGCGCCACAGCAGTTGAGCAAGAGGACCGGGCCAGGGATTACATCCAAATGTCAAATTCTGGATCCTGCTTAATGTGTACTGGTGTGCATCATCTGATTCTCATCATAAAGCGGATGGAGCGTTCCGCTGTGATCTGAGAACCATTTGTAACGCTGAATGAGCCGCCCTGCATCAGAAGGTCACTTCAGTCTGCCGCTCGGTGTTGTTCTCGGGTCATTGCAGTCTTGGGTTGGCATGTTTGAACCCTCAGTCATCTCGTTTTGGAATGCAGATTCTGGAATTTCGGTAAAAGCCCCCGCCGAACCCCACGGTTGGGTTCGCTCAGCATTATATGACTCTGGGTTTGTTGTTTCTCCGTTCGTGCTCTGTGTGGTTTGGATGATGTTTTTGTAAAAATACACCTCCCCTCCCTCCCTCCCTCCCTCCCTCCCCATCCCAAACCCCCGTCCCTGGCTTCACTAGAGCTCGTGTTCAGAAAAACCTCTGTGCTCCATCACTCGTGAATCAACTTCTCGTTTCCAGGCCTGGGGAGCCATTTCCTGGCCTGTTATTATGCCCAGATGAAGCTCCACCCAAGACGCCATACAGAGCGACCACAGACATTTCCCAATTTCCTCTGCGCGCTATCGGACTTGATATCGCCAGCAGATGGAAATACGCTGGCCGTGTTCTCGCTGTCATGTCGTCAAAGCCAATTATTTGCCTGCGCTATCTTCACTCCATCAGTTCCCTCTTCCTCATCGCTCCTTTCTGGGGTAGTGTTTGGTTCAGCGTTGGAACCGGTGCGACCTGATTCAGATCTGCCGGTTCCCACGCTCGCTTGCAATCAGGTGTCTATTTGCGGCGCCTTCCTTTTGTCATCGCCAGAACGCGTTCGGGGCGTGGCCTGCCGAAATGCTCCGGTTTACTCCGGGGACCGGCTGGCCTGAATAGCTCTAAAGGTGCTTACACAGAGGAGCTCAGCTCGTCTCGGATTGGAGGGTGTGCGAGGTGAGAACCCGGCTATGAATAAGCCAAGGAGCGAGCCAGTTGGACCTGTCAGTCTGCAGGGCTTCGTCATCACTAGTACCCACCTGGCCGTGCCCGTGTTATCTAATCCTCTTAGCGCCGTAGCTGCCAAAGCTTGGAATTTGTTCCAAAAGCTGCACCATCTGTTATCAGATAGAACACTGTCAGCGCTCGCTTTTAAGAATGGGATCGTTCGGCTGTCGGAATCTACGAAACATCCCAATACGAGCCGGGAGAGCATGAAAGGTCATTTCAGCCTTCACCTGGCACTCTGAGGTCTTGTACTAAATTAGGTCGCAAGTGGAACATTGGCTGGTGCTCCGAATATCCACAGGATTAAAGGCTGTGATGTAGCCCGCCCACGCGTAATGAATGTTGATTGGCTAGCGGTTTGCGTCGGTAGCTGGCTCTGTTTACATTCCCGTCATGGGATCTATGCGGATGCGACCGGAGCTGGAACCCAGCCCAAGTTTATTTATCTAGACTTCTTTGTAATAGAGCACTGTTTAATAGAAACTTTAAGTTTAAGTCATCAGCACATCCGCCTCTCAGCGCTGGGGATCCAGGTTCGAATCCCAGTTTGGGTGGAGTTTCCATGTTCTCCCCGTGTCCGTGTAGGTTTCCACTGGGTTTCCGGCCCACAGTCCAAGAAAATGGATCAACGTCAATTGACCAAATTCTCCAAATTGCCCCATATAGAGTGTGTCTGTGTGAGTGAGTGTGTGCCCAGCGATAGATTGGTGTCCTGTCCTGGGTGTATCTGCCCAGCGCCTGAAACGTTCTCCTCTGGATGGTCCCCCTGCGACCCTAGTAGAGGATAAAGCAGAAGATAATGGATGGATGGATGGCATGGTGGTGTAGTGGTTAACATGTTCACCTCCCAACACTGGAGATTCAGGTTCGAATCCCAGTTTGGGTGGAATCTCCATGTTCTCCCCGTGTCCATGTGGGTTTCCTCTGGGTTCCGGTCCCACAGTCCAAGAAAATGTATCAACGTCAATTGAATTCTTCAAATTGCCCCATATAGTGTGTGAGTGAGTGTGTGCTCAGCGATAGGTTGGTGTCCTGTCCTGGGTGTATCTGCCCAGTGCCCCTGCGACCCTAGTGGAGGGTAAAGCAGAAGATAATTAATGGATGTATGGCATGGTGGCTTGATGGTTAGCATGTTCTCCTCCCAATACTTTGGATCCAGATTTGAATCCCAATCTGGGTGGAGTCTCCATGTTCTCCCTGTGTCCGCATGGGTTTTTTCTGTCCTCCTGGTTTCCATCCACAGTCCAAAAACATGGATTCAAGGTGAATTGTCTCTAAATTGCTCCTATCTAAAATTGCCCCTATATAGTATATGTAAGTAGGCCAGTCTATGGGTTGGTGATCCGTTCTTTGTGTATTTGCATGTAAACTGACCTAAACACTTTGCAGTCTTGCACTCACACGTTGTCTTTGATCAGACCGACACTTCCGTCACCACCTTCGGCACAAAGTGCTCAACCACGGCCCTTCCTTGTTTGCAAAGTCTAAGCCTTTGTTGATAGTCAGTCTTAATGACCTCACCTATTACCGTGGTAATTTACAACCTCGTCAGTCTTATTCCGCCTCTGTATGTTTCACACCGTCAGGTTCCTCAGTGGATTCAAAGGTTTTCTATGTACTTTTTTTATTTTGATACATCCAAACATCCAAATGACCTTGTATGCTGGGGCATTTATGTTACCCTCCATCAGAGCTTAGGTTCACATGCTTATGAGGGCATCTTATTATCTTACACTTTATCCTGTATTAGGTTTGGGGGGGGGAGGGGTTCCCAATGCCCATCCAGAGGAGAACGTTTCGGGCGCTGGACAGATACACGTTTTTGGACTGTGGGAGGAAACCAGAGAACCCGGAGGTGGAAACCCAATCTGGGTGGAGTTTCCATATTCTCCCCTTGTC
The DNA here is from genome assembly GCA_019802435.1 of Corydoras maculifer. Taxonomy (NCBI): domain Eukaryota; kingdom Metazoa; phylum Chordata; class Actinopteri; order Siluriformes; family Callichthyidae; genus Corydoras; species Corydoras maculifer. The sequence goes on from JAFMOD010001084.1 coordinate 555,803, forward strand.
CGCGTGGGTTTCCTCCAGTTTCTGCGCTTTTCCACCACAGTCCAAAAACATGGATCAAGGTCAATTGAATTCTCCAAATTGCCCCATATAGAGTTTGTCTGTGTGAGTGAGTGTGTGTTCAGCGATAGATTGGCGTCCTGTCCTGGGTGTATCTGCCCGGCTCCCGAAACGTTCTCCCCTGGATGGGCATGGGGAACCCCCCCCCCACGACCCTAATAGAGGATAAAGCGGAAGATAATAAGATGCCCTCATAAGCATGTGAACCTAAGCTCTGATGGAGGGTAACATTAATGCCCCAGCATACAAGGTCATCAGGACGCTTCATAATTTGTGCCAACAATTACGGGAAGCCCCTTCTCCCCTCCAGCACGTCCAGCGTGGGGTCGTATCTGACGATTGTTTCACGCCTTTGATGTGTCTGTGTGAGTGAGTGTGTGCCCAGTGTTAGATTGGTGTCCTGTCCTGGGTGTATCTGCCCACAAAACGTTGTCCCCTGGATGGGCGTGGGCACCCCCCCCCCGCGACCCTAGTACATATATATATATATATATATATATATATATATATATATATATATATATATATATATATATATATATATATATATATATATATATATATATATATATATAATAACATTACGTACTTATTTATTCAACGTTTTTCAAGCTAATGCAGAATGAAAAGCACACTGTACTATAAATGTATGACATAAGAGATGGGATTCTGATCTTTATTGTGATTCTCCTCCTGCTATCACTTTCCCCGCCAGGCATTATCTCATGGTCGCTCGCTCGCGCTCACGTATCTCACAGACAGGAGGAGCAGAGTACACTGGGTGCCCTTGACGAGACAGATAAGCTGGAGTAATATGATTACACGTCCGGCGTTGTGCAACCCGTGACTCACGGCTCTACTTACAGCTGTGACGGGGTCAGTCTGGCCAGGTCGAGCAGATTGCTGTTTGCGGGTCAGTGTGTGTGTGTGTGTGTGTGTGTGTGTGTGTGTGTGTGTGTGTGTGTGTGTGTGTGTGTAAGTTGGGTAAGCTTAGTGTAAGGAGCTGACCTTTCCACGCTGAGTTATGCTGATTTAGCCGGAGGGCACTTGCAAGCAAATAGAGCAGGTTCACTTTTCCATTACAAGGCAAGAATTTACAGTAATCACACACACACACACACGCACACACACACACACACACAGACACACACACACACACACACACAGACAGGATGAGGACATGAAAGCGCTGTGTCTAATCTGCTTTCTGTTCAGCAGCCAAACAGAACGGCGTAAACAAAAAGATTACGGCCAGGGGACGGTCAGCGTGCTCAATAATCCCGCTCTTAGCAACACTGCTCTTAGCGAGCGGGGTCTTGGGGGTTTCAAGGATGAACCCCTCGTTCCGCCATCCAGCTGCAGGGTCGAGTATCACGACACCGATTGTCCAAACACCCGGCTGGACCTTGACCGATTGGCGCTATCTCAGTCGGATCTGGCTAACCTTTCTTCATGAGGCTGGCAAACATTAACCCGCTCTTATCACTCGTCCCGGGCGACGGTTTGCGTCAGGGGTTTATTGACGTGACCATTTGAATAGGCGGCGCTGAGCGGCCCGTCCGTGCTCCCCGACCGGAGGTCACCGAACGCCGCGCGTGGTTCCGGAGGATCGGACTCGTGCAGAGCCTTTCGTGGAAGTCACGTGTGCAATCTGTAAACAACGACCCGGTTTTGGAAATGAGGTCGGCCCTTATTTGTGTGTGGTCAGCGCTCGGAGATCAGCCCTTATTTGGACATGGTGCTATGACAACACGCCGGGATTATCTGCAGGCCTGGGGCCACGTGATGGCCTTTCAAAACATCCAGCAGTTCAAAGGGCTTTCGGGTTTATGAGCCTAATTACAAATCATTCATGCTCGCCGCCGTCTTTGTGTTCATCACACGGCGGGAAGTTTGTTGGGATAACAGGAGAATAGGATTAGAACGTTCAGCTTCGGGGGCGGCACGGTGGCTTAGTGGTTGGCATGTTCTCCTCTTAGCAATAGGGATTCCCGGTTCAAATCTGGGTGTAGTTTCCATGTTCTCCCCGTGTCTGCGTGGGTTTCCTCCGGGTTCTCCGGTTTCCTCCCACAGTCCAAAAACATGGATCAAGGTCAAATGAGTTCTCCAAATTGCCCCATATAGAGTGTGTCTGTGTGAGTGAGTGTGTATCCAGTAATAGATTGGTGCCCTGTCCTGGGTGTATCTGCCCAGCGCCCAAAACGTTCTCCCCTGGATGGGCATGGGGAACCCCCCCGCGACCCTAATAGAGGATAAAGCGGAAGATAATGGATGGATGGACGTTCAGCTTCGGTCAGTTCTCGATACTTTCCACTGTCCTCAGGTCTTTTCCAAACCCAACACAATGTATACTGACGTCTGAGTCTGAGGGATGGACCAGCCATCCACCTTCCTTTTTCCTTCCACAGTTGAAAAACATGGATTCAAGGTGAATAGTGTGTGTGTGTGTGTGTGTGTGTGTGAGTGAGTGTGTGTGTGTGTGTGTGTGTGTGTGTGTGTGTGTGTGTGTGTGTGTGTGTGTGTGTGTGAGTGAGTGTGTGTGTGTGTGTGTGTGTGCGGCCACCGTGTCTGAAACATTCGCCCCTGGATGGGCATGGGTACCCATACAACCCTAGTCCCTAATATAGGATTAAGCAGAAGATAACGCAATGAGATGAAAAGTTCTTAACAAGAGGTCACATGGTGGTGTGGTGTTTAGCATGTTCTCCTCTCAGCGCTGGGGATCCAGGTTTGGATTCCGATCTGGGTGGTTTGGGTTTTCTCCAGGTTCTCCTGTTTCCTCCCACAGTCCAAAAACATGCATTCAAAGTAAATTGGCTGCTCTAAATAGATCGCCACTATCTTAATTGCCCCTATACAGTGTGTCTGGGAGTGAGTTGGCCCAGCGATGGATTGCCACCCTGTCCTGGGTGTATCTGCCTAGCGCCCAAAATGCCCCCCCCCCCCCACTTTGCAACCCTAATAAAGAATTAAGCAGAAGATAATGAGATGGGAAGTTTTTAATAAGTAGAAAATAGTTTTTTAATTGTGACCCAAGAATGAATTAAACCTTAAAGCCGGCGCTCCTTTATTACTGTCCTCAATGGCCTTTAATCTAATTACCCCCCTCCACTGCTTTATGATCCCGCTCTGGATTTACAGTTCCACCGTATTCCTTTCATTTGTTAATTATTAATACTTTTGTAATTATTAATACACTTTGATAGTCGCAGCTGAAGACATGAGGGGGCCGGATTATTCGGTCAGAGCAAAAATCTATTTTCGGGAGTGATTTTGCAAACAACAGGCAAAAACAAAAGTCAGACAGTGTATATGAAATTTTTATTGTACAGTGTTTGTCATATTATGGGTTTACAGTAAACACAATATATATACATCCATCCATTATCTTCCGCTTTATCCTCTATTGGGGTCACGGTGGGGGGGGTGTCCCCATGTCCATCCAGGGGAGAACATCTCGGGCACTGGGCAGATACACCCAGGACAGGACACCAATCTATCACTGGACACACACTCTATATGGGGCAATTTCGATAACTCAATTGAGCTTGAGGGGGCGGCACGGTGGCTTAGTGGTTTAGCACGTTCACCTCTCAGCACGAGGGATTCCCGGTGCCCAAAAACATGGATTAAGTTAATTGAATTCTCAAAATTGCCCCATATAGAGTGTGTCTGTGTGAGTGAGTGTGTGCCCAGCAATGGATTGGGGCCCTGTCCTGGGTCTATCTGCCCAGCGCCCGAGACGTTCTCCCCTGGATGGGCATGGGGAACCCCACCGCAACCCTAATAGAGGATAAAGCGGGAGATAATGAATGAATGAATGAATGAATGAATGAATGAATTGAGCTTGATCCATGTTTTTGGACTGTGGGAGGAAACCGGAGAACCCGGAGGAAACCCACACGGACACAGGGAGAACATGGAAACCCAGATGGGGATTCGAACCGGGAACTCCTAGCGCTGAGAGGAGAACATGCTAACCACTAAGCCACCCTATATATATATATATATATATATATATATGTATAGATTTTTTTTAGTCATTATCAACAGTGCCATCATCATTAGTTTACAAATCTGTGGTCCCACAAAATACAATGCCTCAAGTGCACTGGGGCAATACAAATAACCGAATCTGAAGCGACAGTGGCAAGACAAAACTCCCATTTTATGTTGTTATTTTAAGGAAGAAACCTTGTGAGGACCAAGACTCAGTGGGGGACTCATCCTCTTTGAGGGGGGCAGCATCAACAGTGTAGGACACTAATGTACAGATGATCATGTGACCTGTATTTAACTATTGGAAAACTATAGTTCCTTTTAAAGTCAAAGGCGCCTGTAGCCTGTGTATTATATGTCGACACAAACCCAAATATAAGAGTCAGATCGGATCAAATCCTGGATTATCATGACCACTTCAGCTTTCAACTTAATTCCAAATGCAGAACTTCTTATTTCTCTTCCCCAAAACAAATGCTGTTGTTTTTCAGTATCCTCACCAAGCTCACCTGATGCCTGCATCCTGTCATTTTGACTCCTTGCTCCTTATTTGCCCCCTGCTGAGTTCTCCAAATTGCCCCTTATAGAGTGTGTATGTGTGCGTGTCTGTATGAGTGAGTTTGTGCCCAGTGATAGATTGGCGTCCTGTCCTGGGTCCTATCCTCGCTCCTCATTTGCCCCTTGCTGTATTTAATGAGGCGTCACGATGGCTTAGTGGTTGGCATGTTCTCCTCCCAGCACTAGGGATTCCCGATTTGAATCCCCATCTGGGTGGAGTTTCCATGTTCTCCCCGTGTCCATGTGGGTTTCCTCTGGGTTCTCCGGTTTCCTCGCACAGTCCAAAAACATGGAACAAGGGCAATTGAGTTCTCCAAATTGCCCCATATAGAGTGTGTGTGCGTGAGTGAGTGTGTGTTTAGAGATATATTGGCGTCCTGTCCTGGGTCCTGTCCTTGCTCCTTATTTGCCCCCTGCTTTATTTAACGAGGCGGCACGGTGGCTTAGTACTTGGCATGTTCTCCTCTCAGCACTAGGGATTCCCGATTCCCAATCTGGGTGGAGTTTCCATGCTCTCCCTGTGGCTTAGTGGTTGGCATGTTCTCCTCTCAGCACTAGGGATTCCCGGTTCGAATCCCAATCTGGGTGGAGTTTGCATGTTCTCCCCGTGTCCGCGTGGGTTTCCTCCAGGTTCTCCGGTTTCCTCCCACAGTCCAAAAACATGGATCGAGGTCAAATTAATTCTCCAAATTGCCCCATATAGACTGTGTGTCTGTGTGAGTGAGTGTGTGCTCAGTTATAGATTGGCGCCCTGTCCTGGGTCTATCTGCCCAGCGCCCCAAACGTTCTCCCCTGGATGGGCATGGGGAACCCCCCGCGACCCTAATACAGGATAAAGTGGAAGGTGATGGATGGATGTATTTAACGAAGCTTATTTTCCTAAATATAAAAGTACTGTGGCGCTCCGAGGTAGCTTTCTTCTTTTAAAGGCGTGAAGTAGGTCAGATTTAACGAAGAGCGAATGTAAATGCAACCCTGTTGACTTGCGAGTTGTATAAGCGTTAGTGTGTTGACGGAGGACACGCCTGTGCCGGGCTGAGTGAATGGCAGGAGCGGGTCAAACAAATGAGCCGTGTGGCCTGATCCCAGCCGGGAGGGGTCTAACAGCGCCGGCCTCGCTGACTCGACAATTCTGCCTGGCTTATTTCAATCAGTCTATTTAAATAGAGAGACATGCCATGAGTACACACACACACACACACACACACACACACACACAGAAAATAGCCCAGAGGTGCGTCAGAGCTTTCACAGCTGACTTGCCTGAAATATGCCTCTCAGCAAAGCAGGAAGCTGAACTCGGGGGGAAAACCCAGCACCGGCCGAGAGATCAGAGAGAGAAACCCAACACATTCGGATCAGAAATACCCCGAACAAAGGCAAGGGCAAGCCGAAATTTCCCTCACCCCTGTTTTTGCCAAATTAGCTCAACCCACCGGGCCAAAGTTCATTCGAGCACACGGCTTCGCGCCCCCTCCCCCGCAGCGCTTCATGTTAAAGGCTAGTGCAGGCATGTATCCAGATGTCTCCTCTCACCCCGGCTGGATTCATTTTTCTCCTTTATCTGACCCAGATTAGACCAATCGTCCCCCCCCCTCTGCTTACGTGCTCTGGTGGGACGGGGAGGAGGGGCGCAGACATGACAGCCGTGTACGAGGCTTTCAGAAAGCCCAGTTAAGCCGACTGCCTCATTCCAGTGCACTTCCTTCCACTACAGCATTAACTGTGTTACTGTGTGTATGTGTATATATATTCATTCATTCATTCATTCATTCATTCATTCATTATCTTCCACTTTATCCTCTATTGAGGTCGCGAGGGGGAGGGGGTTCCCCATGCCCATCCAGGGGAGAACGTTTCGGGCGCTGGGCAGATACACCCAGGACAGGACGCCAATCTATCACTGAACCCACACTCATTCACACAGACACACTCTATATGGGGCAATTTAGAGAACTCAATTGACTTCCATGTTTTTGGACTGTGGAAGGAAACCGGAGAAGGAAACCCACACAGACACGGGGAGAACATGGAAACTCCACCCAGATGGGGATTCGAACCGGGAAGTGCTGAGAGGAGAACATGCTAAACACTAAGTCACGGTGCCGCCCTATATATATATATATATATATATATATATATATATAT
>JAFMOD010001084.1:563770-586364 GCA_019802435.1 Corydoras maculifer
ATATATATATATATATATTATCTTCCACTTTAGAGCGGCACGGTGGCTTAGTGGTTTAGCACATTCGCCTCTCAGCACTAGGGATTCCCGGTTCGAATCCCCATCTGGGTGGAGTTTCCATGTTCTCCCCGTGTCTGCGTGGGTTTCCTCCGGGTTCTCCGGTTTCTTCCCACAGTCCAAAAACATGGATCAAGTTAATTGAATTCTCAAAAATTGCCCAATTTAGAGTGTGTCTGTGTGAGTGAGTGTGTGCCCAGCGATGGATTGGCACCCTGTCCTGGGTCTATCTGCCCAGCGCCCGAGACGTTCTCCCCTGGATGGGCATGGGGAACCCCACCACGACCCTAATAGAGGATAAGCGGAAGATAATGAATGAATGAATGAATCTTCCACTTTATCCTGTATTAGGGTTACGAGGGGGTTCATTTCTGGCGCTCTGCAGATACACCCAGGACAGGGTGCCTGTCTATCACTGAGTATGTATATACAGTATGTGTGTATATATATATATATATATATATATATATATATATATATATATATATATATATATATCGCCAGCATGGTGGCTTAGTGGTTAGCATGTTCTCCTCTCAGCGCTAGGGATTCCCAGTTAGGGTTTCCTCCGGGTTCTCCGGTTTCCTCCCACAGTCCAAAAACATAGATCAAGGTCAATTGAGTTCTCCAAATTGTCCCATATAGAGTGTGTCTGTGTAAGTGAGTGAGTGCCCAGCGATGGATTGCCCCCCTTTCCTGGGTGTATCTGCCCAGCGCCCAAAACGTTCTCCCCTGGATGTGCCCCCCCCCTCCACCCCACGACCCTAATAGAGGATAAAGCGGAAGATAATAAGATGCCCTCATAAGCATGTGAACCTAAGCTCTGATGGAGGGTAACATTAATGCTCCAGCATACAAGGTCATCAGGACGCTTCATAATTTGTGGCAACAATTACGGGAAGCCCCTTCTCCCCCTCCAGCACGTCCAGCGTGGGGTCGTATCTGACGATTGTTTCACGCCTTTGATGTGGAGGAACTCCCATGACCTGCTCAGATCCCGTTGAGCCGACTTTACACCAAATTAGAACATCCTCTGCGACTTCCACGTCACTCTGACCTCGTTTTTCCACCCGGCCAGAAGTTTGCAGGCGGTGAATAACGGTGAGGACTTCTGGCTCTCTGTTCGCAGTGCAGGTGGGAGGTGGTAGACATGTTTGTTGTTGCAGTGCGTAAATGCCACGCTCTAAGCTTTAAAAGCAGCTTGCTGTAAAGTCGGAACTCACAGAGGACGCGCCGATGGTGGAGGAATTGTGGGAGAACACCGGAGAACATGGAAACCCCACCCAGATTGGGATTCGAACCTGGATCTCCAGCACTGAAAGGAGAACATGCCATCACGACGCCACTCCTTGTTTAGAACGTCTCATCTCATTATCTTTCGCTTAATCTTATACTAAGCAGTAGGGTTGCGGTGGGTTCTCCATGCCCATTTAGGGAGAACGGCAAATACACCCTCTCTCACACTATATAGGGGCAATTTAACTGGGGCAATTCAATACAGTGAATTCAATTAATTCACCCATTTCAATAGGGGCAATTCACCTTAAATCCATGTTTTTGGACTGTGGGAGAAAGCCGGAGAACCTGAAGAACACTCATACTAACATGGGAGAAACATGGAAACCCCACCCAGATTGGGATTCGAACCTAGACCCCCAGCACTGAAAGGAGAACATGCCAATCACGACGCCACTCCTTGTTAAGAACGTCTCATCATCTTGCGCTTAATCTTATACTAAGCAATAGGGTTGCGGTGGGTTCTCCATGTCCATCTGAGGAGAACATTTCGGGTGATGGGCAGATACACCCTCACTCACACTATATAGGGGCAATTTAACTGGGGCAATTCAATGCAGTGAATTCAATTAATTCACCCATTTCAATAGGGGCAATTCACCCTAAATCCATGTTTTTGGACTGTGGGGGAAGCTGGAGAACATTCATACGAACATGGAAACTTCACCCAGATTGGGATTTAAACCTGGACCCCCAACACTGAGAGAAGAACATGCTAATCACTACACCACCCCTTGTTAGGAACGTCTCATCTCATTATCTTGTGCTTAATATAATACTAATGAGAATGTTTGCGGGAGGGGGGGGGTGTTCTCCATGCCCATCCGGGTGCTGGGCAGATACGTGGGATACACAAACTTACTCCCACTATATAGGGGCAATTTTAATAGGGGCAATTCAATGCAGTCAATTCAATTAATTCAATTTAAATGGGGCAATTCACCTTGAATCCATGTTTTTGGACTGTGGGAGAAGCTGGAGAACATTCATTTGAACCTGGACCCCTGGTACTGAGAGGAGAACATGCTAATCACTACTAAGTTAGTGGCTGGAGTGTTTTTTGCATTGTTGCTGGCTTAGTTATTAGGCTCAGATGTATCTGCATTGTGTCCTGAGGGCAAATTAACCTCTTATTTAACCCTTCCTCCACCTTCACCTTGGATTTTTAACGTGGGACATTTATTTATAAGGAGTCTAAGCACCTCGCTTATCACTGACGCCCCATCCTGATCAGGTTTGACCCGAGTAAACTCTTCACCTTTAATGACATCAGTAGGTCAATAGGGATATGAATGGCATTGCAACCCCTTCCCCGCGGAAAAGGGCTGAGAGTGACAGATGTTGTCATTCGGCTTAAATTTAGAGGGTAACAAATGAAGAAGTGATGAACAGACGGGGTAATCAAACCGATGAGGTAAGACTGGAAACGGCCGACGGAACCGCAGCCCTGGATCCTCATCGTCCAAGTTTCCTTCGGCTCTCTCTCGGCCGTCCTTTGTCTCTCGGCGACGTGATGACCGAGATGTCTCGGTGCGGACGGGGCACGGCTGAGGTCATCCATCTGCCCGGCGCATAAAGGCTCTTTCACTCAGCGCATCCATGCTTATCTGAAGGAAATGGCCATCAGCCTTTCACATGAGCCTCCGCCGCCCCAATACCGGCGGAAAATCGGCCGCCGCCCCCGCCTCGCGCCCCGGCTTCTTTCTTCGCGCCGCCCCGCCCTGCTCCGTCCTTTCCTCTGCGAACAATGGCACGTCTCTCTGTTCAAAGCAAACCCGATCCGGTCCTGCGCGGGCAGGCCTCTCACCTATGGACGCGGGCAACCGGATCTTGTGAGAGGAGAGGACCCACGGCTTCACAGCGGATCGGATGACCGGCACATTCAGCTCCTCTGTGGGACGGGGAGAAAGATGTGAGAGCGCCCGTCTCAGATAAAGGACCGACTGCGAGGTGTGACTGTACGCACTGTATGTGCGTTTGAAAGGCCGGCCTGGTGTTGGATTACAGTCTTTTGGAGGTCACCACAAACAGACGGGAGGCCGCGGAAAGACGGACACGAGGATGGGTTTCAGCTAATGGAAATCTCCCAGGGCGGTTTAGTGGTTGGCATGTTCTCTTCTCAGCGCTAGGGATTCCTGGTTCGAATCCCAATCTGGATAGAGTTTCCATGTTCTCCCCGTGTCTGCGTGGGTTTCCTTCGGGTTCTCCGGTTTCCTCCCACAGTCCAAAAACATGGTCAAGGTCAATTGATTTCTGCAAATTGCCCCATATAGAGTGTGTTTGTGTGAGTGAGTGTGTGTCCAGTGATTGATTGGTGTCCTGTCCTGGATGTATCTGCCCAGCGCCCGAGACGTTCTCCCCTGGATGGGCATGCGGAACCCCCCCGCAACCCTAATAGATGATAAAGCGGAAGATAATGGATGAATGGATGGATGGAAATCTTCCGGCGCGCTACACTGTCCTCCAACGAGCTTTTCTTAATGATGCTTTATAAAAAAAAGACTTTATTCAACGTACCATGTAAAGGGGACCATCCATCCATTCATCCATTCATCCATTCATCCATCCATCCATCCAGTATCTTCTGCGTTATCCTCTACTAGGGACGCAGGGGGGTTGCCCCATGCTTATCCAGGGGATAACGTTTTGGGCGCTGCCGCTGGGTGGAGTTTGCATGTTCTCCCCGTGTCTGCGTGGATTTCCTCCAGGTTCTCCAGTTTCCTCCCACAGTCCAAAAACATGGATCAAGGTCAATTGAATTCTCCAAATTGCCCCATATAGAGTGTGTGTGTGTGTGTGAGTGAGTGTGCTGCTGAAGAGCGAGCGTTAATGAGACGTTAATCATCATCAACATCGATCAGTGAGGGTGAGTGAGGGTGTGTGAAGGTGAGTGAGAGGTGAGTGATGGTGAGTGAGGGGTGTGTGAGGGTAAGTGAGGGGTCCACACATGCTGACACCATTTTGCAAATCTGTAGGTGATTGGACTTGAGGGCAGCAGCTTCTTTCTTTTCTTTCTCTCTTATTTCTCTCTCTTTCTTTTCGTTTTCTCTCTCTCTCTCTTCTTTCTCTCTCTCTTTTCTTTCTCTCTTTCTTTTGTCTGTCTCTCTCTCTTTCTCTCTCTCTCCCTCTCTCGGTCGTGTGGAGTTTTAGTCACGCAGAGGTGAAGGTTCGGTCAGCGTGTCTGCGCGGGGATATTTCATGCACCATCATCACTGCCGCTCGCCGTGCTTTTAAACACACACTCTTTCTTAACAGACACACAAGAACTCCCCACAATGTTTAAAGACGCCCGGCTTCAAAGGAGGCCGGCCGGGGTGGACCTCGGTTTAGCTGCTGCAGGCTTCTGAAGCAATGTGTTTTCTCCTTAACAAACCAAACAGCAGTGTCGAACCCTGAGCCAAAACTAACAACATCCCGTTTGAGGGGCTCACCGACACAGAGGACCATAAAACACTATCTAGACGAAGGGAGGAACGTTTACAGAGTGGATCAGTGGACTTTCTGCCGTAAATTTCCACATACTGACCGTGTTATTAGCTGCATGCCCTCGATTGAGCGCCGTCTAGCTGCAGTGTAGATGCACTTTGTACTTGTGGAGTGCTCATCTTTAGCTTTTGGTTGGATGGTGGATGATTCTTAGCTTTACAGTGACACAGAGACTGCTGGAGGTTTAAAACGTTGCACTTGTTGAACTTGAAATAGTCCATTAACAAAAAAATGTCCAGCATCCAGCGTCTTTCACGCCACATGAACACTAAGGAGTGCAGAGTGAGTGAACTGTGAGTCTGATCCATTTATAAGAGCACCACCACATCAGCCTTACAGCAGTGCTATGATCCACCACCTAAAAATAGCTGTTAGTGCTTCTGACCCTTAGAGAACAGGGTCTAGAAAAACACACACACACCTATATATATACATACATACTGGAGGCCACACAGTGGCTTAGTGGTTAGCATGTCCAGGTTCGAATCCCATGTTCTCCACTTCGCTTTCCTTCCACAGTCCAGAAAATGGATTCAAGGTAAATTGACTACACTAAATTGCCCCCCTGTCCTAAGTGGTGCCCTGTCCTAAATGAATCTAAGTGAATCAGATTTCAAAATGTTCTCCCCTGAATGGTCTTTTAACCATCCCTCTGACGCTAGCAGAAGATTATGAGATATATATACGTACATATATATATATATGCCCATCTAGGGAAGAACGTTTCGGGCGCTGGGCAGATACACCCAGGACAGGACGCCAATCCCTCGCTGGGCACACACTCACTCACGCACACATACACACTCTATATGAGGCAATTTGGAGAACTCAATTGACTTGATCCATGTTTTTGGACTGTGGGAGGAAACCGGAGAACCCGGATGAAACACACGCAGACACGGGGAGGACATGGAAACTCCACCCAGATTCGAACCTGGAATCCCTATCGTGTATATATATATATATATACAAAGAGAGAGAGAGAGAGATACATATAATGAGTGTGTGTACATAACATTCATTCATTCATTCATTATCTTCCGCTTTATCCTCTATTAGGGTCGCGGTGGGGTTCCCCATGCCCATCCAGGGGAGAACATCTCGGGCGCTGGGCAGACAGACCCAGGACAGGGCGCCAATCCATCGCTGGGCAGTGTACATAACATATATAGACATATATAGCATTAAGTACATATAATACATACACATAACCTACATAACATAAATAATTCAGGTAGTTTTTCTTCATAAACTCGGCGTGTTTATTCTCAGAGGTAATACAGAAATTATGTCGCGTATTTTAAACCGAGAGAACCTAGCTGCGTCTATTTTCGACCTGCAGTTCTAGTGGAAAGTACCGACGAGGTGTAGCCTGCCGTATCAATGTTTATGACATGTTACGAACCGAGCATGCCGTCACATGACCGTCCCAGCACTTTCAAAAGTTTTTTTTTTTTTTTCATTCTGAGAAGTGACACCATGTGACCTTTTTGTAAACAATGTAAGTCAAGCATGTGGGTTATTTCAATGTAGTCTACTATTATCTATGACATCAGCTCGGCAAGAGGGACCGCCCTAGTCACCACGGCAGCCATGTCCTTGTTTATGTTACAGCGAGGCAACGCTACTAAATCACGCTATTGAGCCAGTGGGAGGAAATCGGGCCAGGCACGTACTCACACACACACACACACACACACACATACGCAGTAGGTCAGATGGTGAGGGGAGTGGCTGGCAGTGCTCAGTGGGATGAGATGGCGTGTGATAACAGATCGAGTGATAGAGCGAGAGAGAGAGAGAGAGACAGGAACAACAGAGAGGGAGATTCACACTGCCGTTCCCATCTGCTGTTGCCCTCGAGGCCCTGCGGCACTTTCCATTCAGTCTGCTGAACCCCAGCCATCCCATCATGCCCTGCTCCACTGCACCGAAACACAGCGACCGCGGAGACGCATTCAGACGTGGATATTGGCCGATATCGTCGGCGCGGCGACAGACGCATGACCTGTGTGGATCGGGCTACACGGCTGACATTGAGAAGCCTCACTGGTAGATACAGAGTTAATAAAGCAATAAGCTCCCAGAGGACGTGCATTATTGTGAATAAATCACGGGAAAATGTGTTATTAGGCCCAACGTGTAGTGGGGGTGATGTTTCCCGTGATTTACTCACAATAACACACAACCTCAAGTGCCTTATTGCGTTTATAAAACCATTACAAACACACTATAATAAAAAAGAAACAAGGTTTAATTCACTTATCCATTATCTTCCACTTTATCCTCTATTAGGGTCGCGGGGGGGTTCCCCATGCCCATCCAGGGGAGAACGTTTCGGGTGCTGCGCCGATACACCCAGGACAGGGGGGGGGGCAATCTATCGCTGGGCACACACTCACTCACACAGACACACTCTACTATATGGGGCAATTTGGAGAATTCAATTGACTTAATCCATTTTTTTTTTTTTTGGACTGTGGGAGGAAACCGGAGAACCCGGAGGAAACCCACGCGGACACGGGGAGAACATGGAAACTCCACCCAGATGGGGATTCGAACCCGGAATCCCTAGTGCTGGGAGGAGAACATGCCAACCACTAAGCCACCGTGCCGCCCAGGTTTAATTCATAAATGCGTTTATTAAAAACATAATCCTTAATAAATTGATCGTCCTTGACAAAGTCTAGTCCGAACAGTGATCGCAGAGTAACGGGATTGCGGCTTATTCATTCATTCATTATCTTCCGCTTTATCCTCTATTAGGGTCGTGGGGGGGTTCCCCATGCCCATCCAAGAGAGAATGTTTCAGGTGCTGGGCAGATACACCCAGGACAGGGTGCCAATCTATCGCTGGGCACACACTCACTCACACAGACACACTCTATATGGGGCAATTTGGAGAATTCAATTGACTTAATCCATTTTTTTTTTTTTTTTGGACTGTGGGAGGAAACCGGAGAACCCGGAGGAAACCCACGCGGACACGGGGAGAACATGGAAACTCCACCCAGATGCGGATTCGAACCGGGAATCCCTAGTGCTGAGAGGAGAACATGCCAACCACTAAGCCACCCTGCCGCCCAGGTTTAATTCATAAATGCGTTTATTAAAAACATAATCCTTAATAAATTGATCGTCCTTGACAAAGTCTAGTCCGAACAGTGATCGCAGAGTAACGGGATCGCGGCTTAGTTCTGATGAATTCTGTAGATGATTTAAAATAATGTGTTGTATATCACACATTGATACCAATGTGAAGTACTCAGAGGTGAGTGTGTGTTATTGAAAATAATGCGGAGGACCAGACGCAGACCTGCTGACACAGGCGAACAGCGCGGCCGGCCCGGGAATGAATGATTACTCATGGAAAAAAAAAAAAAAACCCCCCCCCCCCCCCCCGCCTTCCTCTGACCTAACCGCTGATGCACTTAACATATTTTCCTGTTACAGACTCAGTCAGTCAACACACACCCCCGCACACACAAACCACACACACAAACCACACACACACACACACACACACACACACACACACAGTGGACAGACGCTGCATTCTTTACGGGGCCTTTCACTGTGGTTTGACAAGTTGCTTCTTCGAATACACAGCAGAACCCCCCCACCCCCCACCCTGTTTGTTCTCTTTTGCTGACTCTCGGCTGTGAGCTGAGGAATCCTGTGCGCTGATGTTTATCTCGTCGTCACGGGCGAGGCTGCCGGTACAGAACCTTTAAATTGCCCCTATATAGAGTGTGTGTGTCCAGCAATGGACATATAGATATAGACAATAATAATAATTGACAAAAGAACATATAGAGTGTGTGATTGGTGGAGTTTCCATGTTCTCCCCGTGTCCATGTGGGTTTCCTACCTGTTCTCCGGTTTCCTCCCACAGTCCAAAACATGGATTTAAGGTAAATTGGCTGCTGTAAATTGCCCCTATATAGTGTGTGTGTGTGTGTCCAGCAATGGATTGGCTCTGCATTCTTCCATGTTCTCCCCGTGTCCATGTGGGTTTCCTCCAGGTTCTCCGGTTTCCTCCCACAGTCCAAAACATGGATTCAAGGTAAATTGGCTGCTTTAAATTGCCCCTGTAGAGAGTGTGTGTGTCCAGCAATGGACATATAGATATAGACAATAATAATAATGGACAATGGAACATATAGAGTGTGTGATTGGTCCTGTCCTGGGTGGAGTTTCCATGTTCTCCCTGTGTCCACATGGGTTTCCTCCAGGTTCTCCGGTTTCACAGTCCAAAACATGGATTCAAGGTAAATTGGTTTGTTTTAAATTGCCCCTATATAGTGTGTGTGTCCAGCAATGGATTGGTTCTGCATTCTTTACGGGGCCTTTCACTGTGGTTTGACAAGTAGCAGAACCCCCCCCGCCCCCCGCCCTGTTCGTTCTCTTTTGCTGACTCTCGAGCTGAGGAATCCTGTGTGCTGATGTTTATCTCCGTCGCCTTGAGCCGTCACGGGCGAGGCTGCCGGTGCAGTACCCTTACCGCCGTGCCTGTGTTTATAGCCGAATAATCAAACGTCCTTGCTCTGTTCCGGATGGAAGGTGATAACGCTGTTTCCATGTTCTCCCCGTGTCCACATGGGTTTCCTCCAGGTTCTCCGGTTTCCTCCCACAGTCCAAAAACATGGATTTATGGTAAATTGGCTGTTCTAAGTTGCCCCTATGTAGTGTGTATCCATGGGTGGAGTTTCCATGTTCTCCCTGTGTCCACGTGGATTTCCTCCAGGTTCTCCGGTTTCCTCCCACAGTCCAAACCATGGATTTAAGGTAAATTGGCTGCTTTAAATTGCCCCTATATGATGTGTGTCCAAGAGTGGAGTTTCCATGTTATTCCCGTGTCCATGTGGGTTTCCTCCTGGTTCTCTGGTTTCCTCCCGCAGTCCAAAACCATGGATTCAAAGTAAATTGGCTGCTTTAAATTGCCCCTATATAGTGTGTGTGTCCAGCAATGGATTGGTCCTGTCCTGGGTTGGCTAAATTGGCTGCTTTAAATTGCCCCTATATGATGTGTGTCCAAGAGTGGAGTTTCCATGTTATTCCCGTGTCCACATGGGTTTCCTCCAGGTTCTCCGGTTTCCTCCCACAGTCCAAAAACATGGATTCAAGGTAAATTGGCTGTTTTAAATTGCCCCTATATAGTGTGTGTCCATGGGTGAAGTTTGCATGTTCTCCCTGTGTCCACGTGGGTTTCCTCCCGCAGTCTAAAAACATGGATTCAAGGTAAATTGGCTGCTCTAAATCTCTATAGTGTGTGTGTCTGTGTGAGTGTTTGCCCCACAATAGATTGCACCCTGTCCTGGTGTTTATCTGCCCGAAATGTTCTCCCTTGAATTAAGATTGAAGGATTAAGCGGAAGATAATAAATATAATCATATTTTTTACTGGAATTTGCCAAATTGACTCTTTTCCGGAAGGAACGTGATAACGCTGGGTTTGGAAAGCTGAAAGAATGGGCGTCCACATGCTCGGCAGGAACGGTTCCCATGTCTGAAATTGCAGCTCTTCAAACAAAACGCCAGCTATCGCTTCATGGCTCTCCAGGACAATGTGTTCAAGGCGATCCTAATAAGTGCTGGAACCGATAAGCGACTGTGATGATGACTCAGTTGGAGCTCTGTTGCCGTGACATTTACCGTTTCATGCTTAACATGCTATTTGTTTCGAGGCATCGTGCCCGGAACTCGTTTATCTCCATTGTTGAGATTGATGTAGCACGTCCAGGTGATATTTATTATAATGAGTTAGTGGGTTACAGCCTGAGAGCCACTTTGCATTCAGCAGCAAACACATGATCAAGAGAAATGACATCAACATGCAAAATGCATCAAACCCCAATGAACATGAACAATGAGTGAACTATGATTCAGAGTTTCACTGTATGAAGCTCTGACTGAGAATTAAGAAGCATCACTGGTAGATACAGAGTTAATAAAGCAATCAGCTCCCAGAGGACGTGCATTATTGTGAATAATTCTCGGGAAAAATGTGTTATTAGGCCCAACGTGTAGTGGGGGTGATGTTACGCCTCTTTCCTGTGATTTACTCACAATAACACACAACCTCGAGTGCCTTATTGTGTTTATAAAACCATAACAAACACACTATAATAAAAAAAGAAACAAGGTTTAATTCATACATGTGTTAATTGAAACCAAAATCCTTAATAATCCTCAATAAATTGACCTTCCTTGACAAAATCTAGTCCGAACGGGGATCGCTGAGTAACGGGATCCCGGCTTAGTTCTGATTAATTCTGTAGATGATTTACAGTAGGGTCGCACGGTGGCTTAGTGGTTAGCATGTTCTCCTCTCAGCACTAGGGATTCCCCAATTATCCGTTATATAAAATGCAATAAGTTCATCCATCAATTATCGTCTACTTAAACCTCTACTAGGGTCGCAGGGTGCCCATCCACACCCACGACAGGACACCAATCCATTACTAAACACACACACACACACACACTATATAGGGGCAATTTAAAGCCAATTTACCTTAAATCCATGTTTTTGGACTGTGGGCGGAAACTGAATGAAGCCCATGTGGACACAGGGAGAACATAGGAACTCCACCCAGATTGGGATTCAAACCTGGATGTGGATGTGCTGACCACTACGCCACCATGTGGCCCAATGTAATACAGCCACATTGTGATTGGTGATTGGGAGCCAGATAGGGTGACCAGATGTCCCGCTTTGTGCAATTTCGTTACTTATCAGGCATCCCACAAATTGAGAAGTTGTCACTCCAGTTTTAAAATGCGTGTTTTATAATCTGCCATTGGACGGCTGTGTTGTCTGTTATCGGGGGAGAGGCGGGCTGTTTGAATGTCAACCAATCGGGAACGCGGACACATGTTACGGGCGTATATATATATAGGGCGGCACGTTGGCTTACTGGTTAGCATGTTCTCCTCTCAGCGCTAGGGATTCCCGGTTCGAATCCCCACCTGTGTGGAGTTTCCATGTTCTTCCCGTGTCCGCGTGGGTTTCCTCCGGGTTCTCCGGTTTCCTCCCACAGTCCGAAAACATTGATCAAGTCAATTGAATTCTCCAAATTGCCCCATATAGAGTGTGTCTGTGTGAGTGAGTGTGTGTTCAGTGATAGATTGGCGCCTTGTCCTGGGTGTATCTGCCCAGCGTCTGAAACGTTCTTCCCTGGATGGGCATGAGGAACCCCCCCTGCGACCTTAGTAGAGGATAAAGCGGAAGATAATGGATGGATATATATATTCATTCATTCATTCATTTATTATCTTCCGCTTCATCCTCTATTAGGGTCGCGGTGGGGTTCCCCATGCCCATCCAGGGAAGAACGTCTCAGGCTCTGGGCAGATACACCCAGGACAGGGTGCCAATCCATCGCTGGGCACACACTCACTCACACAGACACACTCTATATGGGGCAATTTGGAGACTTCATCCATGTTTTTGGACTGTGGGAGGAAACCGGAGAACCCGGAGGAAACCCACGCAGACACGGGGAGAACATGGAGACTCCACCCAGATGGGGATTCGAACCGGGAATCCCTAGCGCTGAGAGGCGAACGTGCTAAACCACTAAGCCACCGTGCCTTGGATATATATATATATATGGCAGTGCATTGGTGTCCCACACAAACATAGTCAGAGAGCCAGACTCTCACCCAGCACTCCCACAGACTTCCCACTCTCCATCGTCTTGTAGAAAGCTTCAGAACAGTGGAGATTGACTTAGAACGGAACTTCTACGTATCAGTTGTTGGCTGTGACTTTTTGCCTATGCACATGTGCTCTTTTTTTCATGAGTCAGCACTTCAGAGTGGAGACACAACAGCCTGTCACACACGTCTGACCCCCCCACTCGTGTTCAGCTGACAAACTGTTTACCATCCTAAAGAACACAATGTGGTTCGTACACGGACTGCCAGAACCTCCATCCGGCGGGTTAGATCACGAGTGCGTGACGCAATCGCGTCATGATGAAATCAACGGACAGATCCACATCACCTGTCTGTAGAACCCTGCAGTCATTTCACAACCTGGACTTAGAACCGTCTCACTCAACCGGGCGGCACGTGGTGTTGGGGTTAGTATCACTGCCTCCCAATGCTGGACATCCAGGTTCGAATCCCGATCTGGGTGGGGTTCCATGTTCTCCCCGTGTCCACGTGGGTTTCCTCCGGGTTCTCCGGTTTCCTCCCACAGTCCAAAACATGGATTCGAGGTAAATTAGCTGCTTTAAATTGCCACTATATAGTGTGTGTGTGTCCAGCAATGGATTGGTGTCATGTCCTGGTTGTCCTGGGTGGAGTTTCCATGGAGTGGAGTTTCTTCCAGGTTCTCCGGTTTCGTCCCACAGTCCAAAACATGGCTTTAAGGTAAATTGGCTGCTTTAAATTGCCCCTATATGGTGTGGGTATCCAGCCATTGATTAGTCCTGTCCTGGGTGTCCTGGGTGGAGTTTCCATGTTCTCTCCATGTCCACGTGGGTTTCCTCCGGGTTCTCCGGTTTCCTCCCACAGTCCAAAAACATGGATTTAAGATAAATTGGCTGCTTTAAATTGCCCCTATATAGTGTGTGTGTGTGTCCAGCCATGGATTAGTCCTGTCCTGAGTGTCCCGGCTGGAATTTCCATGTTCTCCCTGTGTCGCATAAAACGGAATGTTGTTTTTCAGTGGCGTCTGAACACTGGTGTGTGCTGAGCCCGTGTGTGATGCAGCTAGTGTTTTTAATTTGCATCTGAAAACCCTCATGACTTCATCCTGTTATCTCAGAGCTGCCTGCAGTGATTCACGCCTGAACGGCTTCATCCGCACTTCAGATGCATGTTTGTAATGGATAATGAGACACACCCGGCCGCTCGCCATTGAAGTGATCCATCAGCTGTGGTCAGATGGCGTGACACACCCAGGCAACTGTGCCTCATCGTCCATTCCTGGAAATCAAACCTGGCTGCATTGACATGTTCCCAATGGGACTCTGCCGGAGAGAAGCCATGGCACTTTTATTACTCTGATTCCGTTGTACGTCCTATTTTATTCTTATAACAATTAAACCACAACGGCATGGTGGCTTAGTGGTTGGCATGTTCTCTCAGCGCTAGGGATTCAGGTTCGTATCCCCATCTGGGTGGAGTTTCCATGTTCTCCCCGTGTCTGGGTGGGTTTCCTCCGGGTTCTCCGGTTTCCTCCCACAGTCCAAAAACATGGATCATGGTCAATTGAGTTCTCCAAATTGCCCCATATAGAGTGTGTCTGTGTGAGTGAGTGTGTGTCCAGTGATAGATTGGCTGTCCTGTCCTGGGTGTATCTTCCCAGCGCCCGAGACGTTCTCCCCTGGATGGGCATGGGGAACCCCACCGCGACCCTTATAGAGGTTAAAGCGGAAGATAATGGATGGATGTTATTCTTATGTGGGTGGCACAGTGGCTTAGTGTTTAGCATGTTCTCCTCTCAGCGCTATGGATTCCCAGTTCGGATCCCAATCTGGGTGGAGTTTCCATGTTCTCCCTGTGTCCGCGTGGGTTTCCTCCAGGTTCTTCGGTTTCCTCCCACAGTCCAAAAACATGGATTAAGGTAAATTGAGTTCTCCAAATTGCCCCATATAGAGTGTGTCTGTGTGAGTGAGTGAGTGTGTGTCCAGCGATAGGTTGGAACCCTGTCCTGGGTGTATCTGCCCAGCACCCGAAACGTTCTCCCCTGGATGGTCATGAGAACCCCCTTCTCCCCAATGTAATGGAAATCCCAAAGCTGTCCTGGTTAAACCACGAGATCACAACTAGTTCTCATGGTTTGGTGATTTTGGCCCTCGCTGTTAAATTTACAGACTTTTTTAGATGCCAATAGTTACAAAACATTAGTTCATTGCAGTGTGGCCGACTGACGACTTCACAACTTACTGTCTGACACGCAAACCTTCTGAAACATGAGACTGATGATGTTATTTAGCCGTATGTTATTTCTTCATGGCAGGCGTTTTTATTTAGCGTTTGTATTTACTTAGTGTTGTGATATTTCGTAATATTTCCGGATTGGCCAATCCGACTTCACGGGCTTAAGAAATCCGCCCGTGATTCATGACTGTGCAATCGAAAAAAAAACCTTCAGGCAACCATTTCTTTCAGTCAGCCGGAGGATTACAGATTGTTAATCCTGTCTTTCGGTGGGAGCGGCAAGCAGCCTGTGAAGCAGAAAAGGATTCTGGGAAAACCGGGCAGCGAGTCAAAGCTCCTGGGGAGTCCCAGATGTCCCTGTAGAGCCTCTCTGGAAATAACAAGTATCAGTACGTACAACCTGAAGCAATGTCATGTGACCTGGTGAAACGGGACGTAGTTACATAAGAATAACATCCATCCATTATCTTCTGCTTTATCCTCTATTAGGGTCACGGGGGGTTCCCCATGCCCATCCAGGGGAGAACGTTTCGGGCGCTGGGCAGATACACCCAGAACAGGGGGCAATCTATCGCTGGACACACACTCACTCACACAGACACACTCTATATGGGGCAATTTGGAGAACTCAATTGACCTTGATCCAGGTTTTTGGACTGTGGAAGGAAACCGGAGAACCAGGAGGAAACCCACGCGGACATGGGGAGAACATGGAAACTCCACCCAGATGAGGATTTAAACCGGGAACCCAGACACACACTATATGGGGCAACTGGGTGGAGTTTCCATGTTCTCCCTGTGTCCGTGTGGGTTTCCTCCAGGTTCTCCGGTTTTATCCCACAGTCCAAAAACATGGATCAAGGTCAATTAAATTCTCCAAATTGCCCCATATAGTGTGTGTGTGTGAGTGAGTGTGTGTTCAGTGATAGATTGGGGTCCTGTTCTGGGTGTATCTGCCCAGCGCCCGAAACGTTCTCCCCTGGATGGGCATGGGAACCCCCCCCCCCCCGACCCTAATAGAGTATAAAGCAGAAGATAATTAACAATAAGTTTGAAGTTATTAATTCGCTTACAGCTAAACCCGGGCTTGTGATGACATGAAACGCAACCCTCTGGTTGAATAGAGATCAGGGTCTGTCGGCCCGAATGAAACATGTGACGTCAGCGAAGATCCGTTTGAATGAGTTCAGTCATCAAAGCCACTTTGATCCTCGGTTCCTCGGTGGAGATGAAAGTCTTGTAAGGTCAGCACTGGAACGTTCTGGCAGTGTTATAGCCGAGAAGCTGGCACGTCGCCCCAAAGGGAGGCATGTGACTCCGGCGCTATTCAGATGGAGCGTTTGCCCACTATGAAGTAGGTGGCAGGAGATTATTCCCATTACATCAGCAACCTCTACTGGCTGTGAAAACCATGGTATCAAGCAGTGACTGGTGGCTTTTAGCAGATCCCTGGCTTTGTGGCGGGGTACATTGACATTTACGTTACATTGTGTCATTTAGCAGATGCTTTTATCCAAAGCGACTTACAAGGTGAGCGCAGGGTTAATCACAACATCCCTGGAGCAATGAGGGTTAAGGGTCTTGCTCAAGGACCCACACTGGTAACTTCAATAGACCTGGGATTTGAACCCCCAACCTTCAGATTGATAGCCCAATCCTCTACCCACTGAGCTACTGCGCCCTTCTATGAGGGGTGGTCGGCTGACACCTTTGCAGCGCTGGGCAGTGGTGTGAGGGGCAGTAATGGACGTCCATAGCGCTCCCTGCCTTCAGATCTGAGAAAGCTAAAGAAGCCCCTCGCCATGTTGTACAGTTTTATGAATTGAGCCGGATTTCGGAATGGATCTGAGCTTCTGTTTTGTGTTGCTTGGAAATGCACTCCGGCCTGCGGGGGTGGGGGTGGGGGGGTATAATTGAGCCCTAAAACACAGGTGATCTGCAGCTGCTATTTCAGTGCCTGTGGTCGTGAATGCCATTGCCTTTCTTGTGATTATGGCTGAGGCTTAGGAAGCCAAATATGTCCCGGCCTCGCGAAGAAAAACACCCGAGCGCCCCTCCTTCATCCTCCTAAACTTCGCTGTGGGGTTTTCTAATGTTAGTAATGCCCTAAGTGCCCCTCTCTCTCTCTCCCGCTCTCTCTGTCTGTCTTTGAACTGTGATGGAAAAACGGGAGGGGAAATACATCCTCCATCCTGTGGGAACAGCTGTGACCCATCATCTGTTTAAGGCCTGCCCTCTTCCCCCCCACCCCCCCCTCTCGCCTGGAAATAGGGCTCTTAATGGATCCACCACTCCAAGCCTGCACTTGTGTGTATCGTTGGGCTGGTGCCAGTGTGTGTGGAGTGGGAGGGGGAACAAATTTGCCCTTAGCTTACTGGAACTCTCAAGGCATTCCCTTGGAGGCGAGGGTGCATGTTTCTTAAAACCAATCGGCTTGCGTGTTCAGACCCAACACGCTTGGCTTCAAAAGAGAGAGAGAGAGAGAGAGAGAGAGAGAGAGAGAGAGAGAGGGGGAAAAAAAGGCCTGGAAGCAAAGGACACGGCCGCATCAGGCCCAATATAGTCAGGCGTCATTGTTGATGAGTGCCAGACTGGAAAATGAAAGGCAAGACGAGGCCACTGAGGTCTCTCTGCCGCTGCTGTGTCTTTAATGGAAAACCCATGTGATGGTCAAACAGCACACATTGCTTTAGCAACCTCATAGCAACCTGGCTTCCTTTGCCATGCTGCTAAAAAGCTACGCTGTAGCCTTAAATTCAAATGCAGGTGTGTGTGTGTGTGTGTGTGTGTCTCTTGAGCCTGGCTGTGACGTGATGGGCTCCCATTCGAAGGCTCGTGCTTAACAACAGCTCCGAAAACACTTTAGAGACGTTCAGCAGACAAACATCTCTCTCTCTCGAGCATACATGCCCCGAAGCATCTGACAAACATGGCTAGTACCTCCCCGCCTCTCTCCCTGTGTTTTGGACTGTGTGTGTGTGTGTGTGTGTGTGTTGCATCATGCGGGTGGAGTTCTCAGAGGGAATGTGAGTCAGGAACAGGGCCAAAGGAACAATGTCTCAGCCTATGAAACACAGGGGAGGAGATCAGCATGCAATCATCTTCACAGCCTGCTCGCTCTCGCCTGCCGTGCCCGTCACGGCCCGCGTTCCGCGTTCTTCAGCCAGAGCGGGCTTGCAGGGTTCGTTTTTTTTCGGACCTGCGATCCTGCAAGCCCCTTGCAATGTTCTAAAGGTCTCGGTATGCCGGCTTTATCACCGAAAGCAATCGGATCACGTGCACCTCCGGAACCCTGGGGGCTGAGATCAGATCAGTGCAGGTTCATGTTGATGCTGCGACATGCCGAGGTTCAGCAGGTATTTTTTTTTGCTAGCAGGACTCTGGGAATGAACACCTGGTGATTTGAACACCACTGGACATGTGGGGAATGAATTGAATGAAAAGTGGAAACTGTTACAGGCCACTGCTCTGCAATGTCCACATGTCCACGTGCTTTTAAAATGTATAATAAACCTGTCAAAAATGGGGCGATTTCAGGAGAGGGGTTCCTTATGTACATCCAGGGGAGAACGTTTCGGGCGCTGGGCAGATAAACCCAGGACTGGGCAACAATCTATCACTGGACACACTCACTCACACAGACACACTCTATATGGGGCAATTTGGAGAATTTAGTTGACCTTGATCCATATTGTTGGACTGTGGGAGGAAACCGGAGAACCCGGAGGAAACCCACAAGGACACAGGGAGAACATGGGAACTCCACCCAGATTGAGATTCGAACCGGGAATCCCTAGCGCTGAGAGGAGAACATGCTAAACACTAAGCCACCGTGCCGCCCCACAGGTTGACCAATGGAAGTATTCAGTATTCAGTACCTTTATATATATATATATATGTATGCTTATTCAGGTTAGAATGTTTCAGGCGCTGGGCAGATACACCCAGGACAGGATGCCAATCCATCTCTAGGTACACACCCCCTCGCACATACGCTATATAGGGGCAATTTAGCGCAGCTAATTGACCTTGAATCCCTTTTTTTGAACTGGAGAACCCGGACAAAACTCACACGGAAAAGGGGAGAACATGGAAACTCGGAATCTGGACCCCAGCACTGATAGCAGACATGCTAACCACTACACCACTCCGTTTTGAATCCAAATGCAGCAGTATTAAAGGGAAAGTCCTGGTCTGGTGATAAATGAATACATCTGTCAACATTAGTGTGGAAGCAGCCAAACAAAAATGGAGTATCCGTTAATTGGTTCCCAGCACAGAGGCGTCTTTAAAGCTACTCATCTGAAATGAGAACCCCGCCGTTATGCAGCCGCTGATTCGTTGACCACACCCTCGAGTCTGTACAAGCTCAGAGTAATAAACAATCATATCATGTCATGTCTCAGCGCCACACCCAGCTCTGACGGCACAAACACAACCCAGACAGCAAGTCAATACACGATCGATGGGAGTTCAGCTCCCCGCACTAAACAGTGTGATTTAATAAGTATATTCATTTTGTACTGACATTATGTTTAGGACAGTTGTTGTTGGTGTGACAGACAGCGAGGGGCAGGTCTTTTATTAAAGGACAGCTTCTCTAAAGAGGTCTTGAATGTAGAAATACTGATAAAGAGTAAAGAAGCTCCCACTAGAATGAGTGTACTATTTAGCTAGTAGCATGTTCTCCTCTCAGCACTAGGGATTCCCGGTTGGAATCCACATCTGAGTGGAGTCTCCATGTTCTCCCCTTGTCCGCGTGGGTTTCCTCCGGGTTCTCCGGTTTCCTCCCACAGTCCAAAAACATGGATCAAGTCAATTGAATTCTCAAAATTGCCCCATATAGAGTGTGTTTGTGTGAGTGAGTGTGTGCCCTGTGATAGATTGGCACCCCTGTCCTGGGTGTATCTGCCCAGCGCCCGAAACGTTCTCCCCTGGATGGGTATGAGGAATTCCCCCCCAACTCTAGTACAGGATAAAGTGGAATATTATGGATAGATGGATTAATTATTTTGGTGGCTTTGTGGTTAGCATGTTCTCCTCTCAGTGCTAGGGATTCCTGGTTCGAATCCCCATCTGGGTGGAGTTTCCATCTTCTCCCTGTGTCCGTGTGGGTTTCCTCCGGGTTCTCTGGTTTCCTCTTACAGTCCAAAAACATGGATCAAGTCAACTGAGTTCTCCAAATTGCCCCATATGGAGTGTGTGTCTGTGTGTGTGTGAGTGTGTGCCCAGCGATAGATTGCCCCCCTGTCCTGGGTGTATCTGCCCAGTGCAAGAAACGTTCTCCCCTGGATGGGCATGGGGAACCCCTGACCCTAGTAGAGGATAAAGATGGATGAGTGGATAAATAGAATACAGCCTAAAGACTAAACAGCTGTTCACCTGGGTGTTTAAAAAGCCCAGATTCAAATACTGAATGTGTTAGGGGTCAGGTGACTTCAGAGTCTTTGCCACTTAAAAGCTTTAATGTGTTCTTAGACATTATTATACTTTAAAACGTTTAGCAAACTGAACAGCTAAACAATTTCCACTGCTGGTTTCTGACTCCTCTGTATGATGCTCATGTGATATGGTTTGTGTGCCGTTGGGATCCGAACCTTTGCCGCACATATTCCAGCTGTTCTGGAGCACGCTCAATAAAACCTCATGGGTGAATGAATACCTAATAGAAATGTTTTTGTTTGGTATTTAAATATGTAAATATTTTGTTCCTGATATATATGGAAATGCCCTTAAGACAACCTTTTCACGGTCACAAGGTGTAATTGTTTTTCAAACGATGCTGTGTAATATTTAAAATTATATAATTATTTTTGGGGGGGTGGCACCTTCTATTTTTTTCCTCCCATCAAAATGAATCAGACTTTTAATCTTCAGTAATGTGGAAGGGTAATACTTTTGTTTTGCAATTCCACTTTTTTCTGAAATATTTTAAACCCTTACCATTAAAAAATATATATATTAAACCACTAAGTGTGAGAAAGATAAGACTACTACAACACTTAATATTACTACCACTACTATTACAACTATTATTATTACCTTTATACTATTAGTACAATCACTATAACTACTATGACTAATACTATTACCTTTACAACTAATACTACTATTATTACTATTACTACTATTGCTAATACTATTACCTTTACAATTACTACTACTATTACGATACCTACTATCACTATAACTACTATTACTAATACCTACCTTTACAATTACTACTATCACTACAATCACTATAACTACTAATTCTATTACCTTTACAACCAATACTACTATTATTACTATTACTAATACAACAACAACTACTACTATTACTATACCTACTATCACTATAATGACTATTGCTAATATTATTACCCTTACAACTACTACTACTGTTACTACAATCACTATAACTACTAATTCTATTACCTTTACAACTAAGACTTCTATTAATACTAATACTATAACGTCTATTTTCTAATACTATTACCTTTACAACAACAACTACCACTATTACCATACCTACTATCACTATAACGACTATTGCTAATACTATTACCTTTACTACTACTATTACTACAATCACTATAACTACTAATTCTATTACCTTTAAACTAATTCTACTATTAATACTATAATGACTATTACTAATACTGTTACCTTTACAACAACAACTACTACTGTTACTACTATTACTATACCTACTACTATCACTATAAAGACTATTGCTAATACTATTACCTTACAACTACTACAATCACTTTAACTACTGATATATTACCTTTAAACTATTATTAATACTATAGCTACTATTTCTATTGCTATCACCTTTACAACTACTACTACTACTAATATTATTACTACAATTACAACTACTATTACTGCTACTACAAAAAATAATAAAAATGGTAAGGCAATATTACGCATTCACTGTAAATCATTTGTTAAAATATTTAATAATATTGCATTAATATTGCATTATGTAGAATTGGATTGCACACTGCAACCCTGTTCCAGCCACGTCCCAAACATATAATCCTACAAGGTAATCAATAAACACCAGCAACCCTGCTATTTCACAGAGATGGATTTATTCTGAAGGTGTAGATCTCATGCAGATAAAAAAATACAGACTGTAATTGAATTCTTTTAACTTCCCTGATAAACATTGTGGAATTCATTTCATGTTGATGATGATGAACCCTGCACTGAATCCCGGCCTGGCCGTTGATGACAAATGTGGTCCGATCTGCAGGAGCAGAATAATGTCAGCATTAAAAACAATCAGACGTTGTGTAAGAGCTGAACGATTTCCTGTTCCGCGGTGTTTACGTTGTCTGCGGGGAGTGTCAGTATGCCCTCCGTTCAGGAGGAGAGGCTGGAGACGACGCAGCTCTGCATTTTAATGAAGGCATACGGCCGAGCAAGCCAAACGCACGTCCTCCTTTGAAGCCGGGCGGAATCTTGCTGTCCTTGGTGGACTGGCAGCCTGGGTGGTGGGTGAATGCGGGGTCACGGCGCTCTTGCTCCCTCCACTCACTCTCTCACTCGCTCACTCGCGTGTTCGGACTGCGGCAGAGTGCTTTTACTCCTCTAATGTTTTCCTTCTACAATTAACTCCTTCGTTTCCTAGATCAGGGCGGCACGGTGGCTTAGTGGTTAGCACAGGCAGCCTGCTCCTTCAGGTGCCCCCCCACTAGGCTTCGACCTATGGGGGACCGAGCTTTTTGCTCAGCTGCACCACGACTCTGGAACTGTCTCCCGGTCCGGCTTAGGTCAGCGCAGAGCCTGGACATTTTTAAAGCTCTGCTCAAGACTTTTCTTTTTAAAAAAGCATATAATTGTTGATGCATTAATACATACATAATATT
>JAFMOD010001084.1:591308-619339 GCA_019802435.1 Corydoras maculifer
CAATCCTAGTAAAGGATGAAGCGGAAAGTAATAGATAGATATATATATATATATATATAATATATATATATATATATATATATATATATATATATATATATATATATATATATTTATTTACAAATGTGTTTATCCACAGCCAAATAGTAGTTAATAATCTGGCCATCCGCGACTAGCCCGCTTTTTTAACGTGAACACTGTCCCTGAGTAACAGAATTCCTGTTTCTCTAAAAATCAAAAACTGCCATCTAGTGGCCAAAGTACAGAACGAGTTTTATAAACAACATTGGGAAAATAACGTATTGCATATCCCGCATTGATATAACTGTGAAGCACTCATGGGTATGTGTGTTATTGTCAGTGATGTCATGGCTGAACAAACAGCTCAGCCAATCAGATTTAGAGAGCAGAACTAGTTATCCATCCATTCTCTTCCGCTTTATCCTCTTCTAGGGTCGCGGTGGGCGGATACACCCAGGACAGGGTGCCATGGAAACTCCACCCAGATTGGGATTCGAACCAGGAATCCCTAGGGCTGAGAGGAGAACATGCCAACCACTAAGCCACCGTGAGCAGAACTACCTGTTTTACAAATATATTCGTACGTGCTAACAGTGCTAGCAGCGGTGGTCTACATCATGCTACATTTATAGTAGCCTTGGAAGCAAATGTAAGCCATAACATTAAATGCATTTGTAAAATCTGTACACTGAATACGTGTACGGTGAGTAAAGCATGCAGGAAGCAGGTTTTGCTTCTGTGTGTATAAATACTTCAGCATGCAGCAGAGGGTGTACGATTACAGCGGGTGAACTGCTGCAGCAGCACTCTGCCTGTCCTGCTGTATAAATTAGCTCTAATAACCAGCATTACAAATGACATGATCCAGTTTTCCTCACGTAGACACAGTTCCTAATGAAATGTGAAGGTGATGCAACCGGGCAACTGACAAAAGCAACGAATCACAGCCCTCATTTAGTATTTGTTAAGCTATTTATTTGTATTAATTTATAACAAGGCCTGGCAGGCGTCAGCTAGCCTCTTCCATATGGAGCCAAGTTGTGACATCACAATACCCCATGCCCATCAGGGGAGAACGTTTCGGGCGCTGGGCAGATACACCCAGGACAGGACACCAATGTATCACTGGACACACTCACTCACACAAACACTCTATATGGGGCAATTTGGAGAACTCAACTGTGGGAGGAAACCGGAGAACCCGGAGGAAACCCATGCGGACACGGGGAGAACATGGAAACTCCACCCAGATTGGGATTCGAACCGGGAAATCCTAGTGCTGAGAGGAGAACATGCCAACCACTAAGCCACCGTGCCGCCCTCATTAGCAATCCATCCATCATCTCCCGCTTTATCCTCTATTAGGGTCGCGGTGGGGTTCCTCATGCCCATCCATGGGAGAACATCTCGGGCGCTGGGCAGATACACCCAGGACAGGGCGCCAATCTATCACTTGGCACACACTCACTCACACAGACACACTCTATATGGGACAATTTGGAGAATTTAATTGACTTCCATGTTTTTGGACTGTGAGAGGAAACCGGGAATTCGAACCGGGAATCCCTAGTGCTGAGAGGAGAACATGCTAACCACTAAGCCCCCGTGCCGCCCTCATTAACAATCCAAACACTTAAAATCTACACAGGGTTTCAGAAAAAGCGTTGATGGAGCTCGTTTGTAAACGAACCTGAGTCAGAGTGACGCGCCGATTCCTTCCATCGGTCATTAACAGCTGGGTCAGCTATTCGCTGGCCTTTGTTTTAGTTCTGTTTACATTATAGCACATTCCCACCGGCGTGACTAACAAGGTGCCGGCAGTAAAGAAAAGTGATGATGAAACGTTTTCAGGAATCCTCTAGATTGCTTAATCGGGTGAAGCAACTTCTGCTTTTGTTCCCTTCAACAGAAATGTGCAGTTGCACTCTTGCACTTAGAAAAAAAGACTTCACTTAAGGAAACGCAGCAGCCAGATTGTATCAGTAACATGACAGCTTGTTGTACCGAGCAGCATTGTGTGCGATTGGACAGATCTTTATCGCCTGCAGAGGTGAACCGGTTAGCTTTAACACCTCACAAAGGGCAGATATTATAATAGCGACTGTGACGGGCTAAAGGTTCACGCCAAGTGATTAATGGATTATTCAACGTAATAAAAACTACTAACATTACATTTACATTTGGTCATTCAGCAGACGCTTTCATCCAAGGCGACTTACAAATGAGAACATTACAAGTCAGTAGTTAAGAAGAAAACCAGCTACATTGTAGAATTAGCAAACCTGATCCTATATGATCCTGCACCCCCCCCCCCTTTTTTTTCCCCCATCCATCCATTCATTATCTTCCACTTTATCCTCTATTAGGGTCACAGGGGGGCTTAGTGGTTGGCATGTTCTCCTCTTAGCACTAGGGGTTCCCGGTTCGATTCCCAATCTGGGTGGAGTTTCCATGTTCTCCCCGTGTCCACGTGGGTTTCCTCCGGGTTCTCCGGTTTTCTCCCACAGTCCAAAAACATGGATCAAGGTCAACTGAATTATTCAAATTGCCCCATATAGAGTGTGTTTGTGTGCGTGAGTGTGTGCCCAGCGATAGATTGCCCCCCCTGTCCTGGGTGTATCTGCCCAGCACCCGAGACGTTCTCCCCTGGATGGGCATGGGGAACCCCCTAATAGATGATAAAGTGGAAGATAATGGATGGGTGTACTGTACACTGCTTTTTTCATTCATTTATTATCTTCCGCTTTATCCTCTATTAGGGTCGTGGGGGGGTTCCCCATGCCCATCCAAGAGAGAATGTTTCAGGTGCTGGGCAGATACACCCAGGACAGGACGCCAATCCATCACTGGGTACACACTCACTCACACAGACACACTCTATATGGGGCAATTTGGAGAATTCAATTGACTTCATCCATGTTTTTGGACTGTGGGAGGAAACCAGAGGAAACCAACGCGGACAGGGGGAGAACATGGAAACTCCACCCAGATTGGGATTCAAACCGGGAATCCCTAGCGCTAAGAGGAGAACATGCCAACCACTAAGCCACCCACGCCCACGCTGCTTTATATAATTGCTTATTATTTTTATTATCCTTATTTTGTGTCCTTTACTGTAACTGTACACACATTAATCTCAATTTATAAAGTTCACGCTGCACCCAAAGACAGTCAATTACATAAACAAGGGCCGTAACCTGCCATATAATAATCTAACATGTATTTACACACTGAAGCTGCGAGACCTTGCATGAACTCGTGTCAGAAGGGTCTGTATTTACATACCTTTAGGCGTTTATTGTACATAAGGTTAGTCATTTCACCAGCTGTCACTCCGAACAACTCAATAACTATTAATGGTTTTGACTCATGCATCGGGACGAGAACAGAATGTTATAACAATATGTTTTTTTTGCATCCTGTCCTCACAGCTCTGTCGTAAGAAGTGGAAATGCCACCAAAACAGCCTTTTATTTTGTCCTCCGTGTATTTAATAGTAATGGGTTTGATTAATGCACTTCAGCAGATCGTAGTAAAGCGAATTCAGTGTCATAAATAGTCCACTAGTATCGTTTCTATTAATGCCTAATGAAAGTTTAGGTCCAGGTTTCACTTTCATCGGCTGACGACGTTTAACGTGAGGTCGGGATTGAATTTTAGTTTGAATGAACGTGCTTTGTTGATATACAGGGCTGGGTTTCTGGCTGAAACAATGGCTTCTATGTACAGGGCTCTGCTTTACATACAATGTGAGCAGCCACACTGCAGGAGAGTCGGAACAACTGGTCATCAGGGTGAGGAAAGGATACAGTATGATCCAGATATTCCCAAAATCACATGAAGAGATAGTGGAGTGAGGTTTAGTTTGTTTTTATGTATGTATTATTACAGTACTGCATTGTCTTATGGCATTTTACAGTGGTTTTCTAAAGCAACAGTGGAAAAGCAAAACTCCCCGCTATTTGTATGGTTTTATAGGAAGAAACCTTGTGAGGACTGAGAATCAGTGTTAACAAGTAAACAAAAATATTAATTAATACAGAATATTCCATTAATTCATTATCTTTCGCTTAATTCGCTACTAGGGTTGCAGTGGGGTTCCCCGTGCGGGCGCTGGACAGATACACCCAGGACAGGGGGGCAGTCTATTGCTGGGCACACACACACTCACTATAGAGGTGTTTTAGAGCAACAAATTTACCTCGAATCCACGTTTTTCAAGTGTGGGAGGAAACCGGAGAACCCGGAGGAAACCCACATGGACACGGGGAGAACATGGAAACTCTACCCAGTCTAGGATTCGAACCTGGTAAACGTGCTAAGCCACTGTGTACAAGTTATTTTAGTCTTTAGTTAAAATTCCGTTGTATGTTAAGTCAACAGGGCGGCACGGTGGCTTAGTGGTTGGCATGTTCTCCTCTCAGCTCTAGGGATTACTGGTTCAAATCCCAATCTGGGTTAAGTTTCCATGTTCTCCCCGTGTCCGCGTGGGTTTCCTCCGGGTTCTCCGGTTTCCTCCCACAGTCCAAAAACATGGATCAAGGTCGATTGAGTTCTCCAAATTGCCCCATATAGAGTGTGTCTGTGTGAGTGAGTGTGTGTTCAGTGATAGATTGGTGTCCTGTCCTGGGTGTATCTGCCCAATGCCCGAAACGTTCTCCCCTGGATGGACATGGGGAACCCCCCGCGAACCTAGTAGAGAATAAAGCGGAAGATAATGGATGGTTGTTAATGGTTGTAATGGAAGGTCTCAGATTTGCGGCAAGAAGCACAAAACCGTGCAAAATGTTTCTGTTTTATTGAGTAGTCCCTTGAATTTGAGTCACTGTCTACTCTGTAGCGATGTCAGAATCATTGTGGGTTCAAAATCTTAAAAAACGACCAGTCATGTGACATGAACCTACATTTTAAACCAAGAGTCTGTCAGCGTGCATGCAGCCCGAAAAATGTTTTTAAATCTTTTTTATTGATATAGTGATCAAAGGACGAGGCGAAATAAGCATGAACGGAGCTGCGGAATAAGAATTGCCCGTCCGTCACATGAAAAAGTCAAAGCCTTCGCGAGCGTTTGATCTGCCAGATCCTTACACACTCGAAAAGCTCCGCCCACCGACCTTCACTCACCCACATACAAACCCTGCCATTACCTAGCAACACAGTGTTGCCATGCCGACCGCACTACACATGCGGAAGTGTGCCTTTGCGCCTCATTGTTGGCGGGAGAAAACCGTTCCCGGCCGAGCCTTTTGATCTCCGGCGTGTTCGGGGAGGGTTGGGCCGTGTTTGTGCGAGTGTGTTTGGAATGTTCACGATGTGTGTCCTCGTTCTCATGTGACTCACAAATCCGTGCCGTTTCACTGACATGTAAAACAATGCACCAGTGATCCATCGAACGAACCGCGAGTGCAGAGCGAGTCACGCCGTGGGGGTGCGAGCGCTGGCATGATGCAGCTGCTTCACTTCGCTGGAAACTGAATCAGTCGGCACTTCTTCTTTCGCTGCGAACTTCTTCCTGCTGCGGATTCCGTTTCGGCGCCACTGTCTCAGTGGAACAGTTGCCCCACTTTGGAGCATGAGAATGCGTAAGGGTTCGCCGAGCGGCCCGCCGGCCGTCCTGGCGGCACACCCAACCTGCCAGGAGGGGTCTGCCGGTTGGGAGGGCGTGACGTGGCGTGTTCAGCATGCTTTTTGAAGCCGATCTGGCATCGCTTATGCTGTTTTCATGTAATGGATCAAAACAAGAGTCCTGCTGCATACTAAGAGCTCGGGCTGCCAGGCTCGTCTCACTCACCAAAGCACCACATTTTACACGGCTGCGCTCCAGAATCGCACACAGCCATGCGATGGAGACTATAAACAGGGCGTGTTTGGCATCTCTTTGTTGGATTCATGCTTGAGAAACAAGTTCATAGCAACCGGTTGGGGTCATAACACACAGGTCTACTCCATTATGAGCTACATTGTGATTATGTAACTGAATCCACTTTACTGTTTGGGGCAGTCATGAGTTTGTGGTTCAATAACCAGCCTTGCGACCTGAAGGTCCTTGGTTCGATTCATAGTCCCACCAAGTATCCCAGGCGCCGTATACAGAGTTGTCCACCTCTCTCAGAGCACTAAGGGTGCGGTAGCTCAGTGGTTGGGGCATTGGGCTATCAATCTGAAGGTTGGAGGTTCAATCCCAGGTACACTGCAGTTACCAGTGTGGGTCCTTGAGCCAGCCTTGCGAACTGAAGATCCCTGGTTCGATTCTTAGTCCCACCAAGTATTATGGCTGAAGAGTCTGTAAGCAAGGCATCTAACATCAATTGCATCCCAGGCGCCATATACAGAGTTGTCCACCTCTCTCAGAGGACTAAGGGAGTGATGGCTCAGTGGTTGGGGCTTTGGGCTATCAATCTGAAGGTTGGGGGTTCAAATCCCAGGTCCACTGAAGTTACCAGTGTGGGTCCTTGAGCAAGACCCTTAACCCTCATTGCTCCAGGGATGTTGTGATTAACCCTGTGCTCACCTTGTAAGTCGCTTTGAATAAAAGCACCTCCCAAATGACCAAATGCAAATGTAGGGCACGTGTGCTCGCTTCCCCAGTGTGTGTTTGTGTGTGATCACTTTAATAACAGATCATTTACTTACTAATTACTTGTTGGACCTGATTTTTCCTTCATTCATTATCTTCCACTTAATCCTAAACTAGGGTCATGTGGGGGGGCCCCCCATGCCCATCCAGAGGAGAACGTTTCAGTTGCTGGGCAGCTACACCCAGGACAGGACGCCATCCATCACTGGGTACACACTCACTCACACAGACACACTCTATATGGGGCAATTTGGAGAACTTAATTAACTTCCATGTTTTTGGACTGTGGGAGGAAACCCGAGAACCCGGAGGAAACCCACACGGACACGGGGAGAACATGGAAACTCCACCCAGATGGGGATTCGAAGCGGGAATCCCTAGCCCTGAGAGGAGAACATGCTAACCACTAAGCCCCTGTGCCGCCCCATTCACATCATGTGCAACGCAAATCGGATGCTGAGCTAAAAAACCACATGGTAACCACATGTACCATGGAACTCTAACTGAATGAGCGACCAGCCTTCAGGAAACAATAACACGACAGGCTGCAGTTTGTCCCCGTCCATTCCGTCCTGCAAACGACACGCCGCTG
This sequence comes from Corydoras maculifer, assembly GCA_019802435.1. Taxonomy (NCBI): domain Eukaryota; kingdom Metazoa; phylum Chordata; class Actinopteri; order Siluriformes; family Callichthyidae; genus Corydoras; species Corydoras maculifer. Next base: position 598,499 of record JAFMOD010001084.1, read on the forward strand.
TGTTTGGTCCAAACCGCCTTAATCGATTCGTTCATCAGTGCGTCTCCGTCTCAGAGAGCTACACATTAGACGGAGTGCGACTACATGAGGAAAGGCTCCGAGATGTCCTCTTCAGGCACTTTGTACTCGTGATTGCTTTGGAAATCTGTCATTACTTATTACAGCCTCACCCACCCACCCCCATATACACCCTCCCCTTTCACACACACACACACACTCACTTTTTCCTTCACATTGCAAAGACAAACACAGCTACAGTCAGATGCTTCAAAGCTCTGCGTTTTGCAGATAAAGACATCAAAGGGCTCTTTCAGATGCAAATTGCCGCGCTGCCGCTCACGCTTTCGAAAATAAACATGCATCAGCATCATCACAATTATTCATCAGCACAGCGTTTTCACAATGAGACGGTGGATTATGGGAAGAGAGGGAGCGGCCCTCGTCGACTCAAGTGCTCTGCAGGATGTGCATGGTGCTGAACAAACACCCGGTGTCGGAGTCTAATGACCCTCGTGCAAAGCCGATGTGCAGCGTGGGGTTTGTTTAGTAATGTTTTGCTCGAAACAATTGCCAAAGTTAACAAACCTTTGGAACGCGTTGGGAAGCAGCAGGCTTTCGTTCATGCGAACGTTTGGACGCAGCGGCTTCACACGTCCTGTATTATGTTCCATTCCATTATCTTCCTCTTTATCCTCTATTAGGGTCGCGGTGGGGTTCCCCATGCCCATCCAGGGGAGAACGTTTCGGGCGCTGGGCAGATACACCCAGGACAGGACACCAATCCATCACTGAACACACACTCACTCAAACAGACACACACTCACTCAAACAGACACATGCCATATATGGGGCAATTTGGAGAACTCAATTGAGCTTGATCCATGTTTTTGGACTGTGGGAGGAACCAAAGAACCAGGAGGAAACCCACGCGGACACGGGGAGAAAATGGAAACTCCACCCAGATTGGGAACCGGGAATCCACAACACTGAGAGGAGAACATGCTAACCACTAAGCCACCATGCAGGTTCTCCAGTGTCCTCCCACAGTCCAAAAACATGGATCAAGGTCAATTGAATGCTCAAAATTGCCCCATATAGAGTGAGTCTGTGTGAGTAAGTAAGTGCCAGTCATAGATTGGCCTTCTGTCCTGGGTGTATCTGCCCAGCGCCCGAAATGTTCTCCCCTGGATGGACATGGGGGAACCCCCCCCCCACGACCCTAATATAGGATAAAGCAGAAGATAATGGATAGATGGATATAAGTGAATCCTAATAATGGTGACGCTGTGATTAGGGCTTTTGCTTCACTGTAAGTAGGTTATGGCTTTAGGTTCTATTTAAGGTGTAAGTTGTATAAAAGGATTCCTGTACATCAGGGCAATCACTCTTTACTGGAACTAATAATAGTAACGTATAGCTAATCATTCGTACAGGAGGTCATATATTTTTGTACAATGCACTGACTAATATTCTGCCTTGTTGTTTAGCCTGCAGCTAGCAGTAGCATCTGCTCCAGCGTGGAGGGTTGGCATTTTTGTGGGTGATCTCACTTTGGCACATGACAAACTTGCTTAGGCAGCTTTTTCGCTGCCATGGACTGGAGGCCAGAGCATCTGTCTCTCGACTCATATGACAGAGTGGAGGACACGTGGCTGGCCAGGGTTTCGGTAACTTAGCCCGGCTGCAGGGGTATCAGCTCGTTTGCCCTTTTAACGTCCTCACTGGTCCCTCATTACCTTCACTGGCAGCTGCCACCCAGCTCGGTGGGGAGGATTGGATTTTTTTCACCTGCTGAGGGTATTTTTGGATCTCGAGCTTGTATTTTTAGGACGGCTCTAGACCCCGACGTTCATGGCATTCCAAATTGGAAGGAAATAAACAAACAAAGGGCCTGGTTACTGAAGGCAGCAGCTGTCGGGGACGGGCACCGTCTCAAAGAACTCCTCTTCATCCTAATGACTCATCACAATGCCGGCTCCTCCCCTGCTTATTCTTGTTTTTGTGCATATGCAGTACCATGTGACTCTTTACATGAATATGACTTTAGGATTTATCAGATATCCATCCATTATGTTCTGCTTCATCCTCTATTAGGGTCGCGGGGGGGTTCCACATGCCCACCCAGGGGAGAACGTTTCAGGCGCTGGGCAGATACACCCAGGACAGGACGCCAATCTATCACTCACACAGACACACTCTATATGGGGCAATTTGAAGAATTCAATTGCCCTTGATCCATGTTTTTGGAATATGGGAGGAACACAGAGGAAACCCACGCAGACACGGGGAGAACATGGAAACTCCACCCAGATTGGGATTCGAACATGGAATCCCTAGTGCTGAGAGGAGAACATGCTAAACACTCAGATATCAGATATATCAGATATCATATAACCCTAATCCTCATATAAACCAATAATCCTATTATGTCACTTTACAATGGGAGGTCATTGGGGAGGGGCTTGTTTGCTATCCATCAATCCATCTATTATCATCCTTTATCCTCCTTCCATTATCTTAATCCTCTACTAGGGTCGCGGAGGAGGGATGAGGTTCCCCATGCCCATCCAGAGCAGAACGCTTCAGGCACTGAGCAGATACACGTAGGACTCACTCACTCACACAGACCAAGAGCAGCCAATTCACCTTGAATGTTTTTGGACTGTGGGAGTAATGAGCTAACCACTACGTAACCTTGCTGCCCGATTATATATAGTATCTTGGAATTGGGTTTAGAACATATGCAGATTGGTAGCTAAGTGGTTAGCATGTTCTCCTCACAGCGCTAGAGATTCCCGGTTCGAATCCCAATCTGGATAGAGTTTCCATGTTCTCCCCGTGTCCGTGTGGGTTTCCTCCGGGTTCTCTGGTTTTCTCCTACAGTCCAAAAACATGGCTCAAGTTCAATTAAATTATTTAAATGTCCCCATATAGAGTGTGTGTGTGTGATTGAGTGTGTGTCCAGCGATAGATTGGTGTCCTGTACTGGGTTTATCTGCCCAGCGCCTGAAACGTTCTCCCCTGGATGGGAATGGGAACCCCCCCCCCCCCACAACCCTAGTAAAGGATAAAGCGGAAGATAATGTATGGATGGACATATGCAGATGAGGTTGGACAGATGCTACATAAGATATTCTGCATATTGTAACTATAAAAGTGTTCTTCGATGTTCTTGGACTGTCAGCGAAAACCAAACCTGGACACAGGGAGAACATAGGAACTCCATCCAGATCGGGATTCGAACTTGGAATCCCCAGATTCCGTCCGGAAAGGCGGACGCTGTAACCACTACACCACCATGCCGTCCTGCTTTCATATCAACAGTTCAGTTCATCTTCAAGGCCGGGGGGTTTGCACAGGCTAAGACTTGCAAAGTCTTTTTCATCAGAACATCGCAGGCCGTCGACAGGGACAGGGTGTAGTCTGTCCCACCGGGGCGTGCTGCTGACTCACAATGGTGGACATGGAGACGGCCATTTGCTCGGTGTGAATGTTTTTTCCCGGATAATCAGCAGTACTATTTGCACACGGGTCTTTGCTCTTGGCTCAAGTGCAGGAGTGCAGAATGAAATTGTCTGGTTTCAGGGCAACTTGAACATCCTAGTAGATTAGCCATCAAAGTTTCTAAAAAAAAGTCTTTGCTGGTGCCTCCGAAAAACAAAAAAAAAAAAAATTGTTTCGTCAGCATGACCTTGGTTGTGCACCTGGAGAGATAGCATGAAAAAAACTGAAACAGCGAGGCCGACAGCTGCCTCCTGTCTCTGTACCTTCACCCCCTCTGCCTTTTTTATCTCCACACAAATAACAGCGTTCACACCTGTGTCGTATCAATAGATGTCAATAGTGGCGGGGAGAGACGGGTGCCAGATGTTGAGGCGCCCCTGGCATGGGTGGGAGGACCTCTTTGAAAGCGTTGAAAGAACGCTCGGCAGAGGCTGAATGACAGAAACGGAGGATAAGCCACGGTGTGCGTTTCCGAAGAGTATTTGGACATGGGGGGTGGGAGGGGCGATTACATCATCAGAGGGCTTTTTCAATGGAAGGTGCTCTCCCTCCCGGCCATGTAAACAGGAAATGAGAACAGCCACATGATGAATGTTTGGGGGGGGGGGGTTAGTGGGGGGAGAGCAGCACCTTTCATCACTTGAGCATTTCCTGAGGCGAGCTAAAGGCATGGAACCAAATTGGGGAAAAACAGGGGGGGAAGCGAAAGAATGAAGGGACGCGAACTTGGTGCACGTCGGCTGTTGTTTTGCCCGAGCCTGCGTTCCCAAACGTACTCAGTAAATACGGCCTCGGGCCTGTGCCAGCCTATTCATGTGAGGCTTGACCTGAAACAAAGGCTTCAAACAGCTCGGATACAATATGCAGAGGAATTCGGCACAAAGAACATCCTGCATGCTGGCCCTCGCTAAACATGTTTGAATAGTGGCTCGCACATTAAGGGCTTTTTTTTTTTTTTTTTTTTCAGCAGGTCAACAATCTTTTTCCAGGACGTCTTGTAGTGGAAATAATACCGAGGCATTGCAATCCAAAGGAAAACCCTGCACTTCTGTTTTTGCTCGTGTTGCATTACATGCTCACGATGGGAATCTGTTACAACACTCATCAGCTGTTCACCGTGCACAACGTAGGGGTCTGTAGAGACATTCATTCATTCATTCATTGTCATTCATTCAGTCACGTGGGTCTCCTCCGGGTTCTCCGGTTTCCTCCCACAGTCCAAAAACATGGCTCAAGGTCAATTGAATTTTCCAAATTGCCCTAAATATATGTCCAAAATATGTCTCTATAGACGGTGACACAGTGGTGTAGTGGTTGGCATGTTCGCCTCTCAGCGCTGGTGGAGTTTATATGTTCTCCACATGTCCGTGTGGGTTTTTTCCGGGTTCTCCGATTTCCGATCACAGTCCAAAAACATGGAATCAAGGTGAATTGGCTGCACTAAGTTGCCCCTATATAGTGTGTGTGTGTTTCTCTTTGTGTAACTACATGTGTGCCCAGCAATGAAGTGGCGCTCTGTCCTTGGCCAGTGCCTGAAATTTTCTCCTCTAGATGGCCATTGAAAACGCTGGACAAATACACACTCACAGCGATGGATTGGCGTCCTGTCCTGGATGTATCTGCCCAGCGCCCGAAACATTCTCCTTTGGATGGGCATGGGGAACACCCCCCCCCCACGCGACCCTAATAGAGGATAAAGCGGGAGATAATGAATGGATAACTAATGAATAAATGAACTAAATGAATGTAACAATAGTTAAATAGTTAGTTAAAGAGGACAGAGGGGAAATAAGGGATCTGGGCTAAAGCCCTGATGTTTCTAAACCCTAAAAATGCCCCCGTTAGGTGGTAAATTACTCCAGTAGCACTGCTGTGTCTGATCCACTGATCTTTACTGCACTTCTGAGGTGGTAAAAGAGAATAACAAAGGATGTAAAGAAAGCGCTGGTCTACAGTCTGTAATTATGTAACTACTATGTGCACTTATGTGGTAATTGGAGCTGATGAAATGGGCAGGCAGCGTGGAGTGAAGGTGAGTCTAATAAAGGCCAGTGAGTGTAAATAATGTCTAGTTTATTTAAGCGTTATGCTTAAACAGCACAGTATCCTCTATTAAAAAATCTTTATTATAGCATTAAATTGAGATTGGATAGTAAGCCTGAGGCCGTTGTTTTTATTAAAGTCATAAAGACATCGTTTGTGAGATTAGATATTAATTTTGGTTATGCTGGACTGGTAACATCCCAGTTCACAGTATGAGGTCCGACCCTAAATCAGTGCAGTGGACTCCCTGTCCATCAGTATTATTAAAATATGTCTCTATAGACGGTGACACAGTGGTGTAGTGGTTGGCATGTTCGCCTCTCAGCACTGGTGGAGTTTATATGTTCTCCACATGTCTGTGTGGGTTTTTTCCGGGTTCTCCGGTTTCCGATCACAGTCCAAAAACATGGAATCAAGGTGATTTGCCTGCTCTAAGTTGCCCCTATATAGTGTGTGTGTTCCTCTTTGTGTAACTACATGTGTTCCCAGCAATGAAGTGGCGCTCTGTCCTTGCCTGAAATTTTCTCCCCTAGATGGGCATTGAGAACGTTTTGAGCGCTGGATAAATACACACTCACTCACACAGACACACATTCACAAAAACACTCTATATGGGGCATTCAATTTACCTTAAATCCACATATATCTGCCCAGTGACCGGAACGTTCTTCCCTGGATGGGCATGGGGAACCCGCCGTATCTTCGGATTTATCCTCTACTAGGGTCGTGGGGTGGTTCTACTTGCCCATCCAGGGGAGAACGTATCGGGCGCTGGGCAGATACACCCAGGACAATCCCAGGGCAATCTATCGCTGGACACACTCACTCACACAGACACACTCTATACCGGGCAATTTGGAGAATTCAATTGACCTTGATCCATTTTTTTGGACTGTGGGAGAACCCGGAGGAAACCCACGCAGATACGGGGAGAACATGGAAACTCCACCCAGATTGGGATTCGAACCGGGAATAATTGAAGAATTATCTTCAAATGTGCACTGAATTCATTCATTCATTATCTCCCGCTTATCCTCTATTAGGGTCGCGGTGGGGTTCCCCATGCCCATCCAGGGGAGAACGTCTCGGGCGCTGGGCAGATAGACCCAGGACAGGGCGCCAATCCATCGCTGGGCACACACTCACTCACACAGACACACACTATAGGGGGGAATTTTGAGAATTCAATTAACTTGTTCCATGTTTTTGGACTGTGGGAGGAAACCGGAAAACCCGGAGGAAACCCACGCAGACACGGGGAGAACATGGAAACTCCACCCAGATGGGGATTCGAACCGGGAATCCCTAGTGCTGAGAGGCGAACGTGCTAACCACTAAGCCACCGTGCCGCCCGTGCACTGAATTATCTCCCAAAATAAAAGTCAGACTGGCATCGACCCATTCAGGATTCTAAAGTTCTCAAAACCGGATCAAAGGCAAGGAAACTGGATTAGGGCATTGCTAATAGGATTACATAATATTACATAATTTATTACATAATTTATTGCATTGAATATTTATTTATTTAAAAACATTCAGTGCGGTGTTATTTATAAGCTTTCTGCTGCTTTTAATCCTGATCCACTCTTTAAATAAAGACGCTAGAAAGCCTACAGAGAGCATCAGGCATGATATGAGGTTCAGCCACAGACACGGTCATGAGACAGAACAAAGCCTCTGAGCATCACAGTCAAGGCAAAAAGATTTTTTAAGTTACTGATTTATATTATTGATCACTGACATACTATAAAAGCGTGTGTGTGTGTGACTTGGGAATTTAAAAATAATAAATGATAATAATTCATTCATTAGCTTTCGTTTCATATTCTATTACGGTCGTGGGGGGGTTGTTGGGAGGTTTTGGACGCTGGGCAGATACACCAGAGACAGGACATCAATCAACACACACACACACTATATGGGGCAATTTCCATCCATCCATCCATCCATTATCTTCCGCTTTATCCTCTATTAGGGTCTCGGGGGGGGGCCCATGCCCATCCCCATCCAGGGGAGAACCTTTCAGGCACTGGGCAGATACACCCAGGACATGGAATCAAGCGCCAATCTATCACAGAACACACTCACTCACACAGACACACACTCTATATGGGGCAATTTGGAGAATTCAATTGACTTGATCCATGTTTTTGGACTGTGGGAGAAAACCGGAGAACCCAGAGGAAACCCACGTGGACATGTGGAGAACATGAAAACTCCACCCAGATGGGGATTCGAACCCCCCCCCCCCACACACACACACACACGATGCTAGTAGAGGATTAAGTGGAAGATAATGAATAAATAAATGATTGCATAATATTAATTATAATTGTAATAATAATAATATTCATATGAAATATTCATATTAATATTAATTTCTTTAAAAATAAATGTCTGGTGACCTATTTTTTTAGCTGAGAATTGTTCTTAAGTGTGATGTCATATAAACGTGACTAGAAAACAGGACTGTACAGTATTAATAATAATCAGAGCTCCCTGTCTATTTAAACAGCTATGAAATCTCAATCCTTATCATTTTGGTTCCATATTCCAAAATTATTACCAGATTCCTGATTGGAGTACTGTAAACATTCGTCGTGCAAATCTGTGTAGGTGTGGCGACCGCTTCCTGTGTGTGGGAGACCCGGAGGCCCCACTCAGACTTAAAGCCGGTCCCTCTCATCTCCAGTTTCACAGGCCGTGGCAATGGGGAACTCCGCCGCAGCTAATCCCCTGCAGACGCGTCTGCGAAGACCCCTGCAGGAAAGTGACGGATTGCAAAGCTAATCCCGCTCACGCTGTTTTCAGAGGCTCGCCGTCGAATCGGTGGGCCTTGGGTCTGCCCACTTATAATGTGCGGCGCTCTTTCACCCCAATCATGCCTCGCTCCATTGTTTTTTTTTTTAAGAGAGAAAAAAGAGACAAGATAAAAGAATGCTTTTCCCCATTAATCACTATTCACTGCTCTTTAATCATTGGATTTAAGCAATCCGATATAATTTGAAGGGAGTTCAAAAGGCTTAATTGGTATGCTTGGATGTGCTCGCACGTGATCAATGCCTGTCTCTTCTCAAAGGCTTTAATCAGATCCATTGCAAGCGGAGGCTGCATGCCGAGCATCACTCCCGGGCCATCTGCAGTACCACTGACCTCTGCCAAGGCGCTCGGGTGGATGTGCCTGGCTGGCCAACACTAATGGCAGGGATACACAGGGACTGGAGAGCGAGTGGCTGAACAGGTGCAGATTAACACTCCTCTCCTGTAGGCTTCATAACACATCGATTGTCTCCGAGCCGAAGCTTCCAGCCTAGACATCCAAACAGGCTTGGTGTCTGCCAGTCATATTAGCGGTCTCTGTTCTTGCGGTTGAAAGGAAACCTGTGAATAGCATCCAGTCTATTCGGCCGAGAGAAAAACAATGTGTGAAACTCGATCATAATACCTTGCAAGGAAATTAGAGAAATCAATACACGGTTAAATAGAGCATGATAAAGTGAGACCTTCGGATGCTGAATGAATGCTTCAAACAACAAAGATTACTAGTGTTACGTCATTCTCAGGGTTAAACTTTATACCCAGCTCAAAGCTGCTCTTCGGAATGTGTTGAGACACTTTTAGCTTGGCGCAGCAGCTACCCCTACTGAAAAATAAAGGACATGCCACTTCTGATGGGTTCACCATTAGACTTCAAAATTAAATTAGTGTATGTTTATCAGTTAGGACTGTGCCTTTAAAACAATTAAAACAAGCTGAATTCATAGACCTCCTAATACACTGTGTGTCTGGAGAGCATGTCCATGACGGGGTCTGAATCTGTTTAACTGGCAATTTAGAAATTTCCCTTAAATTTATTTCTGATATTGGACTGTGGGAGGAGAGCAGGGAACCCGAAGGAAATCCATATAGACACGGGGAGAACATAGGAACCCTGGTTAAAGCTGAAGCCCCAGCACTAAGAGGCAGACGTGCTAACCACTATATGTATGTATTATAATACATTTTATAATATAAACATTTATTATAAACATTTGGTCATTTTGCAGAGGCTTTTATTCAAAGTGACTTGTAAAGTGAGCACAGGGTCGGCCACAGCATTCCAGGAGCTCTAAGGGTTGCTCGAGGAACCACATTGGTAACTCCAGTGGACCTAAGGTTTAAAAGCCCAACACACTAACCACTGAGCTACCACACCTTGGTGTACAGATAATTATAGGTAACGTTTGTGGTAGGCGGGGTATCTGAGTGATTATGGTGTTGAGCTATCAATGTAAAGTTTGTGGATTCAAATCCCAGGTCCACTGAAGTTACCAATGTGGTTCTCAATTGCTCCAGCGACGCTGTGGCCGACCCTGTGCTCGCTTTGTAAGTCACTTTGGATAAGAGTGTCTGCTATTTCTGGTTCTCAGGCTTCAAGTTCAAGTAATTTATTTATATAGCGCTTTTTTTTTACAACTGTACATTGTCACAAAGCAGCTTTACAGTGTTATAAGCCTTTAAACCCCAAAGAGCAAGCCGAAGCGACAGTGGCAAGACAAAACTCCCTGTTATGTTGTTATTTTAAGAAAGAAACCTTGGGAGGACCAAGACTCAATAGAGGACTCATCCTCCTTGAGCATGGGGACATTAACAGCAGTGTAGGACAGTCACGTACAGATTGTGTCGAGATCGGGTGACTATATTTAACAAATGGAAAAACTCTAACAAGTGGAAACTATATGTGAGTCTATTAAGGACATCCTGCAGGACCGCCAGTCCAATTAATATCCAGGTTCCATCCAGTATTCGTCATAGTGCTTCGGCAGAGCCATGGATGAAGATCTGACTGAAACAGACAAGGAAGGCAGTTAGAGCTAATAATAAAGCACAGCATTAGTAATAAGTGATTGATTGACACTGTGCAGCATGTGACTCCGGTCTTTTTATTATTGTCTGCATAGTTTGAATCAGGAAATGTTTAGACATCCACCCACTATCTCCTGCTTTATCCTCTATTAGGGTCGCAGGGAGGTTCCCCATGTCCATCCAGGGGAAAACGTTTCGGGCGCTGGGCAGATACACCCAGGATCTATCGCCAATCTACACACACAATTTGGAGAACTCAATTGACTTGATCCATGTTTTTGGACTGTGGGAGTAAATCGGAGAACCCAGAGGAAACCCATGTGGATACGGGGAGAATGTGGATACTCCACTACTCCTCTCTCTCCATTGGCTCCCTGTACCTGAGGCGCTGACTCTGGCCTACAGGACGATCTCTGGATCTGCCCCCTCTTACCTCACCCTATCCATCCATTCATTATCTTCCGCTTTATCCTCTACTAAGGGGGGGGGGGGCACGGCACACACTCACTCACACACACACACTCTATATGGGGCAATTTGACCGTGATCCATGTTTTTGGATTGTGGGAGGAAACTGGAGAACCCGGAGGAAACCCATGCGGACAAGGGGAGAACATGGAAACTCCACCCAGATTGGGATTCGAACCGGGAATCCCTAGCGCTGAGAGGAGAACGTGCTGACCACTAAGCCACCGTGCCGCATGGCAGAAACCATTCATTCATTCTTTCATTATCTCCCGCTTATCCTCTATTAGGGTCGCGGTGGGGTTCCCCATGCCCATCCAGGGGAGAACGTCTCGGGCGCTGGGCAGACAGACCCAGGACAGGGCGCCAATCCAATTGCTGGGCATGGCAGAAACCATCGTCCAAAATAAGGTCCAAACAGAAAAATAAAGGAAAGTGAACGTTTCTATAATATGGCCAGTGCTGGTCTTGTATAACTGGAAATAACTCAGGGGACTGGGCAGACTTGCCCATAAGGCCTCTGGTCTCCTGCTTTAAAAGCACTCGGTCCTCAAATTGCAGCGTTAGTGTTCCATGTGGCTTGCAGGACAAGTTGTGAATCCAAGAACAAACATCTTTTTTCTCCAGCGAGGGTGGGAGGAATGAGCGTTTGTGTTTTCACCTCCCTTGACCCAGGCTGCTGAAAGCTGTGATTTGGCTGGGGGGGGGGGTTGAGGGAGTGGAGTCTTCACTGAGAGAGATCCACTGTTTACTGACCGTGAAAACCACTGTCGCCAAGCAAGGGGCCAGCAGCTGGAGCACGGCGGCCTAATGGGCTCCCCAGGCCAAGAGCACGGTGGAAAAAACAGTCCTCAGAAAAAAAAAGCTTTACACATTTTCTCTCTCCCTTACCCCCCCCCTCCCTCTCCTATTCCTAACTACAGGCTGCCACCACCATTCCAGGTTCCACTACGTGTTTCTGCCTCCTTGAAAACACATCAGATGACATCGTCGTTGGCCGCCAGACGAGTCACTCCGGGTTCATGGAAAATACAGAGTCTGCCTGCCACAAAGGGGTTTGAGCTGGACGTTCCTGGGCCATGACTCAAAAAGTGGTGTATATTGTTCCAGGCGTTTCGAAGGCGGGGGGATTTTTTCAGTTCCTGTCTCCTGGAGCTCATCCATGCTGCACTGCGCCTGCCAAAGTTCACATGAAGCAGCTGCAGGCTGGGTGAAAATAATTACACCTCTGTTTGTCCTGAAAAGGAGGCAGCGTGAGGGTGAGGGGGCGGAAGAAGGAACGAAGGCGGGGCGTCTCTGCCCAGACCTTCTTCTGCCCGGCTAATCCGTTGGCACGGAGCTCCGGTGGCGGCGACCGCAGCCCGATATTTACTGTCAGGCAGTGTGACACAGAACTCTTAGCTCCCGCTGCAATTGCTCTTCCCACACAGTCGAGCGAGCGGCCATTTTTCAGCCATTATTGCAGCACCGAGTCTTCTATTTCAGTGACAGTCTGTGCCGCCTGAGTGCCGCCTGAGTGCCGCCTGGCCAATTTGCAGCGAGACAGCAAGAAGCTTCACGGCTGAGGATGCTGAAGATTATAAAGCGCAAGATAATTGCATCAGCCTTAGCAAAGTGAACCAGGTTACTGCTGACTCAGCTCTGAAAGAAAAGACAGAGAGAAAGAGAGAGAGAGAGAAAAAACACAGTGGTTGTGCTCCAGCTGCGCCCACACTGTCAATGTTTCGGGAAATAATACATTTACAGTGGGCCGCGTGCTTTATCAGATTACACGTGAAAGCTGTACATGATGCTCGGAAAATGCATGAGGCATGAGTACAGAGTGAGATCCACACGAGCAAGATATGCATGAAGTGGTCATCCAAAAGGGCCTGGAATGTGTTACTCGGGACACGCCTACTATTCTGACTCAGTGAGTTATTAGGCCTCGGTGCAGGCAGGGCATGTAAAAACAACTTCCAGGAACAGTCTGGTAATAACCCAGTGGTTAGCTGCAGGATTGCTGGGCTGTCTGGCAACGAGGAGCGCCGTTGTGAACAGGAGAGAGCCAGCTGTCATGAGACGGCCCTGTAGCTCCGGCTTAGATATTCCCTTTAACTACTGAGAGCTTACGATGTGATCGAGAGTGGAGATATAATATAATATAAATATATTGTTTGGTTCAGTTGCATCATTTCAGATCACAGATGTTAAAAGTCGGAGCTGGCTGAGGAATCAGTAAACATTCTTTAAGATGGAAAGGTGTTAGAATAGGAAATAAACGTTTGAAAATAAGATTAAAAGAGTATAACTTCATTCAATATTAAAATAAAGGACATAATATTCTTTTATAGTAGCTTTGCATATTTTTAACGTCTTAGTACTCAGCACGTCCGCCTCTCAGCGATCTGGGTGGAGTTTCCATGTTCTCCCCGTGTCTGTGTGGGTTTCCTCCGGGTTCTCCGGTTTCCTCCCACAGTCCAAAAACATGCATCGAGTCAACTGAATTCTCCATATAGAGTGTGTCTGTGTGAGTGAGTGTGTGTCCAGTGATAGATTGGTGTCCTGGATGTATCTGACCAGCGCCCGAAACGTTCTCCCATTGATGGGCATGGGGAACCCCCCTATGACCCTAATAGAGGATAAAGCGGAAGATAATGGATGGATAGATGGATGTATTCAACGTAAATTAGCTGCTCTAAATTGCCCCATATAGAGTGTGTTTGTGTGAGTGAGTGCGTGCACAGTGATAGATTGGCACCTTGTTCTGGGTGTATCTGCGCAGAGCCTGAAATGTTCTCCCCTGGATGGGCATGGCGAAGTAGTAGAGACCCTAGTAGAGAATTAAGTTAAAGATAATGAATGAATGCATGTTTTCTTGATAACATACAGTCCGTAACACTGTAGAGCTTCTTTGAGATGAGGTTTAATATAAGTTTTATATAACTCAAAATGCAGACTGTCAGTTTTTACATGCTTGCATGATACCCATTTATTTTTGGATTTAAACATACACACTGCAATAGCACCAAATCATTATACTCACTTACAATAAAATCAAATACTAACATGTTATACATCCTAACATACATTTTACATGGTAGCAGAGAATTTTGCATACTTACATATTTGCATACCATCCTTTTTTCACATGTTTTGCAAACCTACTGACCTGCATACTATTATTTTGTTGATATTCGTTTCTTGTTGTATTTTAGAAACAAACACGCCGCCAAATTATTTGTCATATATACAGAGTTTTGCATAACGACACAAATGCACAGTACCATGTTTTTAAGTTCTCATATGGCAACATCACCCCATCCATTATCTTCCACTTTATCCTCTACTAGGGTCGTGGGTGGGTAGGGGTCCCCATGCCTATCCAGGGGAGAACGTCTCGGGCGCTGGGATCTACCCCAGGACAGGGTGTATCTCACACTCACTCACACAGACACACTCTATATGGGGCAATTTGGAGAATTCAATTGACCTTGATCCATGTTTTTGGACTGTGGGAGGAAACCCACACTGACACGGGGAGAACATGGAAACTCCACCCAGATTGGGTTTCAAACCGGGAATCCCCAGCGCTGAGAGGAGAACATGCCAACCACTAAGCCACTGTGCCGCCCACCCCAAGAAATCGTTCTTTAATTATGAGTTAGCTCAGATTTAATTATCAGGTTCAGATTTGCCTCCTGCTTTTACTGGATTGTTAAAGTTGACATTTTGACCGTGAGACTGATTTTCCTGTTAAACATAAATAACTGATCTCACTGCCAGAGGTCCATAATGATCTGTTCTACTAAAGACACCCCAAAGGAACTTTAAAAATGGGATATATAGAGGTGTTTGGGAATTCTTTTACAGTATCCAGTGTTTCTCCAGGTAACAAACTCGTTAAATAAACAGATGCAGACAGAATGGATTACCCTCTGCAGCCAACAGGGAATAAACCCCAATGTGCAACACCCCCCTGAGAGGCTTCCCACTGACAACCTGTGGTTAATGACGAGATGCAGTCAGACTGTAGGCCTTTAATAAAGCATCACCACAGCAGCTGCACACACCCTGCTGCAGGCTGCTGGATCGGGCTGCCTGCCCTCATACTTCTGATGCTCACTGCACTTAATTAGCACGTGCATTATCTAAATGACAGCGTGTGCTGCAGATGTTCAGTCAACATCTGCTCCAGCTCCGCATTTCATGTAGAAAGGCAGATGCTTTTACGGGTGAGTGGTTTCTTTTGGTGATTAAAGTGAGATGCTGACCCTGATGATCTGAACCGAATGATATTTAGGTTCATTCCTGCTCTTGTTTTTTACAGTCAGATTTTTTATCAGCAGACCTGTGACGACGAGACAGAGATGATGCAGAGTGCAAGAAAATTTTAGTGGCTTACTACTGCCATCCTGTGGTGGACTGTGAGATTGACTCGAATATGACACATTCATGTAAGTATGTTTTATTCCATCCATCCATCCATCCATCCATCCATCATCTTCCACTTTATTCTCTACTAGATGCCCATCCAAGGGAGAACGTTTCGGGCGCTGGGCAGATACACCCAGGACCGAGCACACACTCACTCACACAGACACACTCTATATGGGGCAATTTGGAGCATTCAATTGACCTTGACCCAGGTTTTTTGGACTGTGGGAGAAAACCAGAGAACCCGGAGGACACCCACGCGGACACGGGGAGAACATGAAAACTCCACCCAGTTTGGGATTCAAACCAGGAATCCCTAGTGCTGAGAAGAGAACATCCTAACCACTAAGCCACCATGTTTCCCTTAGTATGTTTTATTATTAAATTAAATTAATCCTCCAACTTTTTTACAATGTGTGCATGAACTAATACGTGGTAATAGTTTTTGGATGGGTGGATGTAGAGATTAATGTGTGTTTTATTAAATGTAGCTTAGTGATCAGGGTGTTGGGCTGTCAATCTGAAGGTTGGGGGTTCAAATCCCAGGTCCACTGAAGTTACCAATGTGGGACTTTGAGCAAGACCCTTAACCCTCATTGCTCGCTTTGTTTGTCGATTTGGATAAAATTGTCTGCTGAATGTAAAAATCTGAAATTGATTGATGGTTCAGTAGGTTAAATGGTTGGTTTAACTGACAGCCGAGTGAATAGACACATAGTTTTGTGAATAGACAATTGAGTTTATGGATGAATGGATGCATAAAGAGAAAGTTACATGAATAGAAAGATGAAGTTATGTATGAATGAATGAATTGATAAGTGGTTGTGTTAGATGGATAGTTGCATGAATTATTATTATGAATTAATTGCGGCACGGTGGCTTAGTGATTAGCATGTTCTCCTCTCAGCGCTAGGGATTCCCGGTTGGAATCCAAATCTGGGTGGAGTTTCCATGTTCTCCCCGTGTCCGCGTGGGTTTCCTCTGGGTTCTCCGGTTTCCTCCCACAGTCCAAAAACATGGTTTAAGGTCAATTGAATTCTCCAAATTGCCCCATATAGAATGTGTGTGTGAGTGAGTGTGTGTTCAGCGATAGATTGGCGTCCTGTCCTGGGTCTATCTGCCCAGCGTCCAAAACGTTCTCCCCTGGATGGATAGATGGAAACAGAAGAATAGAGAAACGAAGAAATAAGATTTTTCTGACGCGTTCGAACACAAACTGCCACCATAATAAAAATCACAACAATGACATTTCGCCACTAGATGTCGCTTTTTGTCATGGATTACATTTTGGCGGTTATAACCATGCGCGGTCAGAACGGCCATATCAAACGGTGTTTTATTCACGTAAACCGTCGTTCTGTCCTCCATAATTGTTTTTACTCGAAGCGATTCTCGGTTTGTCGTTTTATATTTGAACTCTCACTCGTTTTGGAGCCGAGTCTGGTTCATGGTTCTGGCCTCGTTTGGACAGCTCGGCCGTGACGTCACTCGCGGCGCGTGCTGCAGGGGTCCTTCCTTTGCTCGCTGCAGGTCATGTTCAGAGGCTCGTCGCGGCGGTGCGGCAGCGGTGTGTTTGTGTTTCTCTGAGTTTTTGGTTGACTTCTGGTGGAATTATGATGGGCGGCAGGTCCAGTGCGATCGCTGCTGGCGTCGGCGCGGCGCTGTTTGTCGGCTACTGTATTTATTTCGACCGAAAGCGAAGGAGCGACCCGAACTTCAAGAACAAGCTGCGGGAACGTGAGTGCAGCGGCCGTCGTGCAAATCACTGACACGTGGTGACGAAGGGCACTAGGTAGTGTGTCACAGCCGTTACGCGTTAGTGCGCTTGTGCAGGAAGGAGGCGTTTTTTAGGTTTCGGCCTTCTGACTGTAGAACGCTCAGCTAGCTTCGTCTGCGTCGCTTCAGTTCTAAAAATGAAAACGTTTACCGAGAAAACATTCATTCATCTTTATGAAACACGGGTTTTAAATATAATAACAGCTTAAATGCGGTGAAGCTTTGTGGTATTTAATAAACTGTCACTGATTACATTGAGCCTCTTTAATTAATAGACTAGCCACTGGTGACGTCACAACGTGTAGAACGTCGTTTTAGCACCGTGTTGCATACATTAAGGCGGCACGGTGGCTTAGTGGTTAGCATGTTCTCCCCGTGTCCGTGTGGGTTTTCTCCGGGTTCCTCCCACAGTCCAAAAACATGGGTCACGGTCAATTGAATGGTCCAAATTGCCCCATATAGAGTGTGTTTGTGTGAGTGAGTGTGTGTCCCGTCCACTATCGAGTGGTGTCCTGTCCTGGGTGTATCTGCCCTGGATGGGCAAGGGGAACCTTCACCCTAGTTGAGGATTAAGCGGAAAATAATGGATGGATGAATGGGTTACATACATTAAACAAATGTATCGGGACACATTGCTTAAATTCAGCATTAAAATTTTTAATTATGTCCCTTTTCTCAGGTGCTTTGTGCTTTTTAATTTTTTTTAAAGCTGCTTGCAGTTTTGTGGGAACTGTTTGTAGTTCCGGGAGGCACTGTGGTTTAGCCTCTCAGCACTAGGGTTTCCCGGTTCGAATCCCCATCTGGGTGGAGTTATCATGTTCTCCCCGTGTCCGCGTGGGTTTCCTCCGGTTTCCTCCCACAGTCCAAAAACATGCATCAAATCAATTGAGTTCTCCAAATTGCCCCATATAGAATGTGTGTTTGTGTGAGTGAGTGTGTGCTCGGTCCTGGGTGTATCTGCCCAGCGCCCGAAACGTTCTCCCTTGGATGGGCATCTAGTAGAGAATAAAGTGGAAGATGATGGATGGATAGATTGGTGTCCTGTCCTCGGTGTATCTGCCCAGCGCCCGAGACGTTCTCCCCTGGATGGGTGTTTACCAATCTTTAGCATGACCTTGATCATGTGCACCTCATAGGCTTGTGGTAAAGGAACCAGCCATGCAAGCTGAGGGTCCCTGTTTTTATTCCCGGTCCCAACAAATACAATAGCTGAAGTACCCTCGGCCAAGATGCCTAGACGCAATTGCTTCCTTGGTGCTGTAAAAGGCTGCTAACTGCTCCGGGCACTTGTTCTCACTTCTCTCAGTGTGTGTGTATCACTGCATGAGTGGGTTAAATGTTGAGAACTAATTCCTTTGTCTGTAAGCACTGTAGCCAAAATAGATCACTTTATCACTTACACACCTTTGAGATGAACTAGAATATCGATTGCAGGTCAGATCCACGCCACACAAAAAAGCTCTTGTCCAATCAGAAACTTGTTGCTGTGCAGCAGTATTGGTGGCTATAGTCAGGAGTATCTCTGTAGAAGCCTAAACTTTTCAGTGATTGCTGATTTTGACGACAGGAACTTATTGTCCTGATTGACCTTTTTTTTTATTTTTCAGGAAGAAGAAAGCAGAAGGTCGCGCAGGAAAAAGCAGGACTGTCCCGGGTAAGAATGAACTGTAATGAAATCTAATGTAAACATGACAAAATAAAGAGTAGGGTTATATTAGACTAACAATGTTCATGACTTTTTCTGTAGCTACCAGATCTGAAGGATGCTGAAGCTGTTCAGAAGTTCTTCTTGGAGGAGATTCAGCTGGGAGAGGAACTGCTGGCACAAGGTATGATTCTCCTAAAATCACTGACTTTACATTACAAAAGTATTAGGACATCTGCACTTTACACCTTTATTAGCATTTATGGTGTCTTATTCTTAAGTTGTACCAATAATTGCCAAGTTCTTTCCTTATAAACCTAATTTTTGTTCTTTCCCAAATTGGAAGCATCAACTGTAGTCCATCTGTTTCTCTACATACATTGTTGGTCTCCTAAACTCTTTTTTTGAATGTTTAAGAAGCACAACAAAGCAGAAATTATTTAGGTGGGGATGATTTTCAGCCCTACAGACACACTGAGGCGCTGGTTCCTCCATTCAATAATGCTGCTCTGTGGGGGTCCTGATCATTAGAGAACTGAGTAAACTGGACTTGTATGTGAAGTATGGACTACAGAAAGTATTTGTGAAACTGAAGTGTATCTGTATTGTACGTGGAGACACATGAAGTCACATGGTGTGTTGTCACTAATTATTCTTAATATCTAGTCAGAATAGAAACTGTGAAATTGATTTTAGGCTTTTTGTTTTATTCAATGATTCATTTTGAACTTTTGACTGTGTGTCAGTGGTGTTGTGTATGACTGTAAGTGCTTTCATATGCTCTTGTGTGTTTTGTTTAACACACGTTAAAAGAAACCAACACACACTGGTTTTAATTAAACACTTTATTTTATGACTTTGAGTAAGAAAGTAATTATATTGTGGCTTGTTTACTTTATTCAGAAGCTTCTGAACATTGTGTTTGTTTTCTAGGAGACTATGAGAAGGGAGTCGACCACCTGACCAATGCCATCGCTGTGTGTGGTCAACCTCAGCAGCTGCTCCAGGTGCTGCAGCAAACTTTACCTCCACAGGTCTTCCAGATGCTTCTCACTAAACTGCCGACCATCAGCCAGGTACACAGACCGATCTCTTACAGCTCAGAGACGAATTTCATTTGTTTAGTGAAGCAGCTGGTAAACAAAGTGTTTATTATAGTGCAGTGTTACTTAACACCAGAATTATTTAGTAACATTCTTGATCAGTTTAAGAGTGTGTTTGTGATCAGTTAACTGTTTATCTTTTTCTAACTATTTATTCTAGTTTCTGTCGGGAGGTGATGACACTTCAAAGCTCAGACGGTAAAACACTCTGATCAGGTTTCTAGTCTATTAAAGGGCAGTAGTGTGACCCATTTACCCCCTGGCTGCACACTGTAACTCAGTAGCACCTTCTCGTTTCAGCACACTTCTGAGCTTGATGCCTTCCTGTGTGGAGTTTGTATGTTCTCCTCTTGTCTGCATGTGTTTTCTCAGTTCCACAGTTTAAAACAAGCTCTTAGGTGAATTGGAAATAATAAATTGCCCCTTTGGTAAAAAATATCTGCCCTCTGATGGACTAGTGGCTGATCCAGGGTGTTTGCTGCATCAGTTATAGACATGAAGATATTAAGCTTTACTTCACAGCATTGTACAAACTTAGTTCTGATTGGTTAGTTCATGATTTACAAATATGTTTTATTGATTTTAGTTAATGTTACCGGGACAATGAACAGTATACACATGATGTAATCACACAACTCCACACATGTATTTTATTGTTTTTATACAATGTAAGTTTACACAGGCAGTTACTTAGCAACGTCGACATATGGTTTTCAGTGAAGTTTTCTGTTTGTGTTTATGTAAAAACTGACTGTAACTTCAGGCTGCAAATCTGTTTGAGTTCTAACAGTGAGGCTGAAGGTGGTGTGAATGTTTCTGTTTCCTCCAACATCCTAAAAATTCACTTCATTCACACACTCATGCATTCATCAAACACATTCATTCATACCTTCATTCTCACACACATACATTCATTTATAGAAACATACACACTTACATTCATTCATACACTTACATTCATACATACACACAAACACACTTACATTTATTCATACATACACACAAACATTCATACATACACACTTACATTCATACATACACACA
>JAFMOD010001085.1:10316-59804 GCA_019802435.1 Corydoras maculifer
TAAAACAGGGGTGGCACGTTGGATTAGTGGTTAGCACGTTCGCCTCTCAGCGCTTGTCAGGGTTGGGAGTGCTAGGCCACTCCCCCCGTTTTCTTATTTCGGTTTTGGCCGTTCGGGGTTCCCGTAGGTAGGGCCCATCCCCTAGAGCTGGGATTGTGTCCTACCTAATCACATGGGGCCTGCTGACTACACTTAAAGTGCGCATGCACCCTGAGTCAGCAGGCCAGCATTATATATATATTTACATATTCTTTATATGCGTGGTTCGCGTATGTTACGTTGGGTGCTTTGCTTTTGTTTGTTTTATTAGTGTTTTGCTCCCGGCACATCCCGCCGGGCCGTCGGCGGCATTCCCGCTGATTCGCTTAATAAAGGACCTCTTGTGTGCTTACCTGGTCGCCTGGCTCGCTTCTTAGCATCTCACCCAGGCATAGCACCGCGCAGCGCCGGCGATGGTCGGACGGCGCTTGTAACAGAATGCTTGCCTCCACTACACCTAGCTGAGTCCAGGAATCCCCGTCCGGGTAAGCACCTCTTTTTTTATTGTGGTTACCCGCTGCCGCGTATCCCGTGTGTCGGTCCGTCCCGGCAGTCGGTTGAAGTTCGCCGCTTCTTCGGCCGCCAGTAGCGTGCTCTCCGGCTGCAGCATTAGCTGCATTAACTTGGCGCTAGCCCCGCCAGTAGCGTGCTTTCCGGCTGCAGCCTGAGCTGCATTAACTCGGCGCTAGCCCCGTCTGTAGCAGTCTTTCCAGCTGCAGCATTGGCTGCATTAATTCGGCGCTGGCCCCGCCATTAGCTGCTTTTTCCGGCTGCAGTCTCGGCTGCATTAGCTCGGCGCTAGCCCCGGCATTAGCCGCGTTGTCCGGCTGCAGCCTCGGCAGCATTAGCTCGGCGCTATCCCCGCCATCTAATTCTTATCCGCCCTCCGCATTTTCGATGAGGGTTATCGATCGCGTCCCGGAGTATGGGGAGATCGTTCTCCCTCTCTCCGTTCCGTGCGGGCTCCCGGCACCTTGTGACAGAGTGGCTTTGAAGCCGCTCCCGTACATTGTAGGGAGTCGCAAGGTGTTCAAATTTGGGACCAGTCGGGAGCTATCGGACGAGGAGAGGGTGCAGTTCTACCTCTCCAGACTCCTCCGAGCGGAGGTGGGCTGAGGGCTTAGTGGCCACCGGGGATGTCTGCCACACGTCCGGCAGTCGGTTCGAGGCGGCCTTGCTAGACAGGTCCGCCCCGGGTTCGGATGCCCGCACCGTTAGCGAGCCCCGCGCTGCGCGAGCCGCTCGACTCCACCGGTCATCCGTCTTGCGAGCTGCCCCGCGCTGTCAGCGAGCCGTGGAGCGAGCCACTGCACGAGCCGCTACACAAGCCGCTACACGAACCATTCCGTCCTTACGGCCATCCTCTCCACGAGTGGTTCTACGCCGCCGGTAACCCGCCGAGTGCCGGCAGCGTGCCGCACCGCGCCGTGAGCAACCCGCCTCGCAGCCTCCGGACCAGTGATCCGCCCCGTGAGCCGCTCCGCGCAGTTAGCGAGAGCCAGGGCGCGGTTAACAGGCAGCATCACAGCTTGCGGATTGGGACTCTGTCCTGTGTGCCGCTGTGCGCCGATCGCGAGCCACCGTGAGCAGTCACGCTTGCCGTCCCACTCCGTCGGCCATCCTCTCCGTGAGTGGTTCTACGCTGCCGGCAATCCACCAAACGCCGGCAGCGTGCCACCCTGCGTCGTCGTAAATCTGCTCTGCCCGGTTATTGAGCCGCGTCGCGCCGCATCGCCGCTCGCCGCATCGCCGCTCGCCGCTCGCCGTCAGCGTCTCCTCGCGCGCCACGATCGTTCCCCCGCTCACAGTCTGCGATCCGCCGCTCACCGCCAGCGATCCACGCCGGGCCATCTGCACGCCTTGCAGGGTTTGGGGCATCGATTCGGACTCTGGTTCCTGGTCTGCGTCAGTCCAGTGGTACGATGGGGAAGCTGTGGTCACTGAGGATCCCCGTACGGGACCACTTCACACCCGCTCTGGCCCATGGGCCG
The DNA here is from genome assembly GCA_019802435.1 of Corydoras maculifer. Taxonomy (NCBI): domain Eukaryota; kingdom Metazoa; phylum Chordata; class Actinopteri; order Siluriformes; family Callichthyidae; genus Corydoras; species Corydoras maculifer. The sequence continues at coordinate 12,347 of JAFMOD010001085.1, forward strand.
CCCGCGTTGGATTGTGTGCCCCTCGGTCGGAACCAGTCTGCTCTGGACAGTATGCCCGCCGCTCAGTTGACAAAGGACTCGAATCCGGATACCCAACATATGGACCAGGACCGTGTGACGCTCACGTTCACTCGGGTCACCTCTGCGCTTGCGTTTACTCAGGTCATCTCTGTGGTCGCGTGTACCCCTAATGTCGCGCTCCCGTCCACAGCAGAACCCGCTGTAGTCCCTCCAGCGCCAGAGTCCACGTTTGCAGCTCCAGCACCTGAATCCGTATTAACCGTTCCAGCATCTGAGCCCGCGTTAGTCTCTCCTGTACCCGAGCCCGCGTTAGTCTATCCTGTACCCGAGCCCGCGTTAGTCTCTCCTGTACCCGAGCCTGCGTTAGTTTCTCCTGTACCCGAGCCCGCGTTAGTCTCTCCTATACCCGAACCCGCGTTAGTCTCTCCGGCACCCGAGCCCGCTTTATTCTCTCCGGCACCTGAGCCTGCGTTAGTCTCTCCTGTACCTGAGCCCACGTTAGTCTCTCCTGTACCCTAGCCCGCGTTGTGCTCTCCAGCACCCGAGTCCGCATTGTGCTCTCCAGCACCCAAGTCCGCGTTGTGCTCTCCAGCACCCGAGTCCGTGTTGTGCTCTTCAGCACCCGAGTCCGCGGGAGTCTCTCTGGCGACTGAGCCCGCAGGTATCGCCCCCAATAGGCCACGTCACCCTCAAAGGTTTACGTCATCCCCCACATCCTCAAGGGGTCGTGTCGCCCTTGCGCTCTCAAAGGGTCACGCCCCCCTCGCGCTCTCAAAGGGTCACGTCGTCCCCGTATCCTTAAGGGGTCACGTCGCCCTCGCGCTCTCAAGGGGTCACGGCGCCTCCGCGCTTTCAAAGGGTCACGTCGCCCCCGCATCCTCCAGGGGTCACGACGCCCTCGCCCTCACAAAGAGTCACGGCGCCGCCATGCTCACAAAGGGTCGCGTCGCCCCCGCATCCTCAAGGGGTCACGTCGCCCTTGCACTCTCAAGGGGTCACGGCGCCTCCGCGCTCTCAATGGGTCACGTCGCCCTCGCGCTCTCAAGGGGTCACGGCGCCTCCGCGCTCTCAAAGGGTCACGTCGCCCCCGTATCCTCCACAGTCCAAAAACATGGATTAAGTCAACTGAATTCTCCAAATTGCCCCATATAGAGTGTGTCTGTGTGAGTGAGTGTGTGCCCAGCGATGGATTGGCGCCCTGTCCTGGGTGTATCTGCCTAGCGCCTGAAACGTTCTCCTCTGGATGGGCATGGGGAACCCCACTGCGACCCTAATAGAGGATAAAACGGAATGGGGACTACACAATGACACAAATTCTGTGGTTTATTTACGTCCACATTTCTAGGTCATATCCACAATAACCATGGACACCAATTCATTGAAAAATTTTAAAGCCATAGGAATGTTTGCTTTTCATAGAAATAGCAACAGGAAACACTAGTTTTAGGGGCAACACAATCGGCCACAACATCAGCAAAGTTTTATAATACAGACAGCCTACAGTGGTCAAACATAAAATCTACAGTGCCATCTATTTATTTGATATATTACCCAGTCCACAGTGGCTTAGTGGTTAGCACGTTCGCCTCTCGGCACTAGGGATTCCCAGTTCGAATCCCAACCTGGGAGGAATTTCCATGTTCTCCCTGTGTCCACGTGGGTTGCCTCCAGGTTCTCCGGTTTCCTCCCACAGTCCAAAAACATGGATTAATTGAATTCTCCAAATTATCCGATAGAGTGCATTTGTGTGTGTGCCGGTGTGAGTGTGTGCCCAGCGATAGATTGGCACTCTGTCCTGGGTGTATCTGCCTGGCACCTAAAACGTTCTCCCTGTATGGGCACGGGGAACCCCACCACGACCCTAGTACAGGATAAAGCGGAAGATAATGGATGGATATTGCCCAGTCTTAACTAAAGTAAGGCTATATTTCTCTTATTTCGGTTATATCACTTTTCCTTTTTTACAATGCTGTAAAGGTCTAATAACCTCAAATTAATGCATTAACTGCCAAAAGACAATTACACTTCAGCTTATAAAACCAATATGTCATCATAAAATATAATCCCACAGATAATGTCTATTAGTGCTGTCAAATTTGACATTCTTTCTAAAACACATAAAACCATTCAAATATTTTTTCAATGACCATGTCTATATTCTAATGAGACACATACTTAGAGACAACTTTATGTAACTTTTGTTAAAAACTCTTTTTCCAAGCTAGCTGCTCAGCTTAATAATTTCTTTCTTCAGCAGTTATCCTGTATGCTTGTTTCGTCGTGTGACACAAGTGTAGCAAAAAGTAACAAGTGTGATTAATGCAATATCTGTGATTCCACCAGGGGTGAAGAAACTTATCTGTTTTTATTCACCGAATAATATAAAGACAGGCTCTAATACACACATATGTTCTACTTTAACCTCATTAATTTTACTAAAATTTTGTTGAGAAAGCATTATGAATGGATGCAACATCATTGTTGTTGAATGCAATACAGAGTACAGAACTAATTTCTTTGACTTAATTCTTCTGCGCATCACAAATGTGTTCATAAATCATACAAAATGTTTATTACGATCTATAAATATTCCAAAATGCCACCCACATCTAGCAGTGAAGCGCAAGGAATTCCAGTCAATTTAATAGTTCACAAGCCTTTTTAAAAAAGCCAAGCTTGCATTCTAAAGCACTCATTCAAAGTCAACCCCATCAATGGCAAAGGCTTGATTGATTCCAAAGTAAACCATAATGCTAAAGTATAAACATCTAAATACCTTCAGTCCACCATCAAAAAGACTTGTTGTTTGCATTCAGAATAAATGTTCACTGCACACATTTCATTAGTCATATTATGGAGGGGGAGGAGGTCAGTTGACCAAACCTACCCCCTTATCCTCATCATCTTCCTCGTGTACACGCCCATGCTTCTCAATTGCGCATGCTTCAGCCACACTCACCAACCGCAATGTCTTCAGTAAATCGCGCTCCCTTGGCTTAACCACGGGAGTACAAGCAAAAATGACAGAGACAGGCGAAGACAGGACACATGTGAGCGAAGGCATATAGGAGATAAACAAAATCGAAAGGAAAAAAGAGAGAGAAAAGAGAAAAAACACCATAAACCAAGGAATGGGGATTTCACGCTAACGCTAGTTTAAACCAACAACATTTAAAAGACAGATGAACAATCTGTATTGTTGTTAGATCATGCAACATAAATACAGTTTCTTTTGGAGAAACATAAGACAATATCGCCTCTAGTAGGTTAAAACAACACATTAAGAGTGAAACACAAGTGTCTTATGTTTAGAAAAAAAATTGTGACTTTTCATTCAACAGAGAATTTGTCAGTATTTATAGACATATTTATATAAACCCATTATTAATGCTAAAAGAGGACTAATCTTCACTGGAACTAACACTAATAAACAAATTGTATGACAAAAGTGGATTATCCACATGAACCTTGCAGTAGAAAGTAATTGCAAGCTTCTATAGACTGGCTTTGGGAGCCTTGAAAAAGCATTTAAATCATTTGACATTCAACATAATTATTCTTGTTACACCCACAAACTGAAATGTATTTAAGTTTCACGTTGATTACGACAGATCAACACAAATTAACAAGCAATTGTAAAGTGACAATAATATATACATACACTGGTTTGCAAAATTATTTTTAACCCTTGCAAAATTATTTATATTATATTTATACTTTTGATCCAGTACAAATCTAAAAAGTATTTAGCCCCCCCACCCCCTATATCAATACTTTGTAGAGCCACCTTGAGAGTGTTTTGGGGTATATCTCTATCTTTGCACAACTAGAGACAAATATTTGTCCATTCTTCTTTGCAAAAAAGCTCAAGCTCAGCCAGGTTGGATGGAGAGCCCTTGTGCATAGCAATTTTCATGTCTTGCCACAGATGCTCAATTGGATTTAGGTCAGGACTTGGGCTGGGCCATTCTGACACATGAATATTCCTTGATTTAATCTGTTCCACTGTAGCTCTGGCTATATGTTTAGGATCATTGTCTTGCTGGAAGGTCAATCTCCTTCCCAGTTTCAACTCTTTAAGAGTGAAACACAAGTGTCTTATGTTTAGAAAAAAAATTGTGACTTTTTATTCAACAGAGAATTTGTCAGTATTTATAGACATATTTATATAAACCCATTATTAATGCTGAAAGAGGACTGATCTTCACTGGAACTAACACTAATAAACAAATTGTATGATAAAAGTGGATTATCCACATGAACCTTGCAGTAGAAAGTAATTGCAAGCTTTTAAAGTAACCTTTTAAAGTAACTAAAACATTCAATAATGCACAGACAAATACTGCTAAGACAATGTCTGTGAGGTCAGATCTGCTTCATCAACAATAAAGGATTGAAAAAAGTACAAGTGCAATGAAGTGCTGACTCAGGTGACAGCCCTATTCCTTAAATAAACATAAGTACATGAAGGCGGGGCGGGTTTTAGACAGTGTAGTCTGTGATTGAACTAATCCAGATATCATTGACTTTCACAGTAACCTGTTACAGCCACACTAGCTACAATATAAGAAACACTTACATGTATGCAAACTACAAAAAATGCAAAACCAGCATTTGCCAGCTTAAATCAAATACCAATTTAACACCATGCACTATGCAATGCAACATTGTGCACTTTACTACAAAGCAAGAACATAACATTGCAACAGGTCAAATATGAAAGTTTACCTACATAAACATAACAAATACAAAACACCTACAAATGAAACAAATGAAAAGTGCACTGAGTCTGAGTAAATAGTCTCTGTTTGATTTGAAGACTGCGAGGAAATGAATATTAGACAAAGCAATACATTCTTAAAGGCACCACAAGTCTTAAACACAAATGTTCCATCCTGCATCATTAGCATGATGGGATTAAGACATTTGCAGTATGTTAGAAGTGTTATGAGATTTACAGGCATTACCATTTTAGTCATACACTTTAAATGTGCCAAAACAGCTAAAACCTACAATTCTTGGCTATTGTGCTTTGTGAGGTTACCACAAAGAGGTGCAACAAAAAACAAGTAACAATTATCTCAATATAATCCTTAACACAGTGCTTTAGCATATAGTGATGCACATGTGGCTAAACAAGGGACTATCCAGACAATTAAACTCACCAATGTGTCACCAGACAGAACCTCCAGTAATGAGATCAGGTTATGTCCATCTCTCAAATCCTCATACAGGTTGTTCACGTGTTTTCGTACCTAAAAAATGAAACAATTTGATTACCGATTTGAAAAATCTGAATGTAATTTAAACTCATATTCATTCAACTCAGTACATATATTTTTGTGTTTAATTATGTGTAATATAATAAGGATTGATGACTTCAACTAAATTTAATAATAAAATATTTCTGTTGCATTTTGTTGTACTCATTACCCTGTTGACAAATTTTACAAGTCATTTTTCAAAACCAAAAAAAGAATTCAACGGGTAATAAACAGACTCATTAAACGCAATGTAGTACAAACTCAAACCCAAACTAGTCATGAGAATCATTGAATGTGGACAAACCAGCTTCTATTTTAGGCTTGATCACACCATTCTTGCAAAGTGATAGTTTAATGAAAAGGAACTCAAAATTTAAAGAGACAGTCAGTATGTAATTTGTAACACACACATACACACACACACACACACACATATATATATATATATATATATATATATATATATATATATATATATATATATATATATATATATAAAGTGTAGCGGCGATATGTGAGTGACGTTTGGCTCCGCCAATCAGAGTTCAGCAGCCAGCATATATGTGCGTGTTCGGGCTTTTGTAGGCAGTACAGTTTATGAGACCTACCGTGTTGCCCCAGCATCGGACGCTAAGATTGTTCGGGTGCTGGAGCTAGGAGGTCTAACTGTTGTAACGCTCGCTTCCAAACGAAACAGTAAACAGTGACATTGCACTATACCTTGTCGTGTGTATGATTCCCACACCTCCACCATCGCACGCAGCGCCGATACCAGCTGACATTCTGAGATAGCTGGTGGCTAATGCAGGTAGTAAAGCGCGGGCAATAAAGAAGCAAGAAACACGACAACTGGTGTCAGAAGTGGGATTTGACATCGTCATCACCGATTGTGGCAAGTGTTCAAACGCATTATACGCTGAATAGGGAACATTTAAAATAAATAAAGTTCTGAGCGCTGGCGCTAAATGAGCATCGGAAGCTAATAGGCTAACTACATAGCCACAGGGGCGTTACCACGCCAAAAAAGCGAGATCACGTGATCAAAACATTATTTTTCTCAGCCAGTGTTCGGACACATAAAAAAAAATGGAAAATGAAGAAATCCTTCACTCAGGGGCAGAAGTTTGTGCTGCTAATAATCTAGAACAACCACCAGCCTGGCTACAGATCTTGTTAGAGCAACAAACTAAACAGCTACAGCAAATGTTGTCCCCAGTATTAATTCAGACGGCTGTCAAAGATATTCAAACACCTTGGCTGAAGCAGCCTGATGGGAATGATCAGTCACATACTGTGTCATGTTCATCACCTATCTTAATCGAACATGATAGGGAGGTGCTTCCCACCATTCCATCAAACCTCCCCGATTTTTCCCCAGAATTAGAAGTGATCCGGCAGCGCTCTCGCACATCAGCCCCTGTAAGACAATGGAATGTGGACGAGTCTTTAGAGCCAGTGGTGCGTAGACGTTCTACTGACAGGAGAGGTGGTGGTCTGGCACCCATGGCACCAACATCTACAAACAGTGCCAACCCTCAGTTCTCAGTCCACAACAGAGATATGGGCATGCACTACGATAATAGCCAAAATGGCAACCATGCAGCACCACGCTACTCCACATGCTGTGCCAGCTCAAAGGCCCTTGCAGCATTCGAAGGAAAGGACGACTGGGCTTCCTTCTTTATTCCCTTCGAAAGAATGGCTCAGAGACAAAATTGGACAAGTACTGAAAGAGTGGATAGACTACATGAGAGGCTGAGAGGGTCGGCTATACGGTTCGTGTGCTCGCTGCCTGAGCACGTCAGAGAAGATTATGCCCTCCTAACGGAGCAGCTGGCACAAAGGTATGGCCACACAGATCCACCAAACACAGCATGCCGTCGCTTAAATGAACTACAACAACAGAAGGAATCTACAGCTGAGTTTGCGGAGGAGATTCGTCGGCTGGTCACCTTAGCATATCCAGGAGTGGATCTTCAACTGCAGGACCAACTGCCGGCTGACGCGTTTCTTCAGGGCCTTTGCAACCAGCGAATCGCATATGAGGTAATGAACAAAGATCCGCCCACACTGACGGAAGCCCAAAAATTGGTAAAAGCACCCGAACATAATTTTAAAGCAACACTTGGCCGAGATGGGGAGCTAAGGGGAAAAGTCAGACGTATCTCCTGGTCAGATGAACACGCTGAAACAGAAAGATCTAACCCACTCAATGCACAGGCATCACAAAGGACCACGTATGCTACAGTGGACCAACTGAAGCTGCTGGTAGAGAAGGTGGAGAAACTTCAAGCTACTGTTGACATGTTTGCCCATAAAGTGTCAGCTGGAGAGGAACCTCCCCCACGTCCAGAAGCAAGGACAGAACAACAGCTTGGGAGAACTTTTGTGCACAAGATAGGAGGTCCCAACCACCTGAACACTTTACGATTACCAAGCCCATCCACCATCAATAAAGGTGCATGTTTCCAGTGTGGAGAGTCTGGCCACTTTAAAAGGCAGTGTTCCCGGTCTCCTAGCCCAAAGCCGCAGGAAAACTAGAATCGGCCAGGTCCAGAGGCCAGGACCTGGCCGGTACTCCGAGCGGCCATGATGATAGTATTATCCCAAATAGAAACAGAACCCTTAACCCATCTGAAGTCACAGTCGGCAGAGCCACCAGTGAAGGACCCAATCTACAAATTCCCATCCAGGTAAATCATTTAACCATCATGTGCATTGTCGATACAGGAGCTGAAGCCACCGTGATGTCCAGCGAAGTGTTTAAGCAGCTCAACTTAGAAAGCCAGCCAGAGAATAAGAGAGCCTGCTTGCGGAATGCAGAGTCCGGAAAGACAATGGGTGTATTCGATGAGTATAAAGTGACACTAAAGGTCGGCAGTAAAGAGTGGGACTGGATCGTGTACATAGCCCCTATTCAGGACCCTCTCCTCCTGGGACTGGACTTCATGATTAAAGCTAATGTGACCATACAAAGAGGGCCCAAAGTCTTCACTGGAGGCGAGCTCGTGCCCAGCTATGTTAGAGGTGGGCCCGAGGGAGGCTATGTAATATCCCGAGTGTTGTTTACAAGACCACTCACCCTTCCTCCGCAGAGTGAGTGTGATACCTGGGGTGTCGTAGAACACCCACATCCTAAAAGAACAGCGGTCCTGGAGCCAGTTGGCCTTGCTGATGGTGTTTCCTCGGGAAGTGTACTTGTGAACATGGAGCCAAAGGTGCCTGTCCGGCTATGCAATATATCTGCTGTTAGCACACACCTTGCCAAGGGCACTTGTCTGGGAATTCTCATCGAAACACTTCCCTTACCAGAGATGTGCCCCAAAGAATTCCGCAAGTCGCAGAATCAAGATCGAGATACCCTTAAGACTACAAAGAATTCCGGCCAAAACAACCGTCCTGGTGAAGAAATACTTTTACGACAGGTACGCCGGTGCAACAAAAATACTAATGTTCTAGGTCTACGAACCCACCTACAAGAACTATTCACAGCAGCTGGCAGTGGCCTCAGTAAAGAGCAAGAAGATAAGCTCCTACTACTTCTCTTAAAGTACCAGTCTGTGTTTGCTACCGACCCATCGCATTGACACCGGCAGTGCTCCGCCCATCAGGCAAGCAACCCGCCGCACACCGCTTGGGTTCCAGGCGGAGGAAGAGGAACATCTCAAGGGAATGCTGAACTCAGGTGTTGTTGTACCTTCCATCTCAGAGTGGGCATCGCCTGTGGTCCTGGTTAGAAAAAAAAGACCGTGGTGTTAGATGGTGTATTGATTATCGAAAGCTCAATGAACGCACCCTGAAAGATGCCTACCCACGTCCTAACATCGAAGAATGCCTTGACACCTTGCAAGGTGCCACTGTGTTTTCCACCCTGGATCTACAAAGTGGATACTGGCAGATTGAAGTACAGGAGCAAGACCGCTGTAAGACTGCCTTCGTTACCAAATATGGCCTTTACGAGTACACAAGGATGCCATTTGGCTTGTGCAACGCACCAAGCACTTTCCAGAGGGCTATGGAGGTGGTGCTCCGGGGACTGCAGTGGCGAAACCTTCTAATCTACCTTGACGATGTAATTGTACTGGGAACAGATATCGATGACAGCCTAAAAAACCTGGAAGTGGTCTTCGAACGCATGAGTCAATATGGACTGAAGCTGAAGCCATCTAAATGCCATCTGCTAAAGGAGGAGGTTCTGTTCCTAGGCCACGTCATCAGCGGTGAGGGAATTCGTCCAAATCCCAGGCTAATCCAGGAGATCATCAACTGGGACTACCCCAAAAGCCTTTCAGAGCTTCAAGCTTTTCTGGGGTTATGTAACTACTACCGCCGGTTCGTTAAATCATTTTCCCAAATTTGTAGCCCACTGCACGAGCTCCAGAATAAAGGCACAGAGTTTCGCTGGGGGGAGGCCCAGGAGGCGGCTTTCGGTGAGCTAAAAAAACACCTGACAACAGCTTCCATTCTAACCTACCCCACCTCTCAAGGTACCTTTATCCTGGACACAGATGCATGAAATTGCAGCATAGGGGCAGTCCTTTCACAGTTTCAGCACGGGGAGGAAAAGGTTATAGCCTATGCAAGCTCTCACCTACAGAAAACCCAAAGACGTTACTGCGTAACAAGACGTGAATTGCTTGCAGTGGTGAAATTTACAAGACAGTTCAGACACTACTTACTGGGCCGCAGATTTCTTATTCGAACTGACCATAATAGCCTGTCCTGGCTGTTCCGTTTCAAACACCCAGAAGGGCAGCTGGCAAGGTGGTTGGAGGAGCTAGGCCAGTATGACTTTTAGATTGAGCATCGTCCCGGAGTGCAACACAGTAATGCGGATGCATTGTCCAGAAAGATGGCTCAATCACAGTGTGACTGCTACCAAGCCGGAAGTGACTTATCCGAACTGCCCTGTGGTGGATGTGCACACTGCCAAAGACTACAAGATCAATGGGCCAGATTCGAAACTGATGTGGATGACGTGGTACCACTTGCCATCAGACATGTGACAAAGGGTCAAGAGATCCAGGCAGTTGTCAGCTCAGTCTCACCAGAAAATGCCCCATGCTCANAAAGATGGCTCAATCACAGTGTGACTGCTACCAAGCCGGAAGTGACTTATCCGAACTGCCCTGTGGTGGATGTGCACACTGCCAAAGACTACAAGATCAATGGGCCAGATTCGAAACTGATGTGGATGACGTGGTACCACTTGCCATCAGACATGTGACAAAGGGTCAAGAGATCCAGGCAGTTGTCAGCTCAGTCTCACCAGAAAATGCCCCATGCTCATCTTCAGGCCCCCAGAACCCTGAGGAGGAGTTCACGGAAGCTAACTGGATGTCTCAATACAGTATGCAAGAGCTAGAGAAAGAGCAAAAACAGGATCCATGCTTGGCTTTTCTTCACCAGTGGATGGACATGGGAGAGATCCCCGAAAGAGAACAAGTCGCCCTTAGAAGCCCAGCCATCAGGAAGTATTGGCTATGCTGGCCGCAAGTGGAGCGGCATGGAGGAGTCCTCTATTATAGATGGGAGAGTGACACGGGGTCCCCCCTCAACGTCGCCTGCTGGTACCTAGGTCCCTCTCAAAGGAGTTGATTGACTTTTGTCACAGTTCGCCCCTGTCCGGCCACCTTGGTGTTGGTAAAACACTATACAGAGCTCAACAACATTTTCTCTGGCACGGAATGGGGGAAGACGTTAGGCTCTTCATCCAAAAGTGCCCTCAGTGTCAAGCAAGCAAGGCCGTAGGCTCAACAGGGGGAGCCCCTTTGCAGATGTACCAGGCTGGTGCACCAATGGACAGGCTGCATCTGGATGTTGTGGGCCCCTTTCCCATCTCCACTACAGGCAATAAGTACATACTGGTCATTATTGACCAGTTCGCACGTTGGGTGGAGGCATTCGCCATACCAGACCAGACTGCAGAGACTACGGTTCAAAAGCTTGTGTTCGAGATTGTGGCACGATTTGGCTCACCGTTGGAAATTCAGACAGATCAAGGCAGAAACTTCGAAAGTGACCTCTTTACACAAGTGTGCCATCTGCTTAGGGTAACAAAGACCCGAACCACACCCTACTACCCATCCTCGAACGGCCAGGTAGAAAGATTCAACAGAACCCTGCTCCAAATGATAAGATGCTATGTGGATAAAAACCAACGAGACTGGGATGAGTACCTCCCACTATTAACAGCAGCCTACCGAAGTTCACCACACGCTTGCACAGGATTCACCCCAAACCGTATAATGCTGGGCAGAGAGGTACATCAGCCACAAGACCTCCTATTGCGAGTTACTCATCTTGGCAATAATAAAGCGCCACCACCTGAGTTTGTGGAGAGCCTAGAGGAGAAGTTGGAACAAACACATAAGTTGGCGAGGGAACATCTGCGATCTGCCCAAATTAGGCAGAAGAGACAGCATGACCTCCGAGCCAAGGAACGACCTTACGAGGTGGGAGACCTGGTATACATAAGAGACAGCATAAAAAAGAAAGGCCTGAGTCCAAAACTTTAGCCCCCTTGGAAAGGTCCCCTACTCATAACTAAGTGCCTGGGGCCGGAGCTCTTCAAGGTCCGAGATAAAAGAGGCACCAAAATCCTCCATCATGATCGTGTACAGCCCTATAAATCTGACAAGGTGCCGGGGTGGATAAAACGGCTTAGACACTCATTAAGAGAGGGGAGCAGCGGAGGTGCTGAATATTATGGAGACCCTCCTCTGACCCCTGGAAGGGTAACCCAGATCTCTGGTTCCAACGTGCCCTCTTGCCTTGAGTTCAGCAATGAAAACGAAGTAGGTGTCTTGCCTGTAGAGATACAGCCAGCCATGGAATCCCAATGCCGGATGACTGGAGCTGAACCCACGTCAGACACTGCCCCAGACACGGAAGAGAACACAGCAAATGTGCAGATCACAAGCAGGGGCCGTGTTGTGCGCAAACCTCAGCGCTACCAGGACTGTCCCGGCTAGAGACTCCTATTAAGCTGGGTTGTTCTTAGTTAGGTTAAAATATCGTAGTGGTAACAGTTCAGGAGCCACAAGAGATTGTGTTATCATAATTAAGAGCAGCTAGTTTAAATGCATTGTTCCGTGTTTGCATACTCTATTTTTCTAAAATTGTTTAGATGCTGAAGGGACTCAGCATGTCTAGAGGGGGGGTAGTGTAGCGGCGATATGTGAGTGACGTTTGGCTCCGCCAATCAGAGTTCAGCAGCCAGCATATATGTGTGTGTTCGGGCTTTTGTAGACAGTACAGTTTATGAGACCTACCGTGTTGCCCCAGCATCGGACGCTAAGATTGTTCGGGTGCTGGAGCTAGGAGGTCTAACTGTTGTAACGCTCGCTTCCAAACGAAACAGTAAACAGTGACATTGCACTATACCTTGTCGTGTGTATGATTCCCACACCCCCACCATCGCACGCAGCGCCGATACCAGCCGACATTCTCCGATAGCCGGTGGCTAATACAGGTAGTAAAGCGCGGGCGATAAAGTAGCAAGAAACACGACAATATATATATATATATATATATATATATATATATATATATATATATATATATATGTGTGTGTGTATATTCATTCATTCATTATCTCCCGCTTTATCTGCTATTAGGGTCGCGGTGGGGTTCCCCATGCCCATCCAGGGGAAGAACATCTCAGGCGCTGGGCAGATAGACCCGGGACAGGACGCCAATCCATCGCTGTATATATATATATATATATATATATATATATATATATATATATATATATATATATATATATATATATATATATATATATAAAATGGCGGCACGGTGGCTTAGTGGTTAGCAAGTTCGCCTCTCAGCGCTAGGGATTCCCGGTTCGAATCCCCATCTGGGTGGAGTTTCCATGTTCTCCCCGTGTCTGCGTGGGTTTCCTCCGGGTTCTCCGGTTTCCTCCCACAGTCCAAAAACATGGATCAAGTCAATTGAATTCTCCAAATTGCCCCCTATAGAGTGTGTTTGTGTGAGTGATTGTGTGCCCAACGATGGATTGGCGCCCTGTCCTGGGTCTATCTGCCCAGCGCCCGAGACGTTCTCCCCTGGATGGGCATGGGGAACCCCACCGCGACCCTAATAGAGGATATATATATATATATATAGATAGATAGATAGATATTTTTTATTTTTATTTTTTTGACTCAAGGCAAGTAATTATTAAAATCATTATTTTGTAATGACAGCAGAAGGTACAGATTAGGCAGAAGGTACTCACATACCTTCACAGCAATGAGTAACAAATCCTGACAATATAAAATGGATTTGGTGTAGAAAGAAATAGATATGTTTAAACGTGTACTGACTCATTTTCAGAAAAAATTTATTGCTCACTGCAGATTGTCTTTTTAACAAGTAATTGTTAATGCACAGTGCCTCAGGATAAATAGTGACATGTGATGGATGAAGAATTTATAATTAGTTAAATTAAAGAGAACATCTTCAGCACTTGGATATTGGATATGTAGAACATTATTAGGTGATGATCTTTGCTTTTTTTAACTTAAAACATTACAGGTATCTGTAAATATTACCCTGTGTTTAAAAAATATTAGCGTTTATAACCAAATCATATTAAAAATTTAAACAGATCTAAATTTGTTATTCAAATTTGAAAACCATAATAAAATGTATGATACTTCATTATGAAGGAAAGAGAGTGGGAGGAATCAACGAACAGCAGTCAAAATGTTTGCAGTGTTAACATGTTAATAGTGTACAGATTACGTATAGTCGTATTTGAATAATCTACTATTAATCTATTTTTAATTTATTATTAGAAAAAGCCCAGAGCAAGTGTCAAGATGTAGCTGGACTGTTTAATTTTATACAGTAGCCATTGGCATTATGCTTTAATTAGCAATTTAAAAAAAAGTATAATATTTTATATTGCTAGTACATAGAATTAAATGTTTTATTCAATTATTATAATAAAGTTAAATGCTCTAGATTTGATAGTCATACAGCAGAACAGCTATTTACTTAATAAATAAATACTAATGACATTTGGATTAGAGAGTATTAAAGCAGAGTAAATATCACAGTAAAAAATACAGAATAATATTCTATTGATATAGGCTTTTTTATATAAATAGTGTGAACATGACTGCATGATTTGATTTTAACAAGACCCACAATTCAATCTGGCCATTTATTGATTTAAATGGACCAACATAACATACTGAGGAAGGTCCTTCTGCAGGTCCCCTCTATTCAGCTCAGTATATTCATATTGGAACCTAAAACATAGTAATGATTCAAAGACCACGACACACATTTATTTACACAGACAAACCCATACAAACAAGTGCACACATATACAAACACACATTTATTCACACAGACGTGTAGATTCAGGTGAAACTGATTTGTTATTGTTTCTGGATGTTGACTCTACATGTCGCAACAACGAAGCCAAAACACCCAAGACCATTAAGAACACTAAAAGACGTCTGGAGTTTTTTCCATTTTTCTAACACATTGTCCATATAACAGATCAAATGTAAAAAATGTCTTCATACCCATGTAAAACAATTTTTTGTCTTAAAGCCTAAAAATATAACCGCTTAACATAATTTTTGTATAAAGTCAAACTATTCTATACGATAGAGCATCCCTTTATCAAAGTGCACAATGTAAGTAGGGACATTTACACTCTGGTTATAATGGCTTTATGGCTGTAGTTAAAGTTTGCACTACAAAATATTAAATTGCTACCCACAACGCCTTCAGTTTACCTTGAGTGTACATTATTTGAGCTCAAATAAACCAAAATCACTATTGTTTTAAATTGATTAATGCATGTCATACTGTATGTTAAATATGTAACAAATTAGGGCTGCAACAACGAATCAATAAAATCGATAAAAATCGATTGTCCAAAGTATCGGTAATGAATTTCCATTATCGATTCATTGGGTCGCACGATTTCCGCGTTACTTGCAATCTTGTAACCGCCTATGTCACCTGCAGCGCTTCAATAACGCTGGAAAAAATTGCAGGTTGAACAGAACAAATCGTAAATCGTACATCGATAAATCGTACAAATGAAACACAGCCAACTCTGAAAAAATCTTCCGTTTAAATCCAAACTGCGGGAGCTTCACCTTCGCACAAATAAAGAACGTGGAACATGCTTTCAAACCGCGTCGAGACAAACGGGAAGCCTTGTGCACGGTGTGCACAATTGACATTTCATCTAATTGACACTTCACACAAGAGTTTTTTTTTTTTTAACTGGCTAATTTGTTAAGTAATTTTTTTTAATAGCTGATTGTTTGTTATTTTTTTTACAATAGGCTACAGAACAGGCAATATTTGGTTAATTACTGAGGGCAACTGAGATGTGTTATTTAAGGTTGGCATTTTTTAAGTGAGGGATGTTTAGATGATACATTATTTCTTTCATTGTGCTTTTCATTAATTACAGAAAATGTTAACTTAAACATTTTGAATAAAACTACTATAATACTATAATATAGAATAATTTTACTTAAAAACATCCATCTTTGGATAAAAGCGTCTGCTAAATGATTAAATGTAAATGTAAAGACATGGAATTTTTTTATTTATTTATCCGATTCATCGATAAAATGAAAAAATAATCGACCGATTAATCGATTATCAAAATAATCGTTAGTTGCAGCCCTATAACAAATGATTGAAAAAAATTTAGCCAAGTGTATCGTAGCTAGAGGCTTTTTTCACCATATAATGGTTTAGATTCACCCAGGGCCGTTTTTAGGGTTTAGAAACATCAGGGGCTTTAGCCCAGATCCCTTATTCCCCCTCTGTCCTCTTTAAAAATGGCCCTTTCATGAGTGTATTTATCCATTTTTCAAACTGTTGTTAATAACATATAAAATATGTCTGTCAGCAGTGGATAGCACATTCAGTTCTAATAAATGATGGTTTTGGCTGAAAAGATGAGTCAGTATTAACAAGGGTTTGATTTGAAATACCGAAACATTGCGATAGTTTGTGCCTTCGGAAAAATTCTGACGGTTTATGAAAGTTGAGAAGCTGCTCTTTACAGCCAACATACAGTTATTACAGTAACTTTACTCCCGATACTTGCAAAAATTATCTGTTTCCCTCACTCACACAGACACACACACACAGACATACACACACACAGAGCTTAGAAGCACAAACAGCTGACGGTGACTCCGTACGGTCCCGTTCCTTGAGGAGAGGCGGCCAGAGAAAGCTGCTCTTTGATCCGGGGCTACTGACAAAACATCCGGGGCTATAGCCCCGAAAGCCCAGGTCTAACGACGCCCCTGCATTCACCTGTAAATTATCATACCTGCAGTTACATCTAAAACCTTTGTTCTTATCATTTATTCCTATTACGACAGTCATCGACTGTCCCTGCTCACCCCCAAAGAGCACACGTGAAGTAGCTACTGCTCCATAGGCACTGCAACATGCCCATGAGGTAAACTTCTTTGTGCTTGTGCAGCAGTAAAAAACAGCATCTCACATGATGTATGGTTTTGTCTATTTCTTCTACTAATACACAGAGGAATTTGTCCATACAGTGAAATCAAACAAAACAAAGTTTTTTAGTTTTTATCCATCCATTCTATCCATCCATCCATTATGTTCCGCTTGGGGTTCGCGTCGCAGGGGCAGCAACCGAAGTAGGGAAACCCAGACCTCCCTCGTCCACCAGCTCAACTGGGGGAACCCCAAGACCAGCTGAGAGATATAATCCCTCTAGCGTGTCCTGGGTCTTCCCCGGTGTCTTCTCCCAGCTAGACTTGCCTAAAACACCTCCCAAGGGAGGCACCCAGGAAGCATCCTTACCAGATGCCCGAACCACCTTAACTGGCTCCTTTCGAAGCGGAGGAGTAGCAGCTCTACTCCAAGTCTCTACTAGATAACTGAGCTTCTCACCCTATCTCTAAGGGAGAGCCCAGCCACCCTGCGGAGAAAACCCATTTCGGCCGTTTGTATTCGCGATCTCGTTCTGTCGGACATTACCCAAAGCTCATGACCATAGGTGAGTGTCAGAACGTAGATCGGCTGGAAAATCGAGAGCCTTGCCTTATGGCTTAGCTCCTTTTTTACCACAACAGACAGGTATAGGGTCTCATCACTGCTGACCCCACGCCGATCCGTCTGTCAATCTCACGTTCCATCTTACCATCACTCGTGAACAAGACCCCGAGATACCTAAACTCCTCCACTTGAGGCAAGATCTGATCCCTGACCCA
The DNA here is from genome assembly GCA_019802435.1 of Corydoras maculifer. Taxonomy (NCBI): domain Eukaryota; kingdom Metazoa; phylum Chordata; class Actinopteri; order Siluriformes; family Callichthyidae; genus Corydoras; species Corydoras maculifer. The sequence continues at coordinate 29,880 of JAFMOD010001085.1, forward strand.
GAGAGGACTCTATACCCTGTTCTGACTGAGAACCATGGTCTCAGAGGTGCTAATTTTCATCCCAGCCGCTTCACACTCGGCTGCAAACCGATCCAGTAAGAACTAAAGTTCGCAGTCTGCAAACAGTAGCGACGTGATCCTCAGATCACCAAACCATCCCCTCCATCCCCTGGCTGCGTCTAGGAATCCTGTCCATATAAATTATGAACAGAACCGATGATAGAGGACACAGCCCTGACAGAGTCCAACACTCACTGGAAACAAACACATGTAGAGTGGTTACGCAAATTCCCATGAAGCCTCGAGGATCCTGGAGAGAGTGAAGAGCTGGTCCAGAGATCCACGACCAGGACGAAAACCACACTGCTCCTCCTGGATCCGAGGTTTGACTATCCTTTGGACTCTCTTCTCCAGTACCCCTGCGTAGACTTAGTGAGGAAGGCTGAGGAGTGTAATTCCCCTGTAGTTGGAACACACCCTCCGATCCCCCTTTTTTAAAAGAGGCACCACCTCTGCCAGTCCAGAGGCACTGCCCCTGATGACCGTGCAATGTGGAAAAGGCGTGTCAGCCAAGATTACCCCACTACCCCACAACATCCAGAGCTTTGAGGAACTCCGGACGGCTCTTATCCACCCCTGAAGCCCTGCCACAAAGGAGCTCTCTAACTACCTTAGCGACTTCAGCCACAGTAATGGACAAGCCTCCTCCCAGGTAATCTGACTCTGCCTCCTCTCCGGAGGACATATTGGTGGGATTGAGAAGGTCCTTGAAGTATTCCTTCCACCGCCTAATGACGTCCCCAGTCGAAGTCAACAGTGCACCACCTCCACTATATAGTGTAGTGGCACACTGCTTTCCCCTCCTGAGTCGCCTGACAGTTTGCCAGAATCTTCTTGTAGCTGACCAAAGTCACTTTACAAGGCCTCACCGAACTCCTCCCATACCCGGGTTTTTGCCTCTGCGACACACAAATCCACAAATCACCTGGCTTGTTGGTACCGGTCAGCTGCTTCTGGAGTCCCACGGGTCAACCATGCCTGATACAACTCCTTCTTCAGCTTGATGGCAAACCTTACATGGGGAGACCACCACCATGTTCAAGGGTTACCGCCACGACAGTCACCAACAACCTTGCGACCACAGCTCTTGTCCGCCGCCTCAACAATCGATGAACGGAACATGGCCCAGACTCAATGTCCCCCCACCTCCCCTGGAATGTGGTTGAAGCTCTGACGGAGGTAAGAGTTGAACATCCGTCTGATGGATTATTCTGCCAGATGTTCCCAGCAAACCATCACTATACGTTTAGGTCTGTCTGGTCTGATCGGCATCTTCCTCGCCACCTGATCCAACTCACCACCAGGTGGTGATCAGTTGGCAGCTCAGCTCCTCTCTTCACCCATGTGTCCAAGACACATGGCCGCAAGTCCAATGACAACTACAAAGTCGATCATTGAACTGCAGCCTTGGGAATCCTGGCACTATGTGCACTTAAGGACACCCTTGTGCTCGAACAAGTGTTTGTGACGGACAGACCGTGATTTGCACAGAAGTCCTACAACTGAACACCGCTTGGATTCAGATCAGAGAGGCCGTTCCTCTCAATCACACCTCTCTAGGTCTCACTGTCATTGCCCACGTGAAGTCCCCCAGTAGGACAACAGAGTCTCCAGGGTGAACACTTTCCAGTACCCCCCCACAGACTCCAAGAAGGCTGGGTACTCTGAACTGCCGTTTGGCGCATAAGCGCAGACAACAGTCAGAACCCGTTCCCCAACCCGAAGGGGTAGGGAAGCTACCCTCTCGCCCACCGTAGAAAACCCCAACATGCACACGTCAAGCCGGGGGGCTACGAGAAAGCCCACACCTGCCCGATGCCTCTTGCCATGGGCAACTCCAGAAAAGGACAGAGTCCAGCACCTCTCAAGGAGATTGGACCCAGAACACGAGCTGTGCGTTGAGGGGAGCCCGACTATATCTAGCCGGTATCTCTCAACCTCCCGCACCAGCTCAGGCTCCTTCCCCGCCAGTAAAGTGACGTTCCAAGTTCCTAAAGCCAATTTTAGCAACCGAGGATCGCGACGCCCAGGCCCAGGCAAACTTTTAATGAATACCACCACAGGCACTGAGATACCAGTTCCTTCAAAATCCACTAAAAAATTTATAACGCAAATAAATCTTCACAAAAAGTTAAAAGAGGTGCTACTGAGAACTATTTATTGCTTAAAGTTTTGAAACTTCCAATATTGTTGCCCAATTTGCACAAATTGAATGGTTTGAGTATGTGCTGCTTAATCGCCTAACAAAAAGCTACTAGTCATCCAGAAAAAACTTTGTCAGCGCAGCTTAGTTTTTTCCTGTTAAAACATCTTTCTTCCTGCTGTCCAATTTGTAACTTGTATTAAGGCTTACCTTGAGGAGATGTTGGTTGATCCATTTTGTAAATGTCTTTTTCTGTACTCTGTCCCGTTCATCTACAAAATAAGTAAACCCTAGAGTTAGTGCTGGAATTGCATTACTAAAGTTTTTTTAATGATTTTATTATTAGCATTTTTTATGATAATGTGTTTTACATAATGTGAATTCAGAAGAAAAATAATGAATATTGCAAAAGTTAATTTAAAAATAATTATTAACAAGCATATAAATTACATTGGAACTAATGTATCATAAAAATTTCAGTAATGTATACTACATGATGTCCAAAGCTATGCACCAGAAAAACCAAGATGTATACTCCTATAATAAAAACAGTACAATCAAAATCTTTTATGATTTATTAAGTAATATATAATGTAATGTAATAAATTTATATGCTGTATAAATTATAAACATTATCTGTGATTTAACATTCATTTAATATTTTCTTTCAATAGCTATGTTTTAAATTCATATTTAGTCAATTAACAAACATGTTTATCCAAAGCAACTTACAAGTGAGAGAACATATGCATCTTTATAATCATTTCCATTGTACGATTATTCTAGCTAATGTTTGTAAAAAAAGAAAGAATAAGAAAAGGTTGCAAAGAAATCTTTATTAAACAGAAAATGACTACAAATTCTTAACTCAAAATCACTGCAATATGAGTTATATAGACATATTAAGCTTAAGCATTGGGCCTTGTCTTACAACCAGCACAAAGCGCATTACAATGCTCATTGCTATCTTACACCCAAACAACAGTCTTTTTTGGCACTTTCTGACCACACTGTTAAAACATGAACGGTACTTGCAAATATATCTAATGAATATATCTATCGATGGGTGAGGTGGTCTCGAAATTATGTGTGTTCAGGTAAATTCCAGTGTGTTGCTATTTTGGCATCGGAAATCACAGATATACTACTAACCAAAAGCAACCTAGGCAAACATCAACAGTCAGGAGTTCATTGCTATCTTGGCAATGAATTGTCAACACAAGTACATACAACACCGTTTATTATGTACATTTATGTAGCCCACTCAAAATCTTTTTCCCCATTATCTTTTTCCTGTTGTAACAAATTTATAGAAAGCAAACCTGTTTAACAATTGATTTCAAACAGAGTAGCTTTCAAGCACAAGTGCTCATGTGTGAGGTTTTTATGTGAAAACACACTGGATCTTTACAACATTACAAGCCAAAACTCATAGGTTATGTCTGCGATTAAGCAATGGCTGCACATAAAGTGTTTTACATTTTCGATACATCTGCATAAATTTGATGTAAATCATCACCAGACTCAAACAAGGTATAAAAGTAAAAAGAGAACAATAAACTAATTAATGAGATAAAATATATTAGAAAGATCATGTAATTAATAAGGAACGTAATCTATTATTACATATCTGTAGGTGAAATTTATGTAATTTTTTTGTATGTAGATTGACTTTCCTGTGGAGTTGAGCCTGAGAAAAATCTGCCAACCAAAAATATTCATCCTGTGAGCATTGATGAAGGATTAGATGGTTGTCTCTGGTTTTGCATCTACAACGTGTATCAATTAGTATACAGAGATTGAATACAGGGTTTGAAAACTACTGTGTCTGATAACACTTTTTGTTAAGTTTGCTATAGATGTGTCTGCAAAACACTTTTACAAATATAAATGTAAACTGACAATGTGCACCCAAACTTTGGGATCTGTATTCTCTGCAATATGAGTCACAAGTTTTGCAAAAACCAGTAATTATAGAAAGCTATATTACAAAAACCATAGAGACTATTACTCCATTACATTATCCAGAGAATTCCATTACGTGACCCTAACCAGTGTTTTTGCTGTTTCCAGCAACCATGGTAACAATGCTTCCACATCCAAGCCTGACACACAGAGCCAGCAGTCTTCTACTTTATTTTAAATCAATATGCTGATTTACAATCAGTATACAATTTATAATCAATATACAATTTACATAATATCACAGTTAATCCAAAACCTACTTTGTTTAGTGTAGTCATGTAATCTCTATTATCAGCAGCAACGGTAATACTAACATCACTTATTTGGATCAGGCTGAATTATATACCAGTGTCTTTTTTACGTGCTCTTTGACATCAGAATTAGGCATTAAAGTAATGAAAAACTGTGTAAATTTAGATTTATAAATTTAGCAAAGAAGACGTAAAAGATAAATTAATAACATCTACTAACCAATACAACACATGAGCATCACCAGGTGAGCCTTGAGCTCCCTGTCGTCCTTCTTAAGTCTTAACATCATGCCAGGCAGCTTATGTGCCCTCAGAACTCCCTGCATGTCTCTCAATACTGCTCCAAAGAAAGCATGGGTGCACTCCTACAGCTCCACTTGCTGTGGGAGGGCAACTTAAACGTCGGCCTAACTTTCTAAAACCACTACTCCCTCCCTTTCGTTCCATTTAATTTTCTCGTTCTTAAGACATGTCTGACGAGTTCAGTCAGGTTTTTTAAGTCATGGTTAAGTGGGAGGCTCTAACAGGGTGTTTATTCAAGGCTTTTTTTAAACTATGGCTCTATGGGTATATAAGATTGCACATTGAGTGTTAGCCGCAGCCTGAGCCTAAGAAGAACGAGTGATCATCTGCAATATGTGTTTTACTGAATGTTAATGTACTTGTGTGTTCAATTCTGTTAATGTTTAGTAGATTGGTGTAAAATTCAAAGAGAGATAATCACATTCCACACCAATTGAGTTGCTCTGATTGAAAAAACAAACAGACATACAGACACATGCACACACACACACACACACACACACACACACACACACACACACACACACAAACACAAACACAAACACACATGGAATTAAAGCATTGTATTTAGTTGAGAAACTTAAAATATCACAAAAATGGTCACAGAGAATCCACAGAGAAATTATTCTCACAAACAGTAAAATGTTTTTTGAAGTATGTTAATACACCCTGTCAAATATTATTCAACTATTTTGGATTTCGGTGGTGAACAGATTGGTGAAAGGGTGGGTCAAAGCGTGGCTAGGGGGCACATGAAATGACAAATTTATACAAAGATAGATGGACCAATCAATCAGTAGGTATATATTTAAATGAAAGGACAGACAGAGAGAGATAGAGCATATATAGATATATGGCTAGAAAGATAGAATTTGAAAGTTTTGTTTTCTATAAAAAATAAACATATAGTTATAGAGTTTTAAAGGGTACAATCTTATTTAAACCAATGTGTTTAACTCTACAGTGCATTCTTTTATAGAGGTAAAATATTTAGAGGATAGTGATCCCTTTAGGACTAGTGATCATTTACTGGTAAATGTAAACAAACTACAGAACAAAACCATCAAAGAAGTTTAGAGTGAATCATAAATCAAGCTTAGCAACCAAACCCAGCTGTAGCAGAAATGCTATTAGAAAAGCTAAATTAAAGGTTTCTTATTATTTGATTACAGGATAATAACTACTGACTGAAATGCACTTTGAAAACTCAATAAAGTTATAACGAAAAGTTACACCATTCAGTTACACCATTGATCAGATTCTACTTTACTTCTGAAAAATGTTGTGTTATAAGACATAGAAATTATTAACTTAAAACTTTGTTTTAGAAGATTATAATAAAGTTTTTTTATGTTAGTTGATAGCTTATCTTATTTGACACTCAGGGTGCAGAGATGCGCATAAGTATTGTGCATACGTGGTCAAAATTAATTATGTGCACCGTGGATTACAACATGAAGTGTGTTTTTTGTACCATTATGTTTGGAATCTTTGTGCTACAGTAACATTAATTGTCGAGCTTCCTAGAGCTTTCTTTATAAATAGTTTATTTTTGTTTTTATACGTACGTCAATTCATCAACGTGTGCAAGATACAACCTACATTAAGAAATAACTTTCAAAAAAACAACAGACTGAAACTGAAAGTAAAAAACAAGTACTTGCTGAAAACTGAATGCAAATACATGATGTGCAACTCCTGGTCAAGCGAGTAGCATTGTCACAAAAGAAAGGTTCCAGAAAAAAAACAACTTATTTAAGTTTGCATATTCCCACTGTGGTTTCGTGGCTTAGCTCTAAGTGTTTTGGTTTTCTTTTACAGTCCGAAGACATGTTAGGTGAATTGAAAATGTCTCTAATGAATTGCAAGACATGAAAATTTGACTGTTAACTCCACTGCAATGTCACTACTTCAGCATGTCACTGTAAAAAAATAATTATTGTTCTCATTTTTCTAGACTTCAGATTTAGAACCCAGAAGCCCTCCACATGTACTATTAAAGACCATCATGCCGTCTTTGTCTATTACAACATTATATAAAGAATTTGGTGTAGCGGTGACGTGTTTACACTTTTAAATCCATCACTGTTTGCTGACTGTGCACTTCATTACACACATACCTTATGGCTCCACCTTGTGGAAGTAAACCAGATACAGTTCATTTGTTGTTGAACAGTTTGTGTAAGCCTTTCTCTAATCTTTCTTTGATCCTGATTCCTGGCTGAACAATTTTCGTTGGTGGATTATACTCAGTACAGCAATGACACTGAGGTGTTTTAAATTTTTAGCACCACTACTATCTGAACTACTACTATGGTATCTGAACTACTAATACAGTACAAAACACACTAACACACCATTAAAATTCCAATTTTAATGAGATGCTTAGAATTAACTACTATCCAAATAATAAAAGAGCTTTATTATTCTGCGGTGGATTTTGAAAGTGAACATTCTTAGCGATTTATGAACAACTGTAAGAACGAGGTAACTTTAAGAACGAGGTAACTTTAAGAACGTGAATTTTACGGCACTTTCCCAAAAGCCTTCTTAAATTTCCTAGACTAAGAGAGACTTTTAAGTTTTTTGTAGACTCCGCCCCTGAAAAGGCACCATCAATCAAAAACTGAATCACAGATTACCACACAATCTCTTATCATAACGCACAAAAAATAAACAATTATTTTAGAAAATATATATTGAAAAAAACTATATGAACAATAAATAATCATATTTAAATTAGGCTACTGTTATAAAAAGCGGGAAACAACCAATTTTTGACCAATCGCTTACCAAGCAGGCTAATCAATGGTTGCACTTTTAACCTGAATGCATTATTCAGTGGCATGGCAAACCAACAGCGTAATATATGTACTATTGTACATGTACTATTAAAGACCATCATGCCGTCTTTGTCTATTACAACATTATATAAAGAATTTGGTGTAGCGGTGTATATGTACTATATGTACATGTACTATTAAAGACCATCATGCCGTCTTTGTCTATTACAACATTACTTATATACAATATATAAGTATTATACACTTTTCTGAAAGCTAACTAAATAAGATGCTTGATTAAGTAGAACAAAAAGACAAATTATTTACATTATTACATTATTTTCCAAAGCACTACATTCCACCAACAAAGAAAAAAATTGAAGGATGTATCTAACTAACAGTGCTTGCATTTAAACTAATAGATTAGGCATAAACTGTATTTGGCAGGAACATGAATGCCGTCTTCACTCTCTTCATTCTCACATTCTTCATCAGGAAGATTTAAGCCAGCACCAACTGCAATGTTGTGTAGCATAGCACATACAACAATTATGGCACTGCTGCATTCTGGTGAAAACCTAAATCCCCCTAATGCATATATCCCCATCTGGGTGGAGTTTCCTTGTTCTCCCCGTGAGTTTCCTCTGGTTTCCTCCCACAGTCCAAAAAAATATGGATAAATTCAATTGAGTTCTCCAAATTGCTAATATAGAGCGTGTTTGGGTGAGTGAGTGTGTGCCCAGCGATAGATTGGTGCCCTGCCCTGGGTGTATCTGCCCAGCGCCAAGTTCTCCCCTGGATGGGCATGGGCATGGGCATGGGCATGGGCATGGGACCCCCCCCCCCATCTGTGCGATTTAAACAACCAGTGCGTCTGTGAGTCTTTGTGAGCTGCCAGTTACGAACTTCTTAGTGAGTTACGAGTGGGTCTGAGTACTCGTAAGTTACAAGCGATTTTAAGAACGACTTAAGTTACGCCTGCATTCGGGAAAGGCTCGTAAATTTAAGAATGTTCTTAAGTAAGAAGTTATGAAGTACTTAGCACTACAAAACTTTTGGGAAATCCAGCCCTGATTATTAGATCAGCGTAAAATGGTTGCTCTTAAACAAAAGGATTTACAAATATCCCAACTTAATGCTTGGTGGCAGAACACAGGGTCAACCATAATACAGAAGTCCTAAAGCCATAAGTGTTTTGCTGAAAGTCCACATTTGTATCTTGAGTGGACTCAGTACTTGAAATTATAAACATTAGATTACTAGACTAACACCCTAAAAACGGAGCTGCCACAACCATATATAAATGTTATCTATGGTTAAATAAATCTACAAAATATAAAAAATTATTACATTTGTAAGTCGCTTTGGATAAAAGCATCTGCTAAATGACTAAATGTAAATTCCCTTTCAGGTGTTACGTCTTGTAGTGGGATACAAGTCAAATAAAGTTGAGGTGGTATTCATTCATTAATTTCATTAATTTAATAAGCACATTTTGCTTCCAAAATAAGCAAAGCAATTACAATAATTAATGTTAATAAATATTAACAATAATATTATTAATTTAATTAATATTAATAAATACAATAATAATTTATTACAAAAAAAGCTAAATAGGACTAGTGTTTCACAAATAACACATTTAATCATATAAAGAAACAACATGCAAATAAAGAAATAAACTAAAAATACTTAAATCGCTCTGCCACAAGGTGGCAGTGATGAGACAAAAATGGCAGCAGAAACAGAAAAAAAACATTATACAATGTACAACATTTATAAACAACACATATATACAAATCGACGTGCAAAGCAATATAATTTAAACCAATGAATAAACAAAGCAAAACAACTAATTTAAAGAAATTTAAATTAAATAAGCCGAAAGTATGATAAAACAGTGTATGTATATGCTGAAAACAGTGGTGCAAAATTTCGAGCAAAAGATACAAACGAGACAAATATAAATAGCACTCAGTACAAAGAATATGCTATGCACACAATAAAACAACAGCTGCAGAAGTGGAAGAAAGTCAAACAAGTCACAGATATATTATTAAACGATAAATCTGCATAGCTGGACACCACAGAAATAAATTACTTCCACTTAGTGAATGGTAAGGATGAGAAACACTCGTGACAGGAACACCATGTGATACATTTGAATATAATGAACCAGGTCCTGTAACTGAGGTTCATAATTGAAAACAAAATGAATAAAAACAGTTTAAAACAGGAGCCAGCGATGGATTGGCGCCCTGTCCTGGGTCTGTCTGCCCAGCGCCCGAGACGTTCTCCCCTGGATGGGCATGGGGAACCCCACCGCAACCCTAATAGAGGATAAGCGGAAGATAATGAATGAATGAATGAATAAAACAGGAGCATGCCATGAAGCTGAGAGAATCCAAGTGTAAACAACCATTCTATATTAACATGTGCATGTGAAAACAGCTTACAGATGGATTTTAAATGCAGCATCTTTATATTTAATCCAACATTACGATACTCTAGCTGCCTTGGTAGTCTCCTGACTGAAAAATGAAGCTACATTTATTTTAATTATATATGTTAAAGGCTAAAATATCTCAGGCTTTACTTTTGGTTCACTAAACTGTATATTTAATGTATCATAGAAAAACAGTACAGTAGTTCATATAGCTTGAAGATACATCAGTAGCTCTGGAGATCTTTAGCAAACTACGTATATACAGCAAGTTTTTTTAAATCTCTCTCAAAAACCTGTTCATCACAGGTAACTGATTATATGAAACTTAAGCTGGACATATCAATTATAAGACCAAAATGCAATTAGGAAATGACAACTAAATTGTGAGTCTGATGAAAATATGAAATGACAATAAAAATTGATGCTTAAAACAGCTTTTACAGTTTGCTGTATTAACAATTTAAAAATCTATGGGTTTTTCATAGCAATTAAAATTGATTGCAAGCTGTGACCTGGGGCCATAAACATATTTCTGAGCAATGATTAAACATATGCAAGCATTTCAAAATGCCATACAAACTATATAGCTTTATTTTATTTTTAAAGGGTTTTTAGAGTAACCACACATTGGTTTGCTAAGACCTTTATTCAGAAATGGTTTGCTGATCTTGTAGTTAATTCTCAGAGTGACAATGGCAGGGGTTGTATAATTAAACAATAATTAACAAATATCTCATTAAAGCAAATATATTTACATACAATCAGATTCTCAAGAGATATCTCATGTCAAAACACATATAAAGTTGTAAAAAGCAAACTTCAAATTTCAAGTATTTGATAAAAATCCAAGTATTTAATCAAAAGCCACAAAAACCAAGGTATCCAGCTTAAATGTAAGCAAAACATTGTTCTCATTTGTATTCAGAACAGGAGTGATTAAAACAACTCATATAAAAAACTGATAATTGATTTTACTATAACATATAATTGTTTAAATATCAGTCTGTCGTAGATTAAGAAAACTAATGCATATGGTGAAATAACGAGACATCATGGTAACCACCAAAACTATAAAGTTAAACCATTATGACTATCTAACTCAAAAGCAACATAATGACTAGAGAAAAGGTACTTGACCTATGACACATGTTTTGTCTATATTGAAAGTGCTGTTATTGATCTAATAACTGGCACAGGGATTTATTTTGCTTAGGCTAAGTGTCTTTTTAGCCGAGGATGAAGAGCGGTACCAATTAGTATAATGTATAAATAAAAATAAAGTTAGCAGTGTCATTAAGCTAAATAACAGTAATGACAGCCACTGAGTTAGTAGGACAGTTGGTGTTGCTTAATGAAGGATACTGCACTAGGATGCTATATATAGCCATGTGTCTCATGTCATGCCCACAAGGTAACTATGACAGTTCATTAAAGAACTTCCGAAGCATGAGCACAAAGCAAGTATTTATTTTGAAGTCAACCACATAGCATGTAATGTCCCAATAGCATGTAATGTCAAGTCCAAGTCTGTATTCAGGTCATATTAACATATATTAACCCATTCATCCATCCATCTTTTATCTTCCGCTGAATTCTATACTAGGGCCATGCCCATCCAGGGGAGCTCTCTTATAGATACTATATGCGAGAGACACTTTGAATGTGATAAGAGCATAATTTATGCCACAAAAACATGGTTTTGTAAACAGGACAAGAGCTGGTAACAGCAAGCAACTGCTTCAGCACGATCAATAATTTCTAGTAAAGAAAGAGCCAAAAGTTCTAATGGCACAGAAATTGAAACACAAGCACAGATCAGTGGTTGTGAATTAAGCCATGCCTTTAGTCTTCAAAGACATCTGGCCATGTCTGACCAAGTGGAAGGCCACACTCAATTTCTATTCTTTATATGCAAGGATATGCGGGGTACAGCACAGGCTCAGTGGATGATGTCAAGCCATTCCCAATAAACTCCCAATCTTGTTCTCTGTAAAGAGGTTTTAAAAACAGAAAAAGAAACTAAAGCAATGTGTACTCTGTGCATGTAACAGATATTATTACTAAAACATTCAGCATGGGGTATTGTTAAGTGTGTGAATGACCAATGTCAATACCAAAAACATATATAATTCAAATAATAATATATAATTCAAATAAAATCATTATCATTAAAATATTATATATATTATAATAATTTATTCATTCATTATCTTCCGCTTTATCCTCTATTAGGGTCGCGGTGGGGTTCCCCATGCCCATCCAGGGGAGAACGTCTCGGGCGCTGGGCAGATACACCCAGGACAGGGCGCCAATCTATCGCTGGGCACACACTCACTCACACAAACACACTCTATATGGGGCAATTTGGAGAACTCAATTGACTTGATCCATGTTTTTTGACTGTGGGAGGAAACTGGAGAACCCACGCAGACACAGGGAGAACATGGAAACTCCACCCAGATGGGGATTCGAACCGGGAATCCCTAGTGCTGAGAGGCGAACATGCTAACCACTAAGCCACCGTGCCGCTATTATAATAATAAAAACTCCAATAAAATAGCATGTGGTATAATGATAAAAATATTCATTTCTTACAACCTACTCAGCAAACAACTTTAAAAAAAATGTTTTGCACATTAAGCCAATATCCAGTCAGCCATAAATGTCCTGTTGTCCAGAAACTACAAAAGCACTTCATCTGGCTCTATAGTAGTGTTTTAGATTAAACTAATAAACTACTCAAAAAACAGATCGTAGATAAGAGATATATGGATACAATTAAAAAAAATCCAAATCTGTTTGAACAATTATTATTTTTGGTTCAGCAGTGACATTATTGACCATAATGCACACCTCGGACTACTTCACATTCGTATCAATGTGTGAAATGTGCAAATGTGGTAGAACATTATTTTAAATCATGTTAAACCATTAATGGAAATACAGATTAATATAAACAAAGAGTAATTTTCCCATGAGCAATAAGCCAATATCCCGCTGCTTAGCAATCAATGTTCACTTTGTCTCAAATGTAATTTCAATTTAGAGCATAAAATAAAATAATTAAAATAAAATGTATGGGATAATTTTAATAGATAAGATACAATTGAGATTTGAACTTAAAGTAGCCACATCTAACAGAAATGAAAAGAACCAAGGCATTATTTCCACAAATTAATTTAAATATAATTCAGAAATACCTTCCAAATATTGTTGTAAGTTCTCACAAAATGGTTCACTTGATTGTTGTGTTTATTTCAACATTTTTTTCATACCAGACAAACTCAGTAGTTTTTAAGTCTGTTGACCTGCAGGTCAGTCCATTCTTTAAAGCCTACCATATTGTTATGGTCTTTTAAATTAGATCTTATATACCATATAAGTATATGAACCCTCAACCAACTAGGTGTAGAACAATTGTGGTTGCCTTTTCTGTAAAGTATGCCAGTTAGTGCCAACTCTGAATGCAAACAACACCAGACAATTTCTGCTCCATGTTTTAGAGATAATATGCTCATTACTATCTTACACCCCGCCAAACTGTTTTGCCTTGCATGAAATATAAAATGTAAAAATTATTGAAGCATTTAAAATGAGACATTTATTTTGTTCGATAAAATGACCAATGATAGCACTAACTAATACTCTAATACTAAAGGCCAATGTCAACTTCATACTGAAAGACTGAAAGCAGCTGTACATGCAGAACACACACAGCATGTGTCAGCATATGGTAATCAGAACCTTGACCCCTGCAGTAGGTCAGAAATGCACAGCCAACTGTCTGAAAAAGCAAGGAAATAAAATGAAAGTCATTAGCTTCAAAATCTTCTTACCATTTGGGACATAATTACAAAGATAATCATACACTAATGCACTGTGCTTTAAAGACAGGATGCAGCCAAAGGCTTGAAAATATTATCGATCACTGCCTCTTCCATTAACGCACAGTCCCTTAAAGGAAGAATCAGGAGATCTGTACAGTTCTGACACACTGAAATGAGGTTGAGCTGATAATACACCACTGAGTACTGAGTAAGGTTAAAGCCCTGAAAGAACCATGAATATAACAAAATAAATAATTATGTATATCCTTTAAGGACCTAGTTAGGATTAAAATAATAACCTGCTACACAAGCATAAAACAAATCAACAAAATCAGGTTTCTTGTTGTACTGTTGGCATATATATTACCTTGCATCTCCATGTTGAACATGTAAAATTAGAATTACACTATTGTTATATCCAGACAGCAAATAATAAGTGAAGTGTTCTGACTAAGATTGAGTGAGTGCTACTGACTGCTGCAGTCTAGCTTATAAGATTTAAATTGATTTTCCTTTTCATGACCATTGCAAATGGGACCCTGAAGTGAGAGCCTTGTTCCTCTTCACTTTTAAAAGTACCCTACACACAGCTGCCACGAGTGTCTTCACTGCAAAGTATAGTATGACCATTAGCAACAGCATTTATGCCTCATCATGCTAATACTAGTTGTGCTATATGCTAACAGTTACCTAATGCAGTTTTCTATGATCCATTCAGGAGTCACACATTATATGTTTCACATTATACATTTATGATTAATACAACATAATGTACTGTAAATCATTATTAATAAATAAAAAAATACATTAATAAAACATTTATTAATAATGTTTTTATATTATTGACACATTATTATTAACTACATTATATCAACAAATAATTACCCATGAATTTTGGACAACTGTATGATTCCAGAATAAACAGGACTCAGTAAGACCATATTCTTTTCCTGCAATAATGTGCCCGAGTCTGCAAGCAAGTTTGATTTGGAATGTGACTGACTGCGGACAGTATAAGCTGTAACATGTCAGTCACAGAGAGTGATGTAAGCAAGACAGGACCAGGACTTTCAAGGAGATATATTTTAAAGTTAAAATAGACTTGTCCGCAATAAGAATCTGCATTAAGAGAATTAAGTAAAATCTGTTTCATATTTTCTTTTTGTTCAAAATCTCACAAAGGCCCTGGCAGCCCATCAGATCTCTCTTACTGGGTGTGTTCCTCTACATCTGCAGCATGTCAATCGCGCAGACTTGTTGAGTCAGCCATAGCTCAAATGTTGAGGGTGGAGGGGAGGACCCATGAGTAACCACATGACCTCATCCAGCTGAGCTGTCCAGAACAGGGAGTGTTCTGCACATTCACCAAGTTAGCATGACAACCATCAAGTGCAATTACACAATCTTAAACACAAATACAAAGAGACACACACAGACAGACACACACACACACAAACACACGTTCACTCCCACACATATGCACAAGACTACACTCATTCTGTTATCTTATTGTGAATAATACAACCTTGCTGACAAGCATGGTAGCCTCACCTGCTTTATCACACAGCAATGTTCTGGACCTCTTACAACTATTATCCACAATTAATCACTTGCAGCTGAGTTTTACAAATAAGATTTAGGCCTTGTCAGCATGCCAGAGAAATCTCAGAACCATAATCTAACCACCACACATTGTTAGACTTCACAGTACAAAAGAGTAATTAAGTAAATGATCCTAGCTGAGGTGATGTGATTCAGGCATAAAAGCGACAAAGATAAAAAAAAATTAAAAAGTATTCCTGATAATACTGCTCCATTTGTCTTATGTTGGAAATATCATCTCCAGTTAGCGATGATGTCATGCCATGCACAGCTGTGGATATCACTCTGGGAAATGACATCACAGTAGCTAAATATCCAGACATCTATTGTGAGACAATGAACAGAGTTCTGCAGCATAATTTTTTCATCTAGTATCCCTTTAAAGTATTACTTTTAATAACATAATTAAAGCAATAGAAATTCATAACCCACACACAGCAACATATGTACATATGTAAGATACACTATAAAATAACATACAATAACATCTTTATTGTCATTTTTAGTTAAACAATGAAACAGTGTTTGGTGGCTCTCTGCGAAACCAGCAACACAACTACAGTAAGGCACAATACAAAAAATGTACGTATGTATGTATTTTATTAAAAATCAGGGGCCTAAATTTTTTTTTATTTGCAGTCTAAATCAGACTTGGTACGAATTGTGTCTACACAGGAAAGACAAGTAACTTCTATCTCTTCCTTGTCTCACACCTTGCCATGCCTGTGTGTCACCCTGAAACACAATACTGTGCCAGGCTGAGTAATACTCCAGATTTTACTTGTTGTGGAGTTGCAATTTTTCAGAAGAGCTGAGCCACTGTATATAATACTCATTTCAATTTCTGATTCCTTGTTGTCGTCTGCCTTTGGTTTTACTTTTGTTTGTTAGTGCATTTCAAATGTACTGGAGATCTGTTAATATTGAATATCTGTCTATTATTGATGCCTTTTTTGTTTACTATTTGAGCATGCAGTACAATTTCTGTGGAATGTTTTTGCAATAATTCAGAATTGTAAAAAGTAATATATGAATCAAATTTAATTAACCACTGTCCATATGCAAACTGATTCATTCAGAGATGGTCCCATTTTTTCAGCTTTGTATTGATTTATATTGCCACACCCTGGTTTGCAGCAATGCAAGAACAACAAAATACACAAGACTGTAATCTGTGCAGAAACACATGGTCACAGTGGGACAAGAACAATCATATCTGTCTGTAATACTTGTATGTTGAAGATGAAAGTGTCTTTTGTTGGTGGCACAGACGTGTGTTGTAGATGCTGTGTGGGCTTCAAGTAAGAACGGTTTGAAGTAAAGAGCAAATGAATGGAGGAGGGGTGAAGGATGGGAATAAAGAGAGGTGGGGCTCTGCAGAGGAGAAGCACAATGATAGTGACTGTGTAAATAGACATGCTATGTGTAACAGCAAAAATGACAAAAATGTCTAATGAATATTATGAATTCTAATTAAACTCAACAGCAACATCTTTCAGCTGGCAAACTTTTAGATCAGTTACATGGGTCAATAAGAGCAAACATAAAAAAAGAAAGACAAATTTTTTTTTCATGAAAAATGTTTTACCAGTCACTCCGTACTACGTTTTTGGTGACATTAATATGAAATATTCAACACTATACTAGATTGCAATTGAATTTAATCATTTCAAATAGAACTGCATCATTTTTTAATTCATTGAATTATATCACAATCATAGTTGTATCTTATATATCATTATAGTAACAGAGGTCAGCCACTGTATCAGATCCACACATTGCTTCCATTACCCTGACATTTTACACTTATTTTCCATGACCCTGCAGAAGTTTTTATAATCTTCACAAGGACCAAGATGTGGCTCAAGATGTATCACAACCTCTACATAACTATTAACTATGCATAAATTGTATTTGTGCAAGTGACTGAATGCGTGCTTAGCGATGGATTAGTGCCCTGTCCTGGGTGTATCTGCCCAGTACATGACACACACACACACACACACACACACACACACACACACACACACACACACACACACACACTATACAGGGGCAATTTAGATAGGGGCAATTTAAAACAGCTAATTCACCTTGAATCCATGTTTTTGGACTGTTAGTGGAAACCGGAGAAACTCTAGTTAAAAGCTAAGAAAGATGTTTGTGAGAGAAGCCTCAGTGTAACAGGAGGCATGGTAGATAAGATTAGATGATATGGTTGTACTACTTAAAAAAGACACAGGTTTAATGTGTAAAAGCATAAATTAATGCAAAAATATACCATACTTGTAAAAGGTGTTAATTGTTGTTAAAAGATCAATTGAGACAGACCCTGGAAGAAAAAAAATACAGAAAATGACTACAATCTATCGAAAAACTAAAATTTGAAAGCTGCTGACTACATGTTGCATAGCAACAGATCAAAAGAATCAAGATTCAAACAAGATTTGGAATTAATATACACAGATGGAAAACATCTAGACAGTCATAACCATGTGACTGCAGAGGCTTGTGTCAGACAGCATTCAACCATTTCACAAGATCTTACTGTCACTGCATCTTCCTTCTGGAGCTTTTATGACACAACACACTCAGTGTAGTAGAAACTGTACCTAGAGGTATATTTTATTTTCTTACAGCTCCTAACTTCTTCTGCCATTAGAGACAATCATAGTCCACCACTAAAAGTATACTAGCTGGGTAATAGACACATTTCAGAGCAACAGTGTCAGTATAGTAGAATTAAAAGGGATACTTGTAAAGGAAGCATGCAGTGTGAACATCCTTAGCATCTTTTTTATTATAACAGTAACATCTGTTTACATACTCGTACATACTCATATATTGCAGGTGTCTTATTAGTCAGTATTGTGCTGGCAATGCAGCACATAAAATAATTCAAAAACAAACCAAGAAATTCTTTTAACACTGATAATCAGGATAATAATTTTAGAAATTCTAAATATGACATAACTGGTGCCAGTTTGAGATTTTTTGTAACTCATGATCCAAATTGGGCTCCTCTGTTTTTTGACTATGGCTCACTGCCAAATCTGAACTGGGATCTTTTAACATAAGAAGTTAGCAGCAGGGCCCTAAACGAACACTGGTTTCTCAGGTGCTCAGAATTCTTCATCTAGGTGCACTTCACAAGAGTTGGTCCACACCTTATATTTTGCTCCACCAGATTTACACAAAAAACCAATAAAATCCATCCATCCATCTATCATCTTCCACTTAATCTACTAGGGTCGTGGGGGGTTGCACATGTTCATCCAGGGGAGAATGTTTCGGGGGCTGGGCAGATAGAACCTGGACATGGCGGTAATCTATCACAGGGCACACACTCACAAATACAGACATACACAGAAACACACTCTATATGTTTGGACTGTGAGAGGAAACCAGAGAACCAGGAGAAAACCCACGCGGACGCAAGGAAAAAATGGAAACTCCACCCAGACTGGGATTTAAACTGGGAATCCCCAGCGCTGAGAGGCGAAAGTGCTAATCACTAAGCCACTAAGCAAGTGACTAAAAACAAAAGTCCTAGAATTAGACCAAAATAAAAACCAATAAAACAAAGGAGGCCAACAAGGAAGATTTAGAAACCTCAGCGCTACCAATTAAACCAGTTAAAATAAGGTTAAATTAGAGTCTAGTTTGTTCAGTTAACAGGATTAAACTAAAGTGTAAATTGATACCTAGAACAAGGACATGTGAGACTCTGTGTGTAAAAAAAAAAAAAAAATCAACAAATGGATGTGTTGTCGCACCAAAAAAGAGATTTCAGAACCTTAAAACACAAAAGCATTATAAATCTGAAGAAAGTCCAAGATCATTGTTATCCTCAATAGCACATGTTCATCAAATTTGCAATAGTCTGCAAGCCATTTTATTATGGGTCATCATAT
The DNA here is from genome assembly GCA_019802435.1 of Corydoras maculifer. Classification (NCBI taxonomy): domain Eukaryota; kingdom Metazoa; phylum Chordata; class Actinopteri; order Siluriformes; family Callichthyidae; genus Corydoras; species Corydoras maculifer. The sequence goes on from JAFMOD010001085.1 coordinate 49,174, forward strand.
TATTATCAAGGCTTGTTAGAAGAAAGGGGAATATTGCACACTATCATAAGAACCTCAACCGGGTCCATGAAATGTGCTGGTGCTGGTATCATGGTAATCATTCTGCTACATCTGTGACAAAAACCCAACCGCATTTCATAAATTTGATTGTTCTGTATAAAAGAATGAGCTAAAATTCCTCAAGCATGATGTAAAAGGCTCAGAAACATTTGGATGCAATGCAGTGCGATCACACCAGATAGCAAAACATCATATTTTCCACTCACAGATAGGTATAATTAATTTAATCTTAACTTATTATCTTGACAGCTTAATCCTTGTGGAGGAGACGTGGAGACGTATTGGGATCAATTATTCGTAAACATGGAATCAGTTTCCACTCATATGCAGATGATACACAGTTATATGTTTCAGCTAACCCTAATGATGGTCGTTCAGTCAGTAAGCTCGAGGACTGTATCCAAGATATTAAAATGTGGATGTCAAAAAACTTCCTACTGCTAAATTCTGATAAAACAGAGTTTATGATAGTTGGACCCAAGGACAAAATTAACAAAGCTTCTAACACTATGTTAAACCTTTAATTAGACCCAGTTCATCTGTGAATAATCTCGGTGTCATTATTGATTCAGATCTCTCCTTTACAGAGCACATTAGCAATATTACTAGAATTGCATTTTTTCACCTTCGTAACATTTCAAAGCTACGAAATATCCTCTCCCTCCAAGATGCAGAAAAACTAATTCATGCTTTTATTACCTCAAGGTTAGATTATTGTAATTCACTTCTGACAGGATGTTCGAATAAATCATTACAGNTTGTTGTTGCTGCCTGGCCGCTCAAGGAGGATGAGTCCCCCACTGAGTCTTGGTCCTCCCAAGGTTTCTTCCTTGAATAACAACAGAAAAGGGAGTTTTTTCTTGCCACTGTCGCTTCGGCTTGCTCTTTGGGGGTTTAAAGGCTTTTCATTCTGTAAAGCTGCTTTGTGACAATGTACTGTTGTAAAAAGCGCTATATAAATAAATAACTTGAACTTGAGAGGTTTCCCATGTCCACCCAGGGCAAAATGTTTTTGGAGCTGGGCAGATACACTAGGCATACAGTATACAGTAGGGTAAGAACTCACAGACACCCTATATAGGGACAATTTAAAACAGATAATTCACTTAGAAACCATGTTTTTGTACTGTGGGACAAAACTGGAAAACCTGAAGAAAATCTCCACTGAGGGGAAAAGCCTTTTTGATATTCTGTCTACTCCACATGGTCTGGGTTCATTATGTCTAGAGTTTGTATATACTCATTGTGCCTCTGTGGACCGATCCAAAGTCATGCAAATCAGATGATATCAATGTCGATCTTTTATTGGCACTTTTAGCTCCACCTTGTCACCTTGCATTTACATTATATTTGAAATCAACAAAAGTACACCGTGTCACAGTTATTTCAGACCTTATACTGAGCAGTAAAAAGCACTGAGTTGAGCAGCAATGTCTGGCGGATCCCTCTCCAAATGTGCTAAATGCCAATGAAGACTGACTTCTTTCAGGGGCTATTTTTATTGTTGCTGTCTGGAGTGATATGGCCTCACAGGGTGATGGGAAACATTTTACAGTAAGTCTAGCAAAATCCATGTTTTACATTATGCATTATTGGTTTAAGATGCAACATCAATAAAGAACACCATGTGATCTGGACACTTAAATCCAAGCCAACATACCATGGCACACTACGGCACACAGCAACACACCATTCATTTGGAAAATCAGCACAAATATCTCTTGGATGCAAATGTTAGGGTTTTTGTATCTGCCCTGCAATGTATTGGGTACCTGTTCAGCTATTTTCGCTGCCTTTTTCTCCATGAGCCCTGAGATGGCTCATGTATCCTCCATGACCTTAAATAGGATAAGCAATTTAGCAAGTGAAAGAACATATTCATTTATGAATGCAGACCATGTTTTTCCCTTCTGTTCACAATTCATGCCAATTTTAATAGCTACTTCCAGCAAGATGACAATCTTGACTACCTAATATAATACATTGAGACACTAGAACAATGTCATTTTTTAAAGTTTCTATATTCAATTATTTAATTAATTTATTTAATGTATTCATTTTTTGACCAGCAAAATTTAAACATATACAAAGGATAGGAAAACATTATATCCCAAACCTGCTTATGTCATTTGTGTTGGAATGTGGAATAAAAACATCACCTTGCCTTTCTGTCTGAATTGCATTGTCCTTATTGAGAAAAAAAAGAACGCTATAATTGGTGGTTCAGCTATGATCTTTACAGCAGGACTGAGCAGCAGAATTTGGGAAAAATATGCATTACCATTAACAATTAGCGGCACAGTGGCTTAGTGGTTAGCACATTTGCCTCTGGGTGGAGATTCCATGTTCTCCCCAGGTCCGCGTGAGTTTCCTTTGGGTTCTCCGCTTTCCTCCCAGTCCAAAAACATGAGTCAAGGTCAAGTGAATTCTAAAAATTGCCCCATATATAGTGTGTTTGTGTGTGTGTCTGTGTAAGTGAGTGTGTGCCCAGCAATAGATTGGCCCCCTGTCCTGGGTCTATCTGCCAAGCACCCAAAACGTTCTCCCCTGGATGGGCATGGGGAACCCTCCCGTGATCCTAGTAGAGTATAAATAGTAGATAATGGATGGATGGATTAACAATTAATCAGATTCTTTTTCTAAATATGTGGGCTTTGTTAAATCTAATTGTACTCTGTTTTTTGTCCACTGTTCACAAGTCTAAGAAAATTACAACTACAGGAAACAAAAGATACAAATAAAATATCAAATTGTATTGTTTTTTCAATTTACATTGTACATATACTTTTCCAATATAGTTGTGACCTATTTTATCAAATGACATTCATAATATGGCATTACGTCCGAGGTTGTGTTGTTACTATGTACTATGTCAACTGCTTAAAAAATTTAAGTTACTTATTAGGCCAAAATTCATACCTATAGTTTAGTAAGTGATTTTGAGCACAACTAAAAAATTATTTTTAGGTCACGTAAAGCATGGGAGCTAAAATTCAACATTTAACTAATTAAAGCATCTTACCCACAGACAGACAAATTATTACAAAGAATTTAAAGTCAAATGACTTATTGTGTAAAATGTACATCATATTTTACATCATCTGAGTTTCACTGAGAAGTTAATGGTGATGATAAATGATGTTTAACAGGATTTATATTTTAAATGACACATCATATATGTTTTTTTCCCTTATAGCATTAGTTTCATCACATCAAAGCTGCCAGAAAGCCTGTTTTTACAAGTATGAAAATCTACAACCAGTTCATTGTACCTGTGCATTTCAACTGTTCCCAATAAATGTAGTCAGTACAGCCAAGACCGTCATTGCCCACTGATTCTTAATGCTGTTTAATCAGTGAACTATCAAAGAAATCCAATATAAAAGCAGCTTTAAAACAATAATAACTATAACCACAACTATACTAACAATTATTAGTATTTGTACATGTAGATACAATTATGTCTACACTCAACCTATTGAAGCATTTATGACATCTCATTATAAATTTACACCTATAGTGGGTGGCAAATGTTCTGATACACAATGATGGGAAAAAAAACATTTTATATTTAATAATTATAATTTTTATAATATTTAATAATAAAAAAAACTTTCTACAATATTTTGGGATTTTTTTTGTGCAGTCACCCAGTAGAATATTTGTTAAGGTCTTTATTGTAATAGTGTCTGATTGGGTTATTGTTAGGTTTTCTGTGAGGGCCAAAGTGTGGAATGAACTTGCTTCATTTACTGGGCAAAATCATGTTAAAACAGACAGGCCTTCTCCGATCTTTTCACAGCCATTTTATTCACTAATTATTGTGTCCTAATGCTTTTTTTAAATAATGTATATCAAAAGTATAATTTTACTATTAAGGTTAATGGTACATATTGTAGTTTTATATCAATATAAAAAATGTGATATTGTGACAATGCTAGTAGCTTTAGCTCTAGCTTTTTTTCCATTTTCCCAAATATCTTTTAAAAATATGGAGTGTGTTTATGTAAATGTAATGTGATGCACAACATCCTGTAAAAAATTGGTGGTGTTCCCCATGCCAATCCAGGTTAGAAGGTGCTGTGCAGATACACCCAGGACAGAGCGCCAATCTATCACTGGGCACACAATCAGAAATTTTCACTGTTTATTATAATATTATGGGCGGCACGGTGGCTTAGTGGTTAGCACGTTCGAATCCCCATCTGGGTGGAGTTTCCATGTTCTCCCCGTGGGTTTCCTCCGGGTTCTCCGGTTTCCTCCCACAGTCCAAAAACATGGATCAAGTCATTTGAGTTCTCCAAATTACCCCTATAGAGTGTGTTTGTGTGAGTGAGTGTGTGCCCAGCGATAGATTGGCACCCTGTTCTGGGTGTATCTGCCCAGCGCCCGAGACGTTCTCCCCTGGATGGGCATGGGGAACCCCACCCCGACCCTAATATAGGATAAAGCAGGAGATAATGAATGAATGAATTATGATATTATGATATTATACATCTTACTGCTCAGTATAATGGGCATGTTGTTTAACTTAAGCAGCATGCACAAACTTAAATTTAAAGATAACAAATCTTATATATACACTGTGCATTGGCAGAAATAAGATTTAAACTGGAATAATATTAGGGTAAAATTTACACCACTCCTAAGACTAATTATTGGGTCTTAAGCTAAGATATATATATATATATATATATATATATATATATATATATATATATATATATATATATATATATATATATATAATTAACTAGCTGTACATATAAGGTACATAGAGTATCCAAGCTTAATATTTCACCAAAGAATACCATTTACAGTATTTATTAGTATACCTATTCTGTTATTAATAATAACTAATATAAAAAGCTAAAATTATTTTGTATGATTTCTCATTTCTTTATACAATAAGCCAAACATGATGTCATATGCAAATGGTTCAACTAAACTACAGAGCAAATAGTTTTTCTTTACATCCATAATATGTTTATCTTAATTTCATCATAAGGCTGAGTCACAGTGACTTTTCATTCACTGCTTGTTCAAGTGGCTGTATTTCTGGAAAATCAAGTAATTATTCTTTAAAGTCTTAGGCTATCCTGTTGCTAAGCTCTAATTGCAGCTGCTATAAACTGTGCTTTATGTATTTTCAATTTAGAGAACCACTATGACACCAACCCAGTTACACTCAGTCAAAGGGCACCCAGCGCATTAGTGTTTTTAATCCTTAATGTCAAGCATCTTTATCCTTGTGTTGATTTTTTTTCTGTTCAATGCATATTTTGGCACCCACAATATAAACCATGTAACACGATTATAAAGAATATTTATAGTGACCATGCGTGATGCCACCATCTGCATGATAGCTGTAAATAGAATGATAAATTCAGTCTTACAAATATTTGGTTGTTGTAAATTAGGCTTACAAAAACAGTAAGACATACAACAGCTGATGTACAGATTTTTTAATCCGTAAAACATTTTGATATTTTAAAAACATGGTCACCAAGAAGACCTGATGTTTTTACAAAAATCTTTAAGAATGCAATGGCCAAGATAAATTTGATGACAAAAAGGCCACATTCAGCTGAATTGAAAAAGTGAAACAAACCCACATGCCACAATAAATCTTGAGCCTTTCAGTGCAGGATTCTACTGTGTACAAAGTCACAAAGGGTTGATGAAATTTATCCTCCTAACATGCCAAAGACCTTTGCCAATTCAGTTCCATCTAATGAAAATCCTAGACAATGTCGATTATCCAGGTCCACAGATTAGCATAATGACAAATCTGAAATTTGTAGACAAACCTAATGTCGTCATTTTGTATTTCACACCATGTTGGTGTGAATCTTTAGTGGAGTTACCATAAAATCTATTTCAGTTTGCGCTAAATAATTAATCTCAGACCCTAGAATGTTTGTGAAAAAGTGAATCTGTCAGCAATGGACATTAATTAAAAGTAATCAACGCACCTGCCGGCGGCTCCACTGATGAACGTATGCAGCTTTTATAAGATGGAATCTTATGCCGTAAAGAAAATTATTATGGAATAACAGAAGCAAGATGTTTAGTGAGATCCAACAGCCAACAACTGTATTTTAAATATATGATTAAACTGTATGTTGAAAAAAACCCATTCCTGTGAGTAAGAAATCCTGTCTCAAGTCCTCATTCATCCTCACCCTGTTACAGTTTTTCTTCTGTACACATTCTTTCCCTGTATATTACTGGCTTCTCCAAAATAATTATCCCATCTCCTTATTTTCTGGTCAACTAGAGTTGCAGGGGGTTCCCCATGCCCATACAGGGGAGAATGTTTCAGGCACTGGGCAGAGACACCAAGGGCATGATGCTAATCCATCACTGATCACTGAACACAAACTCACATAGAATCACACACTATATAGGGGCAATTTCCCCTTAAATCCATGTTTTTAAACTGTAGAAGAAAACCAGAGAACATACACATAGAAAAAAAACCCGCCGACACCAGGAGGACATGAAAACTTGTCCCAGAATAATTAGCATTCGCAGTTACATGCTAAAATATAAATATAATGACTATTAAAAAACTTCGGAAGTGGCTACTGCCCCAAATGTAAAGAAGCTTGATTATATATATCCCACATACATGGCAAACATGCCTCAGAATGCAAACACAATCACATGTCTGAACCTACCACTTATGAGTACATAAGGATTTAACTGTGACATACAATTAAGGAAATGATTTTCAGCTGCTGCAAAAAAATGTATAAGAAAAACATCCATCCATTCATTATCATCCGCTTTATCCTCTATTAGGGTCGTGGGGGGGGGGTTCCTCATGCCCATCCAGGGGAGAACGTCTCGGGCGCTGGGAAGTTACACCCAGGACAGGGGGCCAATCTATTGCTGGGCACATACTCACTCACACAGACACACTCTATACAGAGCAATTTGGAGAATTCAACTGACCTTGATCCATGTTTTTGGACTGTGGGAGGAAACCGGAGAACCCGGAGGAAACCCATGCCCATGGAAGAACATGGAAACTCCACCCAGATTGGGATTTAAACCGGGAATCCCTAGTGCTGAGAGGCAAATGTGCTAACTACTAAGCCAACGTGCCATAAGAAAAACATTTTCATGTAAAACTTAAAATAAAATATAACTTATATATAAGTTATATTTTATATATATATATAATGCTATATTTAAGTATGACTTTTATATAAGCCATTTTGCAGAAGACTGTGGCTCCATATTCATACAGCTAAATACATAATTGTGTAGTTAATTGTTAGTCACTTTTTGACCAGCAACACACTGCCATGTGACTTCAAGAGCAATCTGTGGGCAGTATAACTGTGATGGTGACAAATACTGACATATAAGACATTTCATGTGACTCATGCTACACTGATATGGTAATGAACTCTAACAGACTTTGTTCATTCTCAACAGCTCTACTTATTTTGTGTTGGTTGACACTTGATGCTGTTACTGTTAATAAATGCAAAACATTAGCCTAATAGCACTCTGTTTTATTACATTCTTGCTTTATCATTAAGTGGGATCTGTATCGTCACTCAGTACTGTACATGTTAATATGAAATTGTGTCAGTGTAACCGCATGAAAAATAACACTCAACAAATAAGGGCTCTGTAGATTTAAACACAACACCTCACAGGACTGACAATTAGGGACATTTTTCTTTAACTTTCAGGGAGAGGCAGTAACAAAAGGCCTCTGCAAAGAACAGTAACCACTGTGCTTCAAGATATGTAGAGGACATAACTGTAATTCTTTCTCACTGTCAGTTAAATAGCTGTTTCTAAGCAGCATTATAACAAAACAACAGGCTAAGAAAGATCCTTTTCAGAGTCTGCAGAATACATAATTCAGTGTGCAGCTGTAGTTGGACTATGACATAATAGGAGAACCTTGTTAATGTTGTGGTACTTTAAGTTAGGTCTAACTTTTATTTTGACTTGATAACACATCCACAACATATTTTCCATTAAAATTACATTTATGGACTAGTTTCATAGACATGGGTTCAAAAAGATATTAAGAGTAATCAAACACAAAGACTTGACTAATCTTGCTTTATGTGACTAGTTCTTAATGTACTGTTAAAATAGAAGGAATAATAAAATCATTTTCTAACCACCAGAGTAAAATTTACACTATCTACATTGTATTATTAAACCTTAATGAAACAGTGCAAGTGTTAAAAACCTTTGAATATAAACAGTAAATAAAAATGCTTTAAAGGGTCTCACGCCATTGCTAAAGCTAAAACTCTTAATCATTAAATTTACACATAAACATCAAAGTTTGCCAATAATCGCTAACAGACAAACAACAGATAAAACAATTAAGCCTTGTCTTGCTTATTGCCTCCAGACAACAAAAGTCCCAATTTCCCAAATCAGATGACTTCACCACCCCCATAAATAAATATGTCTCACCATGACTGCAATAATTGGACTACAATATTCATTCAACTTAAAATTAGATTGTTATATTTAAACAGATGCACCAGAGGGTAAAGACTTTTATTCCAGCATGCAAATTGTTAAGTCAGAACCCACTTAGAGATGTATTTCCACTTGCCAAAGCTGTATCAGGAAGTCATGCCCATTAAACCTGGATAAAAAAGATGAGGTAATTCTGTTCTGTAAAAGCATGGAACAAGCTAAGGATATAACACCAGCAGTCTGCACCCTCAAATGATTCACTGACTAAAATAGTGCTTCCTCTTGAGTGCAAAAAGAACACAACTTGATATTTTGTGACAGCCGAAAAAAGAATTGGAAAAAGATCTATACAGATATTTAGATAGCCATCATGTATAGTCTACAATATTGTAAAGATGACTATGGCTCATATTTTGCATGTCATAGATTTGGTGATCACTGAACATACCTAAATCCTATCATTACCAGGAGTCATCAGCGGCATAAAAAACATAATGACCTTCAAAGCACAAGCTGGATTTGCACAACAAACCCCCCTCTTATTATATTACGTAATTCAAAATGAGGTCAAATGGTTTGAGACTACAGTATTTTTAAAAGCTATTCTTTATTTTTGTACTGTATGCACAGACATGCCTTTTTGTTACAAGACCCTGTTGACAGTTTATTCCTTTGTCTATCGATTTACCTTTCCTCTCACTGTACAGTATAACGCATCTCTAGCTTGAAGAGTATAACTGTTCTTAATAGAAACAACACTTCAAACTCCGCGCACGTGTTCTCCTTTAACTTTCCTTGTCTGTAAAATAATGAACTAACACTGACACCGACTGACTAAATTCGTGCAACGTCGCAATTCCCCAACTGCAAAGCCCACCATTGTGAACACGCGCCGGGGGGGTATTTTTAGCCGGGTGCGCTGAACTTCAAAAGCGCCGGCGTTTTAACAAAGACATAAGCACACTGAGAAAATTCAGCATATACCTTTATATTTCTCAAGCACGTCCTCGTATGCTTGAAGATAATCTATCTCGGTAGAGAGCCTGCAAGGTCCTGGTGTATAGTGAGCCATTACAGCCGGTGGAAGAAAAGCGGACTGATAAACGCAGCCACAACCCAGCTGAGCGCCGCTGCTTCACTGAAGGCAACGCCCCTCTCATTCCACGCCCACACGTCCAATAAACAACCAATCAGAGTACAGCATCTCTGCGCCTTCTCACAGCCGGGCGCACCCTATGTTACCTACTCCTTACTCCTTATACACTACCTTACATTCACACAGAGATCATGTAAACTCATTCATTCATTATCTTCCGCTTTATCCTATATTAGGGTCGCGGGGGGTTCCCCATGCCCATCCAGGGGTGAACGTTTCGGGCTCTGGGCAGATACACCCAGGACAGGGCGCCAATCTATCGCTGGGCACACACTCACTCACACAGACACTCTCTATATGGGGCAATTTGGAGAACTCAATTGACTTGATCCATGTTTTTGGACTGTGGGAGGAAACCTACGCTGACACGGGGAGAACATGGAAACTCCACCCAGATGGGGATTCAAACCGGGAATCCCTAGCGCTGAGAGGCGAACGTGCTAACCACTAAGCCACCGTGCCGCCTTCATGTTAACTCTTCTAAGAAAAAGCTGGGCAAACACCCATGTAGATTAATTAATTATTATTTATTAACTGAATTAAAAATATTTTAAGTAAAAGTAAAGGTTATAAGGGTCTTGTTTCTTATCTTTGTGGAGCCATTTTTGGTTTCAGTATGACTGAGCAGAAATGTACAAAGCAAAGTCTATAAAAGCATGGCTGGATGGCTTTAGGAGGACGAATTTGCCCATATAGAGCTTTAATATCAACCCCACAACATCTCTGGAATGAACTACAACAGAGATTGCAGGCCAAGCCCTCTCATCCAACAACACAACCCAGAGACGCACTTCAAAATTTGCAAAAAGCCAAATTCTTTAGCGCATATAACACACACACACACACACACATTTATTAAATTGTTAAAAGCATTGTCAGAGTTTCTAAGGTAATAATATATATATATATATATATATATATATATATATATATATATATATATATA
>JAFMOD010001085.1:60326-97115 GCA_019802435.1 Corydoras maculifer
ATATATATATATATATATATATATATATATATATATATATATATATATAGTATTACCTTAGAAACTCTGACAATGCTTCTAACAATTTAGTAAAGCAGTAACAAAAGCAATGCTGTAGACCAGTTGTAGATCATAGCCTGTGCACAACACACACTCACACACGCACAGATGCACTCACTAACACACACACACACACATACACACACACACACACACACACACACACACACCAAACAGCTGACATTGTGACCTAGAGAAAAATCAGTTTGTGATTAACACTTTATAACAATTGCATGTCAGAATAAACAAGGCTTTAAAGTTTTCAATAATATATACTATATATTTAAACAGCAAATGCTAGTCTCATATGTTCAACCTATTTAACAAAGTACCAGCTTCATCTAGTAATGCTATTTGTGCCAGACTAGCAATGGCCCACGTGTCTGAAGGGAAAGTCTCCATGGTCCTACTGCTAGCCACATCATTTTGTGTTCCAATTTGTAAACAGCAGTTATAATATCCAAACTATAACACAGTGAACAAAAAGTGCCTATAGATATAGTGTTTTGTTTTTTTATTGATTGTCCTGTTAACCCATGAAAATAGTGAGTGCAGCATTAGCATTTTCAGTGGTGGGACAGTGCCTTTTAGTTTCTGTTTGCCAAAGGTGATATATAAACAGCATGGATTTCAACAAAAACAAAAGACCTACATGTAAGTTAAGGGGTCCTTTATTCATAAACACTCTCTTTTCCATTCCATTTAAACATTTTAATTTAAAACCCTTCATTCATTTCTCAATAATGAATCCACCCATCCATTATCTTCTGCTTTTACCCTCTACTAGTTAAGAATTATTTAAGAATTTGTGGTTTATTAAATATATTTTCAGAACTAGGAGTTTTATTTTACAGCAAAAAAAAAAGACAATGGCTAAACAATAAACGCATGTTAATATCAATTTTACTTATAGTATGGAATATACGTTTTATTTATTTGACTTGTGAAGATCTCATTTGTAAGTCGCTTTGGATAAAAGTGTCTGCTAAATGACTAAATGTAAATGTAATTTTAAATGCCTTGATATTCGGTTATGACAAAGGAGATTTTCCACGTTGTGAATCTCGGGATAACCATAAAGCAGGAGGATGACTATAATAATAATAATAATAATAATAATAAGCATCATCATCATCATCATCACCATCAGGTTACGCAAGGACAAATGGCCATGGTGAGTAAGCTAAAATACAGGCAGGGGTCTCCACCTGTACACAAACTCATATGGATTTTGAAGCCCGTTTTAATTATGAGTGCTCTTCTACGGCTCGTAATATGGCATAATAAACATATCGTTAATAAACAAAACTACCCCAAGCTCCCTGGGGTCAACAGCTGAGATGAAGGAGCCGCCTGACAGCGCCAACAAAAGAGCGCCTGTTTTCATTCTATTCCCCAGATCCGGCCTGAACACCTCTGAACGCAATTAGGCAGCATGGAGAAATGTGCAGATAAACAGCCTGTGGCTCTCACCGGCGATTCGGAGCACGGCTCTCTCGGCTGGATCTAGCACCGATCCTCCGTGGATTCTGCGCTTGGAGCGCTCGTGTCGGGGTAAATTCCACGGAAGCGTGTCTCCAGGCGCCGGCGAAACGCAGCCCGACCTGCCGCTATAGTCTTCCTCATCCGAGATATCAGCCGAAGAAGACATGGAACAACGAAGAGATGCGGTCCCAGACACCGAGCTCTGTGGAAACAATAGAAAGGCTATAATGCAAAGCAATCGCAGCAATCGCTAAAAACAACATCCGAAAAGACAGACACGCGTTTAATGCCTTTACCATTGCTTCTTCCTAGAGGTTCTGAGTGACGGGGCAAATGCGCACAGCACGAGCTCCAGCAGCTCATTGATCTGATCTCTTACTTAAATGATCAGAACAGAAATAAAAGCGAAAGCTACAACGCGTCTGGCTCCCCCGACAGGACGAGGCAGAGACTTACCGCGGTGTGAAGCTTAGCTGAGAGAACGGAGAGCTTCGGGCTCGTCATATCTATCAACAGCCTATGTCGCACCTTCCCACCAGAGCCGCGCCCTTCTGCTCCCCCTCGTGTTACAGATTCAGCCTCCGCTTTAAAAGCGTCCAATCCCACCGATATAAAAACAGGTTCGGGACAAAAGCATGTTGTCTTGCTCTCATCTATATGCAGAGTGCATTTACTGATGGGCTGTGCAGGGAGCGTGCGCTTTACGAGACGCTTTCAGCCAATTAGAATAGAGCGCAGATTCACGACGTGCCTTATAGTAAAACAGCGTTCATGCTGCACCTTTGAAGTGCCGTCTGTGAAGCAGATACATGTCATTTATAGCTAAGTCTACAATAGAGGCTCTAACACATTTTTTGATATTCAATAAGTTTGCTACTTTAGTATTTTTAGAACATTTTAGCCAGATGTTTATATGGTGTGTTGAGTTACATCACACTTTCATTTGCAAATACACTAAGTTTAAACGTAGATTTAATGTTTCCATTCTCGATCCTGCTTTTTAAACATGGCAGGGTGACAATTTGCCACAACTTATAACTTACAAATAGTTTCTTGGCCAAATCCTGTCTGATGGCGAGCCATTTTTTCTTAATCAGTGCTTGCAGTTCATCATAATTTCTGTTTTTGGTTGCTCGCCTACTTTGTGAAGATTGGCTACAGGTTTTCCAAGGAAATGAGATGTAAGGAGGATTCAAGCCATGGACCCAATATTTTAATGTTTTGTTTACAAATATTTTAAACGTTTTTCTCCTTCAAAGTGCTCCTGATTTGTTGGGAGAAGTTGCTCTTAAGGGATGTTATTCTTCAATTATGGCAGAAATGGAATGGAATGGAAGTTACTATTCTTTTGGAAGAGAAGCAACCTCACACATGAACCCCAACCCCACACATGAATAGTCTTAGGATGTCTTACTGTTTGCATGGCACAGGACACATTGTAGCACTTTCCTTTTCTTCTCCATGCATTTTTTTTAGATGCCAAAACAGAAGGTGGCATCAAGAAATATAACTCACAGCATAACACACCAGCTCTCCGCAAAAATATCTCAAAAATAACACACCAGCCCTACACAGTCTAATCCTGTATATATATAAAATAAAATAAAATTAAAAAAAAAAAAAAAATATATATATATATATATATATATATATATATATATATATATATATATATATATAATTTAACAAAAAAGTAATTTATTTAAGGAAGAGTTTTTTTTTTTTTTTTTTTACAGAATGAACAAGATTACCGTGTTTTTGATTATAGAAGGAAACCAGAGAACCCAGACATGCAGACACAGAATCTGTCCTAGTTCTAATTTTAACCCAAAACCTTCTTGCTATCTCACTCATTTATATAGTGCTTTAAACAATAGTACTCATTTACATTTATTTATATTTAGTAGATATTTACAGTATTCTAAGCCTGAACCCACAAACAGCAAGTAGAAGGGACAGTGAAAAGAAAAAAAAACCTTGGTGTTGTTGGTTTTTAGGAAAGAAACATTTTGAGAACTAATGCTCTGTGGGAAATTTGTCTCCCCTGAGTGGCTGGGTAGCATAAATGCAGGATACAAAGCTACATATTGTGCATATAATCAAATATGCACCAATCTAGTTACCACAGTTAATAAAGACGAGCAGAAATGGCCAAATATGCTAATTGGGTAAAGTGTTAAAAGGTGAAGTGGGTGAGGTAATGGATTTCATCTGTAATGTGTCAGTGTTAACTGTCTGTATGTCTTTGCAGTCATGTGAAAAGAGTGAGGCTCAAAATGCAAATGAGTGAGAACAAGTCACTACAGGAATGGCGGCAAGTTAATACAGTCTTAAAAGAGTAATGTTTGTTATATATCTCTCTGGCTGCAGTTTCCCCATCCCAGCCTATAATGTTGTTCTGTATATATGCAACCATTATTTTTCTTATCTGTTCCTTTGATAAGCTTCCTTTTCCCGTACAAAACACTCCCTGAGACACACATTATAGTCCTGTTATAATAGTGCAACTCATGTTTCAACCTCTATAGCAATCTGAGACAGGTCAATAAAAAAAGGAAAGTGGAATGTAATCTGAGGGTGTGTTACTGTCTATCTTACTCCCTGTATGATTAATTAACAGCATAAGACCGAATGAAAATAGAATATGGCACAAATATCAGATTTTTTTTTTCTAACTGACACTTATGTGACCCATTTAAGACAAAGCCTTTAATAAAAGACATTTAACACCAAGAACAATGAAGCATGAAGAAATAGCAAACACACCCATGCCCATACATGTATAATCCTTATACCTTACATCCTGTTCTCTCTTTGTACAAAAGGCTTTTTAAAAAAATGTCTAAATCCTATCCTGGCCTTTATCAAAATGTTCAATCAGATTTAACAGCATAAAAAACCACTGCACAATTTCATACTAACAACACCATCTTGCCAGGGTGCTGTCATGCTCTAGTGGATGTTAATCATCTGTGATGCCGGTCGAAAAGCTTAGCAGTGCAGTAGGGTTTTTCCTTTGTTGAATAATCTGCACATAGTTAATAAACAATGACATGACAGAACTACAGAACAGAACACTTACTAAATTAAAACTAAACATTAAAAACACACAACAGTACACTTGTGAAACCACTAAATGTTATTATACTTTTTTGTTATTATACTCAGTATTATTTATCCATGTGAAATGTTGAATCCCTTCACTTGAATGAACTAAAACAAAATAATTACTTCAATTATTTAACTTATTTTCACTTTTTCTAAAGTAACTTACAAGTATCCAATTTAATGGGTCAGAATACAGCACACATGGCCCACAATGACTGCTTTGGTGGACTTGGGATTTGAACCCATAGCCTTACTGGCCCATGAACCTGTCAACTGAGCTATCACGCCCTTGTTTATAGAGCTTCCATGGAAGTACAGTCATACAGAAGCAGGAGAATATATTCATAGTCCCTCAAGATAGAGGCATATAATTGTCTAAAATTGTAAAATATAGTGTAGTTTTAACATCCTTTACTGAAACTAAGCAACCAATTTTGAACCTCATAATTAGAAGGAGTCGCTTTTGGCCTCATGCAACAGTGGACAATAAACTGTGTGCTTGTACTGAATATGTGACACACAATCCAGCATGTATAAATCCAAAAGTCAAAATGAAGAAGAGCATCAGGCTTTGTCAAAATAACTATAGACTACAAAAGATATCTTTTTTTATTTATTTAAATGCAAAATGCTGGGGATGTTACAATGCAGCCACTTCAATGCAGATCATCAGAAGATGATAGGAGATTTTTGATTGCTAATATATATAATAATAAGTATTGTGTAGCATTCGTCTCTCAGCAGTTAAAGTAAAGATATTATAAAGCTCTATCTGTACTGATTAATAAAATTAATATTTTAATTTGTCCGTGAAACATACATCGACTTTATCTTTTAAAATGTATTTAAATATATGAATATGATCTCAAAACAAAATAATAAAAATGCAGCTCGATACTGTGAATTTATAACCATTTGATTAAGCAATACTTTAGTATGATTCTATTGTAAGATATTATGAGCACTTGAGAGATTAATGAGAGAAATGCTAATATTAACTAACACAACTTTAAATAACAAAAGTGAGATCAACATGAACAAATCACATTGCATGACCCACAATGTCAAGTGTGCTCTGCTTTAACCTAAAGCACAGAGATAACATTCTTTTATGTTCTTCATACTTTTTAGTCACCCCTTTGCTCCTTCATGTACAGTGAAATTCCCTATTTTAGGGTAATATCCATCTGCTAAATGTAAATCATAAAATGTTTTAATTCAGAAACTGCTTGCAAAATGTTACATGAATATAGGATTCAAGGAGACTTTATTGTCATTTACATAACATGCGGTACATGTAAACGAAATTGCATTTAACGGGCCCAGTTTACCCTAAGTAATATATATATATATATATATATATATATATATATATATATATATATATATATATATATATATATATATATATACACTAGAATATTAAATTAGTTTCCCTCTCCAACTTCAGAATTAAAAGTTATTTTGCTGTGCAGAGGCCCTTCAGGATATAATGGTTAAAAATGCACTTAAAAGCCTTCTAAAACAATCTTTTCACATGAATGGATACTGTTATAGCTGCAAATAGGATGCCAACTTTAATTAATATTTTATTAAACACTCCTGTATGTATAATGTGTAGGTGTCCCAATACGTTTTTTCCAAACAGTTTATGTTACAATGCATATATATGCATATTGTAATGTCAGTTTTTCCCAATATCATTTAGCCTTAGATTCAAGACAAAAAAAATATAACTGGTTTTAAACACTTAGCAAGTATATAAAATATAAATGTACACTGTTTTATAAAAATCAGGTTATTTCTGTTTCACTAGACCCAAGAAGGAACTTTCTGATTATAAACTGATTGATACAGAAACATGAAAAGTACACCTACTGGTTTGCGGGTGGGTGTTACTTGAACAGAGTGATAGAACTCAGGCTGGACCCTCTTGGTTACTTTGCGTTTTCTCACAGTACTGCTGGAGTCTGGCTCACTCTCTGCTATGTCAATGATAGGCCGCTCTTCTGAAACACGAGCTCTCACACTTCTTCGGACATGACGTGGGCTATGCCGAAAGAGCTGTTAACACAGCATATATCACATTATCCGGTTAACACACAGCATTCTTTGCTTCCCACATACTTTGTTTTTTAATTACCAAAACTGACTTAGAAGCATGATAGCATTACCAACCTAATGAATTCTATTAATCACACATAAATAGGTCTTTAGTGTGACTTGGCTGCACTGAGAAACACACCCAGTTCCATTATTACATGAAAAATTAGCCTTTAATAATGTGTTTGAGTACAGTAAATAATGTGGTCTCTCAAAACATCAGAAAGTTTAAAATGGTAGTGACATGGTATTATATCTTAATAACATAATTTCATCAGGAAACTGGTTGCAAATTTTCAGTTGGCAGAAAGTATGAATCTCAAAAGACCCAAAGGAGAATCATATCTAATTATCTCTGATTTTCAAATACTCATTTTGTCCACGTGAAATGAAGAGTTAAATAAGACTGACGTGTGTTTGTAATTAATTGGTTAATCTGAAAATATAGATAACACCTCATTTTCCATAAGCTGGTTTTACCAAAACTACTGACTTGTGCTGTTCTCATTTGTAAGTCGCTTTGACTAAATGACTAAAAGGACTAAATGTAAATGTAAATAAGCCTGGTAGATGCGCTAGTTTTATCTGCGCATGCGCATAGTGTGGATTTATCGTTTTTTTTCTACCCAACGCTATTTGCGGCTCTCTTCGTGGCATAATACGCACTTCACTAACATCTCAACTTTGTTTCATACGCAACTCATTTAAGGATCTTGCTTCGGATGTATTCCTATTTCAAAAAACATGACGTAAACGAACGAGAAAGATAAGTGAACTTACATCAGAGCGAAAATGATGCGTTCGGAGACCAGCTTCTGGAACGAACGGGAAAGGTTAACATATCCATACTTAAATATACGCACTATAAAAAGACTGTACGCAATGATGACATAAACTTAAAACCCACTTTCGCACATGTCATTAACATATTTAACTGTATACAACGTTTACACAGTGCGGTTATGAGGGTATGGTGTAGTAAACGAGTCAGCACTTCAGACATCTGATAAACGCAGCACATACTCCATACATTACCTGGTAACCTGTTCATGACATAACAAACAGACCACTACGTCTCTGTTACAATAAACTGGTAGGGATGATAATCATGCACTGAAACAAGTTCTGACCGAAAATGACCGAATTAACGGCGTAACGCACCACGGCTCCTCGAGCGCCTGCTGAACACAGATTTTATGGGGATCTTTTCATGGCGAAGCCTCCGATGCCAGCAACAGAGAAACAAAATCGTAGCAACAGTTCCCAGCAAAAGCAAGATTAACAACAAGAGGCACTGGACACTCAGGGGTCTTAATAAAACCAGAAAAGCCGCAGCGATCATCGCGATGTAGCGCTGCTCCACCTGCACCTAGGCACACATAATGTAGGCTCCAGCTAAGAACTGAACGCTCCCTGCATCCACGAGCCGAGCAGGTCGAGCATCTCATCCAGAAAGCGGGCTTATGCATGAGTCAGCAGCAGCAAGCTAGCTTTAACGACTGATGCAAAGCCAAAAGAGGAGAGCATCTGCACCAGACCTCAGCAAAGCTGCAGAGAGTAGGATTTAAAGATCCAGGACTGTACACACTACGCAGATTGGCTTCGAGGCTTCGACATAAAAATGACATTTTTTAGGCCATCTGATCTGGCACATAACTGTAACCAACATCTGCATCAACATTTTTATGCTGCGTTTTAAGACCACGCCTAGCTACAGGATAAAAACATTGAGATAAAGTATCTATCAGAGTGTTTTGAAGAAGATTTCTAATGAATCACAGTGTTCAGAAATAGATGTTGTCACTGTTAACAAATAAAAAACATCAAGTTTATAACCAAGGCTTCATGTCCATTGTAACAAGCAAGTTGATAAAAAAAATTGTTTGGTTACTGGGCGGCACGGTGGCTTAGTGGTTAGCACGTTCGCCTCTCAGCACTAGTGATTTCCGGTTCGAATCCCCATCTGGGTGGAGTTTCAATGTTCTCCCTGTGTCCGCGTGGGTTTCCTCTGGGTTCTCCGGTTTCCTCCCACAGTCCAAAAACATGGATCAAGTCAATCGAGTTCTCCAAATTGCCCCATATAGAGTGTGTATGTGTCTGTGTGAGTGAATGAGTGAGTGTGTGCCCAGCAATAGATTGGCATCCTGTCCTGGGTGTATCTGCCCAGCGTTCTCCCCTGGATGGGCATGGGGAACCCCCCCCCCCCCCGCCCGCGATAAAGGATAAAGCCTAAGATGATGGATGGATGGATGGTTACAAACTGAGGTCCATTTTATTCAAATACAGAAAAAAATATTAAAAGATCAGACCAAGCAAATGTGGAGAAGCTGTGTTATCAGAAGCTTCTAAAAGCATTATGCTTCTAGACAGGCTGTCATACTGGTTGGCAGTGCTGAAAGATATGGAGATTAATTTGGCACTGTGGTGAGGTGGAAGGAAGAAGAGTTTCTTTTACTGGCAGAGTAGAGGGAGTGAGCAGGACTGCACTTCTAAGCTCAAGCAGGAAGAAGCAAACATAAAACGATCTTGTAGGCCAGTGACTGGATGCAGCATCAATTGTTAGTCCACGGAGATTAGTAGTGACGGTAAAGCAAGTAAAACATAGCTTGAACTCTCATTACAAGGGTTTTGTAGAAATTGGCTGTGGGTGGTCCACTTTATAAAAAAAGATATGGTACTAGAAAAATGTGTTGTGAAACTCAATAATTGTATGCAAGTCTTGATGTTGTACTTGTATAGTAAACCATTTTAAATGTGACTTTTACACAAGTTAACTTTATAACACAACAAAGAAATGTTTTCTAGTTTAGGAATAAGCATATTGCATAGTCTCCCACAGTCCACATTTCAATCAAAATGAATGTCTGAAAATGTATCTCTGTGACTGTTGTCTGATGGACTGGCAACCTGTTTAGGGTGTTTTCTAATATTTTAACCAATAATCTGCCATTGGGTTCAACAACCCCATAAACCTAATTTTGTAAAAGCAGTTGAAAGAAGAAAATTATTTTTCTTCTGGTTGTTTTTATTAGGGGTTGCCACAGCGACTCACTGTTTTCCTTCTCACCCCATCAGAAGTGTCCTAGTTAAGAAAATCATTAAATACGCCAATTAATTCTCATCTCACTATCTTACACTTAATCCAATCCAACTTAATACAAGGGTCATGGGTGGGGGCATTTCAGGAGTTCCCCAGATACACCTAGGACACCAAGGACAGGGCACCAATCCATCGCATAAATAGGTGCAAATTAGATAGGGCAATTTAGAGCAGCCAATTTACCTTGAATCCATATTTTTGGACTGTGGGAAGAAACTAGAAAACCTGGCGGAAAACCATGCGGACAGGGAGGAAACATAGATTCCTCCCAGAACGGGATTCAAACTTGTCCAGCGCTGAGAATTAGACATGCTAACCACTAAGCCACCATGCCACCCACACAAATTAATTATTAAAGGAAAAAGTAGGACAGCACAGTGGCTTAGTGGTTAGCACGTTCGCCTCTCAGCGCTAGGGATTCCCAGTTCAAATCGCAATCTGGGTGGAGTTTCCATGTTCTCTCCAGGTCAGCGTGGGTTTTCACCGGGTTTTCCAGTTTCCTCCCACAGTCCAAAAACATGGATCAAGGTCAATTGAATTCTCTAAATTGCCCCATATAGAGTGTATTTGTCTGTGTGAGTGAGTGTGTGCCCAGCGAGAGATTGGCGCCCTGTCCTGGGTGTATCTGCCCAGCGCCCCAAACGTTCACCTCTGGATGGGCATGGGGAACCTTTTCCCTACTTTTTTTTAATCCATTTTGTGTACCATTTTCACACTGATATGCTGTTTACTTGTTCACTGTCTCTTCATAGTATGAAATCTTCTATTGTGTGCATTGTTTTATCTTTACGTAATGAAGCATAATTTTAAGATGCCGTCTCTCTTAGTTTGTTATTCCCATGATTCAATATAAAATCTGACACATTTATAAATGTAAAAATATGTTTTATAACATATATTCACCTTTCAATAATCGCATATTTGACGATTTTAAAATATGTGTATGTGTGTGCTATTATAAATTTATATACCAATATTATTGTTAATTTTGTTTAATGCGTCGTGACTTTTATATTGATAGCGCAGATGATAGACTTTACACATAAAGCGGGTATGTTTTTCTACAACCTAAAATCTGTTCCCAATTTATTACCTAATTTTTCTCTTGTTAGATGAAGGTGTTGCTGAAGCGCACTAATTCTGATTTTAAGGATGCTGTAGATTAATTAAGTGTAATCTGGTTTCCATCGCATCACTGTGTGAACTTGCTAAAGCAGGTAGCTAACTAGCCTCGCCGCTTTAACCAGCTGCTGCTGGAATGTGTAGTTATTCGCTTTAAACTAGTTTGTTTGTTGTGTTTTGATTCCGTTTAAAATAACTGCTTACTGAACACAGCTAGTTCAGCAGATGTTTTACTTTAAAGTGAGCCGCATTGCGTTCTGGATCGGAGTGGAAAAAGGAAGAGTAGCAGCAAAACAACTGATCCGGATTCAGCAGTTTGTTATTTAGCGACGAAAAAGTGAGTTGATTAAGAAAGTGCCAACACTACTAAATAGTGATACGGTCAGTACTATAAGTTTATCATGGTGAAAGTTTAGCACCAACATGACATCACCTGTATAAACCTTCATCTTAGACCCGAATCTGATTTATTCTCATTACTGCATGTCCTTAAAACTACTTTTTGCAAATTGTAGGATGTTGGTTTCTGTCTTAAACTGTTGTAACCATCAAATGCATTACTTTGAGGCTGTAAACTTAAAATAAATTGATGGCATAATGATTTTTGTGGTAATTGTTTCTTCAAATCTTGGACTAAAGCCCACAGTTTCACCTGTTTCTGATCATTTTATAATACAACTATGAGGTTGTTTTTGCTCTTAAATTGTTTTCTTTTTTTTTCTTTAATTTTTTTTAATGTTTGAATACTAAAACTAATTTAATCCAGTCAGAATAACTTATTCTTAGTGTTGTTGATGGTGATCCATGGTATTTTCTTATAGTATGTAATTACAGTATTAAAATAATTTAAAATCTTTTCACATGTTCATCTTATTTTGTTTGGAATTCATAGCAAATTTTATAATATTTAATTTTATAATATTTAATATTTAATAATAACTTTTAACTGTACATTGCTGGCATATTAATGTACCTATGGTTCATGTGGATTCCTTTACAGATCTAACAGTGAGCCTTTAATAAAAAATGTCCACTTCGACTGTGACTGAGGAGGATGACGTTGAGTTTGTGTCTGTAAGTTCATCCCCAAACTAATATTAATTACAGTAAACAAAATTTCTACAGGTTCTTGTATGATTTGAGTTTAGGAGTATGATGATTGAATTAAAGTCTTTAACTAGACTGGATAATAGAGGACATTCTCAAAATCTGTTAGATGTGATTGTAATATCTTTTTGTTTGTTTTTTGTTTTTTGTTTTTTTGCAGGAGGGCCCACTCCGACCTGTTTTGGAGTACATTGATTTGCTGAGTGATGGGGAGGATGAGGCAGGCATTTGTTCGGTGTGTGTTGTGTCAAAATTAGGTTGATTAAAGCTTTGACTTAAAAAGGCACAGTTACAATATATAAATTTATATATTAATTTTTAACCCTGCATTTCAACCATGCCATACTGTGCAGATCGAGGATCAGGTGGACAGGCAAAAGGCTCAGGCTGCGTCTACTTTGGACAGACTGGCTCGTCAGGTTGCTGTGCAGAAAAAAAAACGTGCAGAAAAGTGCAAAGCATTTAAAGTTTGTTGTTTTTTATTTCTTGATAGTAAAT
The DNA here is from genome assembly GCA_019802435.1 of Corydoras maculifer. NCBI lineage: Eukaryota > Metazoa > Chordata > Actinopteri > Siluriformes > Callichthyidae > Corydoras > Corydoras maculifer. The sequence continues at coordinate 72,910 of JAFMOD010001085.1, forward strand.
AGAGAGGTGCATCTTTCACCTGTGTTTGTTTGTGTAAAGGACCAAGGTTCTCTGTTTGCACTACAGGAGAAGGTAATATTGCAGCAAGCTCATGGCCGCCGTGAGCTGGCAGACAGTCATTGTAGCAGTGAGGACAGTAATGATGCCAAACGCTGTGTGGCCATGTGGCTAAAAATGCCAGGTCCAGATCTTCTGTTATGTTGTATATAGTGGTGGGGGAGGGGGTTAACAGAATGTGCAAAACTTGAGACATTTCTTATATTCTATTCAGGATTAAAACCTGGTGTCATTAACACTGGAACAGGCTGGAATCGGAGATCTGCTGCTGTTTCAGTAAGGACCTCCCCACAAACCTGTCCTGTGCTTAACTGTGGTCGAGTATATGATTGTGTTCCACTACTTGAGGGTCATCTTAAAAGGTCAGAGCTGTACATGTGTTAGTAATTTATTTGATATGTACTCACTACTCTAGTTGGCTATGTATATACTGCCTCGTCAAAAAAAGGTAATATTGAAATATTATACACTAATATTTCATTGGACCACCTTTTGCTTTGATTACAGAATGCATATGTTGTGGTATTGTTTCCACAAAGTTTTGCAATGTCACATATATTATTATCTGGAATTGCATTCATTTTTCCCCATAAGGGAATGTATTATCTTGTATTAATGATGGGAGATTTGGACCACTGAGTCACTGTTTAGATCCATATTTCAGACTACATACACATTATTTCTTTGAATCGGTTTCCCCACTGTCCTTCCACTTTTTAATAATGCGTTGGATAGCGTTCTCCATGACCACAGGATTGTGCTTCAATGTGGTTGTTTAGCAAATGAGAAGCTACTCACTGCATTGGTTAGGGCTAAATATCTTGTAGCTGAAACAGAATCACTTATGCAGTAATTATCCAATGGGAAATCTTTTTTATTTGCTTAATTAAATTCAGGTGGTGACCCATTTTTTTGGCCTGGCAGTGTTAATGGATATACATAGATTTCAAATAGCTTATTATCAGATTAAAATTAACAGACCATTTTAAAATTCTTACCTTTTGTCTTACTCTTTGTAAATTAAAAAAAAATACAAATTTACAGGTATATTTATTCAATAAGCCACTTTATATATGATATATATTTGTTAATCCACTTTAACAGAGATTTGATAATCTGTCTTGGCCCAGTGGCCCCACTGCACAGCTGTTTGTAGTATTTTTACTTCTGCTAACATAACTGATCCAAATAAACAGTCCATTACTAAGTTAAACTGTGTTTCATCAGGGGAAAACATTAAAACCTGCAGGGCAGTGGACCTTTAGGTACAGTATTAGGCATTAAAGTAATTATTAGGAACTTTCTAAGGTACAACTAATTATTCACCTTAAATGCATGACATTTGGTCTCCATCTGACCAAAAAAAAGTGATTTTACATAGTTTTGTATCAAACTGGCTGTACAATAAGCATTTTACACAGTATTCATTAAAGTTGACTTTACGACTTTATTCAATCAGTAATTATAGTAATTAACAAATTATTAGCATTTTGCTATGATGTCAGTGTCGTTAGCAGGAACCGATCAGTTGGTGGCAACTGAAATGAAATGGCAATAACAAAGTGGCATGTAATAACACAAAGTATAGTACATTGAATGCTCTTGTTATTTGTAATATAATAATGTATAATACCTGCATATAATGAATTAAATTTATTATCTCAACAAAACTAAAGTGGGGGGGGGGGGGGGGGGGGGGGGGGGGGGGGGGGGGGGGGGGGGGGGGGGGGGGGGGGGGGGGGGGGGGGGGGGGGGGGGGGGGGGGGGGGGGGGGGGGTATATATATATATATATATATATATATATATATATGTATATATGTGTGTGTGTGTGTGTGTGTACAATGTAGTCCAAGAATTATGTTAGCATAGGAACTTAATATAAATTTACTCTCCAGTTTATTGCATATATGGCCTTATTTCTAGATTCATTGTCCATTTAACAGCATCATTTGCAATATAGGTGGATGCACTTTGTAGTTTTACAATTTAGATTTTATTTAGTTCATCTGTTTCTCTGCTGTATTTTGAGTCTGTACTATAATGTTCAAGACCGACACAGGACTTTGTGAACAAGATTCCCAGCACCAACACTAACGTGGGGTTCTCTTTGTGTGTTAGTGTTGTAATATTATTTAACAATTCCGCCCGCTGTCCACTAGATGGCGCGCTTAGACTGGGGACAGCAGCTTCTTTATCTCACTTTATATTTTAAATAATGACTTTTGAAAGTGAATAGTTTTGGGGATGGATCGGAATCCTTTTATGACGCTCCTCAGTCTGCTTACATGGTAATTTGTGGTAAGGGTGTTGTGCAGTCATCTGAAGGTTGGAGGTTTAAAACTTAAATCCAGCAATAGTTTCCAATGTGGATCCTTGAGCAAGTCTTTTAGGCCAAGGGAGCTGTACTCTGTGTTCAGACACCAACCTTAAGAATTAAAGTGTTTTTTTGATAATTGTCTCGAAAATAAAACAGCATAATGTAGTAAACAGTGTTCATAGAACACAGCCTTTTGGGTGGCTGGACAAGTTCTCAATGTTTTAAACACAATGCTGTATCTACTTATGGAATACAGTCTGTAATTGTAAAATTACACCGTGCATCTGTATGGTAAATGGAACTGAGAAAATTGAACAATGAGTGTTGAAGCAGGTGGACCTGATAAAGAGGCTGGTGAGTGTTTATTACAACATGTTTGATGCTGTTTAACGGCATACTATTAGTTAGTGATGTTATTGTAACATTAAAGTGTTGATTATTACCTATTGATCTAAGGCTTTTCTGTTCATTTTTCTTATTGCAGATGTCCTGTGATGCCTCTGGTCATGTCAGCTCTCAGACATGCCAAATGATTGCTTGCTTTGCGTGTCCTACCTGCTTCCTCTTTTTTAATATCAAAGATGAGTGTCTTCAGCATATGGCAGACAAAAGCCACTTCAAAAACTCCATCTCTTTAAGTGGTGAGTAATGAAGCCCTGTTTTTTGTGGGCAAATAATGTTCATAACTTATTGTCACATCAAATAATGAGCCCTGTTTTTAATGAGATCCTCAGAATTTTGTTTCATTTAAAATAAAATTCTATATTAGGACTATAAATGAAAATATTTACTATTATGTAAGTCACTTTGCTTTTTTATGATAAATTTGGTAATCTAAAAAGAATGAGAACAGTCAGAATAGTTAGAAAGCATATTCATGTGTTCCTTGAAGTAAACGAGATGTTTATTTATTATGTTTTATGTTTTGTATTTGTTTATTTATTTTACTTATAAACATGATGCTGTGTAGGTAAATCTACATTTATATATTATATCTATAATACATTTCTACTTAAATTAAATGTAAATAAAACACTTGTAAAATATGTGAACCTGAAACTGAATACTTTTTTTTTTTAAATAAATAAATTAATTAATTAATAAAAATGGCTACATTATGTCAATGTTCCCATACATTTTCAGATTGGAGAAAATATTTGATTAGATAAGCACTCTGTACAGTTGAACACTTTGCCTTTCAAAGCTCACAAGAGTGATTATTTTAAATGCTTACTTTATACTGACTATGAAGTGTACAGTTTAAATTGCATTTGTCTTACTTCTTTTAAATACTTAATACATTTTTAACAGAGATTGTGTCAGTACCAGCTCCTATTCCAGTTCCACAATATGTAAAGAACCGACTCATTGCGTTGTCTAAAGAAATTGCATTTCGAGTTAAATGCACAATCTGCTCCAACGTGCTCACCTCTCACATGGAGGCAAAGGCCCACTTCAAGTAAGTTGTTTAAAAATACATTTATTACTTCAGTATGAATAACTCGAAAGTACATTTTCATTTCAATAACCGCAATGTGTTACATAACTAACTAACTGTACCTAACCATTATCATTTGCACAGTAGTCTCCTAAGGAACCTGGGAGTTTGGTTCTACTGTATATGAGATATTAACCACATATATTTAACATGGTTTTTGGAAACATTCCTCAGGATTTTGGCCCATATTGACATGATAGCGTCATACTGTTGATGCACATTTGTCGGTTGCACATTTATGATCAAATCTCCCGTTCCATCACATCCCAAAAGTGCTTGAATTTATTGAGATCTAGTGAGTGTGGAGGCCATTGTAGTACAGTGAACTCATTGTCATGTTTAAGAAACCAGTGTTATCCTGCTGGAATTATCCATCTGAAGATTGTAAACTATAGTCATAAAGGGATGGACATGGTCAGCAACAATACTCTGATAGGCTGTGGCATTGAAACTATGCATAATTGATACTATGGGGCGCAAAATGTAGAAAATCCCCTAACACTATTGTGCGAAATGTAGTCTCTTTTTTTCTTGGCTCACTGAGTAAACTCACGCAAGAATGAGAACATGAAATTTTCCCTTCTTGGCAATCCAACCCAGCATCACTATGCCACCCCTCACACACTGTGTAACTAAGTGAAGTGATAAAAAAGGTACATTTTAGTTGTGATGATAATGATTCCTGATCTAAAATATATAATACTAAAATTATCATTAATTTAACATGTAATAATTTAAGAGTAATTTAATATGTAATAATTATTTTGATATTCAGTCTTGACTCAAGATATTATTTAAACTTATATGACCGTAATATCATTCTGATACCATTTTTAATGGCAGCGTGCAGTGCCGACAGGGCTATGCTACAGCTGAAGCTGACCAGACTGTGACTCAAATCATGAAACAGTTGATTGTTTTGGGCCAGTGTTTGTCCTGCACTGAAATCTTCTTCCACCAAAAATGCATCGATGAACACAGTGAGCAAACTCTGCATGAGGTTGAAATGATTAAAAGTGTTGAAAAAGCTCTCCTGGTCTATAGCAACTACAGAGAGATCCAACGCAACCTCAAAGCTACAGCCAGTCAGTCCTCTAAACGTGCATCGGCAGCCTCATTACATAGTGATATCAAGGAGAAACATGATTCCATTTGGTCACCTGCTAAGCGTCAAAGAAACTCCTGCTCCCATTCCCAAACTAAATTAAATGGGCTTTCAAATGTTGCCTTCTTTTGTGAATGTGGACTGAAATACCTAGATGAGGACACGGTCAGCAAGCATCTTCTGGCAGCCAACCAGATCTTTTACAAGTGTGCTGTCTGTGGCAAGTTGATGGGTGAATCCTCCATTGCTCGTTTACACATGAGCCGATTTCATGGCGGCACTCATTTGTCCAACTTCATCTTCAATTGCAAGAAGTGCAGTGTAGAAATGCCGAGGCTGGAGGACATCATGTCTCATGTTGCTCTTTCCCATCATGGGCACACTTACTTTGAAGAAAGAGAGGACACAAGTGAAGAGGATGCTTTGTCTGGTCCTTCTCAGAAAGCCTCCAGCAGTACAGAGAGCAGAGCACCGGTCCTCAGTCCTCCTATTCCCAAAACGGAAGAAAAGTGGATGTGCAGGATGTGTGAAGACATGTTTGAGTGTGAAAAAGCAGCACATGAGCATTGTAGTGACCTGAGCAGGCATAGCTTTCAAAGATTCATGTGTGGCCACTGTCCACAGAAGTTCTTTAAAGAGTCCACCCTCCACAGACACTGTGCCAATGAGCATAATAACCAGCTGGCCATTCGCTACTTTTGTGGACTGTGTGACAGTATGCTGTATGACTCTCACCAAGAGTTTATGAATCACTATACCAGCTTGCACAGCAGGGATTATTTCCACTTTGCTAAGAAAGAAAGTAGCTCCCCGATCCCACATGCTTCTACAGAACTACCAACAACAAGTAAAAACCTTTCTCAACACTTTTGCCTTTGCATGGGCTCCCAAAAGCCCAAAGAGGAAATCAAGTCCACTTACACCAGATGCATGAAGCTGCTTGCTACTGAGGGAAAATGTACATATGCCTGTAATAGATGTGAAGCCAAAACACACTCCTATGCGGAAATGAAAACTCACATCTACCTAAAACACGAGGGGATGGGGAAAGAAAAAACCTTTAATGTCACCTGTTGTTTGTGCGCTCAAAGTCACAAGGATGTGCCCAGCTTCCACTTGCACTACCATGCCCTTCACTGCTTACTAGAGCCTTGTGTGTCCTCGAGAACTGATAAAACGTACAGCTCATTTGTGGATGAAACAGCCTTCACAAAGATTGTGAATGCAAAAGAAATTTTTCCAGATACGGATGGTAAGTTTTATTGGTGCTTTTCCAAAATTTTCTTGTATGTTATTCCAAAGATATTCTAGACATCTGAAAAGGATTCCTATTTTCTTTTTTACAGCTGAAGAGTTTAAGAGCGTAAAGGAAATCATGATATCAAGTCCTGATAGTACTGAAGAACTTAAAAAATCTCAAGGTAACCATTATGATTACCTTGATTATTTGTTTATTTTGCCAATTATGCTTATTCTAATTAGGGTTGCTATGGCCTACCCCACTGCTCATTTGAGACACTTGGACTGCCAACCTGTCCACAGGACAGAGGCATAAACAGTGGAACTAATTCAGTTTGTTTATATCTTTAGACTGAAGGATGAAACCAGAGCTGCGGTTGGAAGGGGGTGCTGGGGGGGGGGGGGGGGTTCCCATGCAATTTTCTTGTAAATTCTGAAAATGTCTGTTTATTACCTGGACATTAATATTTTATTTTATATTTGTGTGTTTCACTGCACAGATAGTTTTAAATGTGGATAAATTCCTCTGTGTGTAAGCACAGTAATGGATATGTTTAAAGTGGGGTTATTTTAATTGTTACAATTATTCAAAAACAAAAATGAGGTAAACTTCAGCTAATCTCGCATAATGCTTTTAAATGTGGTTACCAAAAAAAAGGACAATCAGTTGGTGAGTAGCTGCTGTGAGCACATATGAACATTTTTATTTAGATGCGTTTGATGATGAGCTGAAACTGGCTTTGGCTTTAAGTGCAGAAGAAGCTAAGAAACCAACAGAATTTGACCAAGGTAGGTCCTGCAATGACTGACACATTATAAAATGCTTGAGACTCTGCACTTGCAATAATTTACCTGAGCTTTGTATTTGGCAGCATTGCAGCTTTGAAAGGTGATCCAACTTCACTGTTGATTCAGCTTGGTAAACTCCCACTGGGTTGTTAATGATGCTTGGGTGATAAGTCAGTGGTGTGGTGTTGGGGTTCTCTTACATGCTGTATGTTGGGGTTATATGTAGGTTTAAACAGTACTGACTAGTTATCTGCAAATAATAAGAATTAACTTAATTAATTTAACCCCCTGTGGGGACCCGGGGTAGACTTGGTCCTCAGCCCCCTCAGGCTTCTCATAAAAGGCGAGTAAACGAGGCGCCTAGTTTGCCGTAAGGTGCGACCCGTGTCTGCGGAGAAAGGGTTCCTGGTATTTGGGGAGTGGTGGCTGCGGTTGCCACTTTTCCCCAACACAGCACTTTGGCCCTAACTTTGCATAGATGGGAGGTTGGAGTGGCCCGCTCCAATCAATCGGCTGGTCAGGACATGCCCTAGGCTGTATTCTCCTTGGAGAACCCTCCTTGGAGAAGGCGCTGGCTCAGGGTCAATCGAACGCTAAGAACACCTGGTGTTGAGTATACTGTCCTTATATCCCTGGTATGCAACCGCTGGAGGTCCACGGCACTGCGTATCCCAATCGCTCCAAGGTGGGTGGGAAATAAGGATAATGAAACAAAGCCGATCCAATCATGAATACTAAACATACCTCAAAACGAAAACTACTGGACTATGAAAACAAACCAGAACTGGCAAATAGCCTAAACGCTAAAGGACCAAGTGATAACTGGCCTAGATTTGTGGTGATGGAGTCCACTCAAGCTGACATGACACTGACCAAACTCTCACCTTTTGCAATCCAAAAGGGTATTATGGAAATAGCAGGCACAGTCAAAGATGCAAAGAAGCTTCGATCAGGCCAAATACTAATTGAATCCCTCAAGAAAGCACAGACTGACAACCTGTTAAATACCAAAACATTCGTCAACATCAGTGTAAAGAAGTACCCGCATCAAACCCTAAACAGCAGCAAGGGAGTAATCCGCTGCCGAGACATAGAAGACATGGACGAGGAAGACAAAACAAAAGAACTGACTCCTCAAGAAGTAAGCAACGTCAAAAGAATCATAATCAAGAGACAAGACCGAGTCATAAAAACGAACATATATATAATAACCTTAAATAAAACCACCCCTCTAACCAAACTCTTAATAGGTTACCAAAGGGTGGATGTAGACGTTTTTATCCCAAACCCTACCAGATGCAATAAATGCCAAGAATTTGGCAATACAACTTGTTGCAACTGTGCGGAGGAGGAGGAGCATGAGCTACCATGCACCAAGGCCCCGAAATGCAGGAACTAAATAAAAACTGTCCGACCTGGCTAATGGAGAAAGAAATTCAGAGAATTAAACATACCAAAAAAATCAGCTATGCTGAAGCAAGAAAGCAAATCCCCGAAACACAAAGTGTCACATTTACAAAAACATTTGCAGATGTGGTAAAAACAACAAAAACAAGCAGCTGCCAAACCAACTATACCTGGCTCAACAAAGACAAACCCCAAATAATAAACCCTATCAAAGAGCCAGCACCCCCAAAATCAAAAAGTACATACACACAAAGCCCTACTATTGCATCAAATCTGGCCCTAAGCACCAGCAAACCACAAGAAGAAATGAACAACAAAAATGACAAAACGAAAAAAAAGTGACTGCCCTCAACTGCTAAAAGCCCTAGATCACAACACACAGAAAACAGAGAAAACCAAGGATGTAGAGATGAAAGAAGAGGGACATACTAGACATCGCAGTATATCCCCAAAAACCAGAAATAAACCCCGTTCCAACATACCAAAACCCAAATGACAAGTGCCATGATACAATGGAGCTGCATAGGCCTCAGGGCTAATCCAGAATCCCCTCAACAGACTTAAAATAACTCAAACATTTACGTCAGACAAAATGGCAAACTGAATGGGACATTCAGACCAGAAACAAACTTAATACAACCGAAATACAAATACAACCGAAAAACGGACCAAAAACCCACCATGGACGGCGCATAGATCAAGTCATCATATTGAGATATCTCACGGCTAAAAAGATAAAAATGGAAATATATGAGTGACTGAAATATAAGGACTAAGTGAAAGTATACAGACTATAAAAATGTACCATACAAATGCTAAATATGGCGTTAAAGCACAAATACATAAATTCATTAATTTAACACATTTTGTGAAATTCAGGACTTTATTCATGAATGTTCAGGTACATTTTATACATTATTATCAATACTGCATTTTGCTAAACTGTTAGAAGTCATAAAACACAATATGACAGTACATATGCGCCAAACATGCAGCTGATTTAATTTCTGAATTTCGAAGCTGCTGAAAATGTAATGTGTCCTGCTATATTAAAATAATCTACACACAGACTTGTGCATTTTTAACTTGGACCACATAACTCTGAGGAGGTATCTTGCCGTAATGTGAAATTCTGCACTATTAAGAGCAGGAACTATTTAGTGTAGTGAGTCACGACGTGTGTATTATTAGATATATGTTTAAGTGATATGTTGGACTTGTAAATATTTTTATGTTCTTATCCTATCTTTTCTTTGCATGTTTATTAAATGCTGTTACCAATTAGATTTTCCAAGCATGGATATCTCACACACAGTGAAAAATGCCAAAAAATAATTTTTTAAAACATGTTCTACAGATATGGAAGAAGCTCTTAAAAGAAGTTTGTTGGATTTTTGATTGAGGAACAGCAGCAGTTGCAGTGTTGGTTTGGAGTTCTAAATGTTATGTTCCTGTGTGCATTTTGTTCTTTTTTTATGTTGTGCATGCAAATGTATATGTTGTTAACAGTAAATAAAAGGGAACTAAACAAGACTGTGTTAAATTGCTTTAAAATTATTAATACTCATTTATTCTTGTAGGGCATTGAAGTAACACTACCAGATTTGGAAAATGAAAGTGTGGTCATGTGTCCCCTAATATTGAGTACAAAATTTACTGTTCTGCCTTTTTTAAAACTCCTTTGTGAGATGGTGGATTATTTTTAATGTTTTGAAAGAAACCCATAAGAGAAGTTTAGTGGGAGAAATCACTACTAGGTGAAGCTGTCACCACCTGAAATGTGACCAAACTACACACTCATTTTCAAGATTCCAAAAGCCAAAATGCTGGAGACTTCACCATTGATCTTCAACAATGTTGTATTTTAAAGAGTATGATATTTAGATATGATATCTATTGTATAAACACTTTACATTAAAATAATTCATAGGTAAATAAAGTAAAAAGTGCTGTTTGGGTTGCGTGAACTTTACACATCACATTGTCTTATCGGAATACATTAAGTGTATATACAGTTACAATTAAATTTTTGTGAACTGAGAATGGTTCCATGTTTGCAGGTAAAGAAGTATTGCACAAAGTCAAAATTTGGATGGCGTTCTTGTGTGAAATCAGTTAGAATGAGCTTTTCTCTAAAACGTCCTTAGTGTGAACCTTTAAAAGACATAAAGAATAGAAATGTGTCTGGCTGCAAAAACCCGAAGTTTATTTTACAGTTAGTGAGGTAAAGAGTTATAAGTTTGTTCCTTGAGTGATAACTGGTGCCGAATGAATCTGAATACTAATCTTAAACTCTGGAGAATTATGGCCTACTTTAGAAAAGTGGTCCTTAAAATTCAGTGCAAGCAACTTGAGATTGTACTTTGAGTGGAAGCGTATGGATTCACGTAAGTAATGTTCCAGAGTTGTAGACTGTGTGTGTGTGTGTGTTTTATTCTCGTTTAGACCCTTAGTGTTGTGTTTGTGGACTTCCTTTGAGGGGTCTCCCAGTGATCCCACCCTGTCTTGTCCTCCGGTGGTGAACTGTGTTTGCTCCTCCTGGGACGTTCCAGCCCATGTTTGGATATGTTCCTCCCGGTGGCTGTCCGTCAAGGAAACGACGAGAAGAGTTCAGAAAGGGGTTTTAAACTCGTACGGTTGTCTCGCTCTCACACGCCGGTGACATGGCTCAAGCGAAAATCAACGCAAGAATGAACAACGACGCCACGAAAAGCGGCAAATTCAGCAGGTCGGTGTCGATGGCGGATCGATCCATGCGATTACTGGAGAGTCTGGATCAGATCGAGCTGAGGTGAGCGGCTTCACACGCTGCTTTACGCATTAAGACACGAAGAAAAAACGAGAAAGTTTGAAGTGAATATTGTTTTAAGCGCTCGTTTGTGGACTTAAGAAAACTATATGTTATTTTTAAACTATTTGTGTATCAATTAACTAGAAGTACCGGGAATGTTTGTAGTGTTAATTGCTTTCCACAGTTCCTTATTTTAATGTTAACGATTCGACACAATTTTGAGGTAAAGTGAACTGAAGTGGACGAATGATCGAAAGCTGCTGTGTTACATCCACAGAGTAGCTATAAATATAAGCCACAGTTGAAGGTGCTGTCGCTTTAACTTATAACGTTTACGGAGTGGATCCTCGGGCTGCAACTCGTTTTAAAAAGAGTTCATTGCAAAAGCTTCAAAAGTTTAAACCGATTGAAAAAGCTTTGTTCTTACCACGTACCAGTTAGTTGTGCCTGATATTTCACGTTGTGGCATAAACACGCAAAGACTTGGAATTTCATCACCCCAAATCGATATGTAATCCCTCCAATTTCGGATTTGGAATGAGAGCCGACTCTTAAATTAATAGATTCACTTAGTAGACTCTTTTATGTATGTGATATATATATATATATATATATATATATATATATATATATATATATATATATATATATATATATATATATATATATAATTTTTTTTTAAAAAGCAAGTATTTAGTTGTATTATTTATTATAATCTTAAAGACGTGTACTCGATTGCTTGTTCACCCCGTCACACAATCCAAAAACATGTTAGTAGGTGAATTGAATTGCTTTGTGTGTGTGTGTGTGTGTGTGTGTGTGTGTGTGTGTGTGTGTGTGTGTGTGTGTGTGTGTGTGTGTGTGTGTGTGTGTGTGTGTGTGTGTGTGTGTGTGTCTGCGTGTCTGCCTGCTCCGTGCGGGTTTAGCAAATTTAAAGGGTGTTTTCATGTCATCACATGAGATAGTCAGGATAGAAAAAATAAAAACTCGAAAATGGTACAGCATTTTTATGTTTTTTTTATTTTACACCATGTTTTTGAATTGTTTAGAACAGCTCCAGTGTCTTAAAAAAGATTCTGTAAAGAAGTGAATTAAAAATACTGTGTATCATTGGTGTAAATGTGTAATGATTGCCAAACTGTTTTCCTGCAATTCACCCAATGGGCACTGGGATAGGCTTCAGTAGACCCCCATAAACCTACTTGGGTAAATGGCTTAGAAAATGAATGAATATATGAACTTTGATGTTTTAGTTCTTCTTTGTTTTCTCTTTATATGGCCTTGCAGGGTAAACTGATCTCTGATGCTGCCAACATCTTTATCTAATAAGAAAATGTATAATGCATTTTAGGGTGGAGACAATGAGGGAAGCAGCTCAAGCGATGGAGCAAGAAAGGGAGTGCCTTCTGGAAATGATTCAGTCTATCCAAAACAGCCAGGAAATGAGAACTATTTGTGATGGTAAGACTGCACATTTAAAGGTTTTTGTGATTTAAGTACAGTTGTGTAACTAGTGCCCTGAAACCCACCTTGTGCATTCTCCAGGAGAACGAGAGGAACTCACGCTGACTGCTAGTAGGCTTATGGGTCGGGCCCTGACAGTTAAAATATCTATAGAAACGATCCGAAGTGCACAGCAAGACGACGCACTAAGGAAAGCCACTGCCATCATTGACGAGATTGCATGTAACCTGCTGGGGGACATGAAGGATGCCAGAAAAAAACTACAGGCTCTTCACGCTGCCTGTCTTACAGATGCACCACAGGTACCTATAGACCAGAAGTTCCAGAGCATCGTGATCAGTTGCGCCTTGGAAGATCAGAAGAAAATCAAGCACCGACTGGAGACGCTGATAAGGAACATGGATAATGCAGAGAGAACTATAAAGATGATGGATAACCAGCAGGTGGATGACACTAACAGTACAGGGGGGAATGATGGCACTGGATTTGGGACAGCACATCATTTGTAAAGGATCTATTGTACCTTTTTAACTCATTAAGCTGACTGCTTCCTTTGCTTCCCTCCAATTCTAATGATTATTTTATTCAAGCTTTTTTGTTGTTTTTCTTGTGAATTTTAGCACACAGTGTTATCAGTATTATATTCAATACACTACATTGTTTAAAGTATGTACACACCTTCCTTTTTTTTTCTTGTTTGAGGTTTTTAGGTAGTTATAGGAAAACTGCTTTTGGAATGCTGACTGTGAGGTAGGTTTTCAAGTCATGTGCAGGCATAAAAACTGCCTTTGAATACTGAAGACATGCCATTAGCAGATTTGGGGAGATTGGTTGTAATGAACTCTCTGTCTTTCTCATTGTGAGATCTCAATCAGAGAAGAACATTTCAGGTGCTGAGCAGATTCACCCAGGGAATGGTGCACATAATCACAGACACACTATATAGGGGCAATTTTGATAAAAAAAAGGCTTTAAAGTGACCAATTCCTTTCGAATCCATGTTTTTGGACTGTAGGAGGAAACCAGAAAAAACCCATACACACAGGGAAAACACGAAAACTCCACCAGGTTCAGGATTCGAACCTGGATCTCTGTGAAACATTTAGGGCATCTAGTTATTTATTTTATTCCTTCCATGTGATGACATTGAATTTAACAGATTATAACCTAATTTTTACAGAATATAGAACCATGTTATCTAAATGCACCAGTCACAAACAATTATATTTATATAGGAGCTATATTTATCTGTATATCCATCAGTGCATACAGATGTACTTTTAGGAGCTGCATATGCTGCAGAATGTCATTTGAACCACGTGTGTCATGCTTATGTAGAATTCCTTACATAGGTGTCAATGGACTGGGTGTAGAGCAGAGCTGGTCATATAACATGTATTAGGGTCTTAAGTATGGTTCCAGAGTTTGCATTAAATAGTTAGAACTGAATTTCTGTGTACGTTGAAAAAGAATGCCCATTCGTTCTTTATGGACCTTTGTAAAATATGCACCTTTTGGCAATACTATTCCATACAGTACCAGTCAAACATTTTGACACACCTCCTTCTTGCTCAATTGTCCATTTCATCCACTTATCTTATGGACTTTGTAATTTTACAAACTGTAATTTCTTTTATTATTTTGTTAGTCTCCTGTTGGTCCTCTGTTCTCTATTGGTCAGGACCTTCACAGAACAGAACATAATCTGGGTGGTGTGTGGGTTTCAGCACAGCAGTGCTGCTGTAGTTTTAAACTGATACAGCTTGGTTAAATGATTATAGACATCCCCCTCTGATTCATTCATTCATTCATTCATTCATTATCTTCCGCTTATCCTCTATTAGGGTCGCGGTGGGGTTCCCCATGCCCATCCAGGGGAGAACATCTCGGGCGCTGGGCAGATAGACCCAGGACAGGGTGCCAATCCATCGCTGGGCACACACTCACTCACACATACACACTCTAAATTGGGCAATTTTGAGAATTCAATTAACTTGATCCATGTTTTTGGACTGTGGGAAGAAACCGGAGAACCCGGAGGAAACACACGCAGACACGGGGAGAACATGGAAACTCCACCCAGATGGGGATTCGAACCGGGAATCCCTAGCGCTGAGAGGCGAATGTGCTAACCACTAAGCCACCGTGCCGCCCCCTCTGATTCAACAGATTGTTAATCTATGGGATTTCTTTCTTTGGATGATAAACCAGATGTTAGTGGTGGAAGGCCTGACTATATAGGTGCTAAAGCTGAAGATTTCTACTAGTTGACTGGGGTAAGAGTGGGGGGTGAACGGAAAAGGAAAGCAGAAATGTAGATGCTAGGAATCAGTGATTGTTGCATTTGTGATCGAGGAAGCAGCTGCAACCCATTGACAACAATGGCAGCATCAGGAACAATCACAGTTGGACATGTAACAGTAGTTATTGCCTCATGGATGTTCACATAATTTGTAACAGCACAGAATGGTTATTCATTCTCATTTAATGAGCACAGCACATAAATCAGCTTTGAAAAAGAAAAGCAATATTTTATTGTGAATAAAGTACAGCAAAGACGGACAATTACAAGATGACACTCCTTGCAAAATACACGTTAGCGCACTGAAAATGCATTTTTAATTAGCATTGTAGACTGTTAATGTATTCGGCAATATTCATCTGTAAAGTCCAGTGAATTTAAGCTACAATAAAGGCATCACCACTTGAAAAGAAATGCAGAACAACTAATAGCAATTAGAACAATAACGTATATTTAATAGTTAAAGATTGTAATTTTTTTTAATAAATCTGCTGTCTACTTTTTTGTGACAAATAAAGTGCCTTGGTAGTGAAGAAGTGATAATTATGCAGAATTATAAAATACAAAGAGCAAAATGTCAAAGAAAATCAGGTTTGTAAACATACTGCTGGTCATTGTGGTTATGCATCACGGATAAACATTTGTATATCCATGTTAAGTTTAAAAAAAAAAAATGAAAAAAATCATGCTGTCATGTTTCATACATAACCATAAACCCACAGAGATGAAATGGGTGGGTTCATTTTCACGGATTGCAAATTTTATACAAAAAAAAAGCAGCTGGTTGGATGCTGTAAAGCTCACTTATTGGTCAGGACTGGTTTGTGTGGATGTTAAAGAATGGAGGGCACATGGCAGCATTAACAGAGAATACAGCTAAAGAACTGGTCACCCTTATGCGACACTGACTGACTTATTGATCAAATAGAGTTAATCCAGAGATGGACTCCAGAAATCGTATATTTATTTATGTCAAGGCCAGGGGTCATTAGCATATACACTCACTAAGCATTTTATTAAGTTATTTTTTTCAATACATATTTCACATTTTATTATGGACAAAACCATAGCACTGTGCTGTAGTGACACTGACATTGTGGTGGTGCAATAATGTGCAAGCTGCTGGTGTAAGTAAGCTAGACAATACAGTGGTGAGGGTTGTGTGTCCTTTGAGTTAGTTGAAGATGGCTAGAAACATCTGCCTTACTGGCCACCTTGTAAACACTTTAGAAAAACCTATAAGAGGAGCTGTGAAGTTTGTATTGTTCACTCATGGTGCACAATACAAACTTCACAGATTTTATATACGGTTTATAATCAGGGTCCGCATGTCCTCATAAACAACCAGCACATGAAACAGAGTGGAAACATAGTTTAAAAAAAGCTTTTTTTTTCTTTTACTTATATCATACATTGTAGGCTCTGAACCCAAATTGTGATATAATGTTATGGAATGTTAGTTTTTGAGGAACTAAACAATTAGGAGTGTCTACCTCAAAAAAAAAAAAAAAAAAAAACTAAGGTCGTCGTCTTAACGATACTTAGCGCGTCCCAAATAACCCGCCATCTGGTGGTAAAGCAGTGTAACGGCAAATTCATTACAGCAAACAAACGTTTTGTTCATTCTAAAAGATCTGCTAAAAGAGCGGACATGATTCTTCATTAAAACTATAAATAGAGTAATGTATATGTTATTAAATTTTTGCACTTCTGTTGGTCATCAAATCTTAAATTCAGCATTATTTAATAAAGCTGATGTAATATAATGATGACCCCTGGTTGTTTAAGAACAATGCCAATGAGCAACAAAAACAAATTTAGAATTTTTAGGTGTTGATTGCAGTGTATTGCCAAGAAAATGCAATTCCAGTAGTCATACACCACATAATCACTGGTTATTTAAATGATTTGTAACCGAGGCCACATGCTTTAGTTCCAAGATCTATTGATCCCACACTTTACTCCAAAATATTAATATTTATTCACCGCTATAAAAACATACATGTGAATAGATTAGATAGATCATCTAATATGCAACAGAATAAAGAAAACTTAATTGTATTATAATGTGTCTGCTCAGGATTTCTGTTGTGCTGTTAAGTTTTAAGCAAAATTAAGGTGGACGTTTACCCAAATGTAAAGTAGCTTTACACTAAACCAAAAGTGTTCAGATTAGGTATAAATCATGTTAACAGGCTCGAGATGAAGTTTACTAGCAGCAGAATAGATTTTTGTTGGATTTAGCAAGATTGGACATTAAAAAACTCCTGTTAAAACAATACATTTCCTTATAATATGTACATCTCTTACAAGTACTTAAACTTGAAAAACATTTTGGCACAATGTTAAATGCTAGGGCTTTAATTTCTGATACAAAAATACCTTTGAGATCAAAGAATTAAAATATTAGACTAGTCACATTTTAGTGTATTTTAAGACATCTAAGAATGATGGCTGTGGAAACCCTACACTGAACACCGTAACAGTCCAACATAACCATGATTTAGAAATCAGTGTTAGTCTTACCCTGCTCACAAAACATAAAGCACATTAGTTACACACTACACCTTTGACCTACTTACATAAAATTATAAAGCATTCATTCAAAACTAAACTAGTTACAATCTTAAGCAAGGCATCTGTAATGGTTTGCTCCCAATTTTACTGATTGTAAACAACCGCAATGAGACTGTAGTATCACATGACTGAGTGCGATTAATCATTTTACAAGACTGAGTTCCGATTTTTGCAGAAGCAAGATTAAGATTTTAAATCAAAAGCATGTGTGAGATTTGTACTATTCAATTCAGATATGTCACAACTGTGTGCTAAATAATTGAAGTAATTAGTAAATGAAAGTCGTGTATCTGTTCTTGAGTGTGGAAGGGGCCACAGGTTACCAAATCATTAGGTGTGACTGAAAATGACTTGCACACGGCAGAGAGGAAGTGTTCCCCCAAATTACAATACATTCAGCCTTAGTTCTATGATCAGACACGAAGTGAGAGTCATCCAAAGCCACTGGAACATCGAACAAGTAAAAGTCCTGTTTGTCAGTCAGATTATTCATTCATTCTCTCTGGCTTAGTGTCAGAATAATCAAGGCATACCAAAGGACAGGAAACTACCTAAAGAAGTCTGCAGCTACCAAAAGGGATTTTATTTTTCTTGGTTCTCTGTTTGTTCGGTCGCAGGTTGATGACTTCCCGGCCATTGAGGTCGTTAGTGTTCTGGTTGGGGTGGTTTCCACTGCCCATGTTAAATACACCTAAAAAGTGTGAAAGATAGACAGGTTTTACATTTACATTTAGTCATTTAGCAGACGCTTTTATCCAAAGCGACTTGCAAATGAGAACACCAAAAGTCAGAAGCCATGGAGAAAGGAGGTTTTATAAAACATGTGCATTCCGGTTCTTAAATCTGATCGCCTGAGTTGTTTGTCAAGCCGTGACATTTTTGACGATAATAAATGTGTGTAATAAATATATACACACACACACACATTCATTATCTTCCGCTTTATCCTATATTAGGGTCGTGGGGGCCCATCCAGGGGAGAACGTTTCGGACATCCAGGACAGGGCGCCAATCTATCTCTGGGCACACACTCACTCACACAGACACGCACACAAACACACACTCTATGGGGCAATTTGGAGAACTCAATTGACTTGATCCATGTTTTTGGACTGTGGGAGGAAACCAGAGAACCAGGGGGAAACCCACGCGAACACGGGGAGAACATGGAAACTCCACCCAGATGGGGATTCGAACCGGGAATCCTTAGTGCTGAGAGGCGAACGTGCTAACCACTAAGCCACCGTGCTACCCTATATATAGTTTAGTAAAATGCCTCTTATTAAAATGTTGTAAAAACAAAAAAAAACCTTTAGAAGTAGAAAGGTAATGTGTTAATAATAATAATAATAACAACAACAACAACAAGCTAAAATCAACAATAACAAATAAAAATTAAAATTTTCATGCTGACAATGTTCACACAAAATTATCAACATATTTTCCCTAAAGTATTTAGGATTTTGTGAAGATTATGACTATGGAATGGATAGAGCGTTATTTATTGTAAGACTATGCATTTTATGCGCAGAGCTAAAAGAAAGCTGTGAAACTCTTTGCTATTGATGTGAAAGTATTAGTTACCAATTTAAAAAAATACCTTTCAAAATGTATAATGTATTTAAGTAAAAAGTTTAAAAAGTAAAAAAGTTCGTAAAAAAATATATTTAGAAAATTATTCACACCACAGTCATTCAACACACAAATTCACACCACAACATTATGACTTACCAATTTTATTGCTTGATGTGTGATTTACTTCTGGGTCTTCAGCTTTCTGTTGCTTAAGTCGTTGCAGGTATTTCTCAGCCAGATATTTAAAAACTAAATAAAGAATAAAGGCACCATTAATATAAATCAATAAAACATGGACAACAAGAAGAATATTATTAATTTTGTATTGATGGAAGTAACTGCTGTCATTAACATTATTAAAAGACTTTGTTTTCTTCCAATTTAGCAGAATCATCACTCCCATTTCTGTTGAATGAGACTATAAGCTGATATGTGCTTTCTCAGGCACACATGCAACCTTTAGGTAATGCAAGTTGTTATACGAAACATAATTTCCTGGGCTTTTATCATATGATGCAACATCACAATCCGAGCCAAAGACTCAGGTGGCGAATGTGATAACCCTGTTTAAGTTGCGCTATCATCACCATGCAATGCACCTTCACTGACGTTGAGATCCTCTTTCACTGAGGCCCGATAAAACCTCAACTTGAGTTTCTTGGCAAGTCCCTCTGCTTCCTCACTTAAACAGTAAGAATATTAAACACATGGTTACCAACAGTGCTTTACACAAACCTGCTACACTGCAATTGTATATTAATTAGCCTGGCTTACTTTTTTATGACCGTGTCATCCAAGAGGTCAATTTTGTTTTGCACAAGAACAGTGGGAATGTCACCGACTTCTGTCTCCACCTTCTCCCTCCAGTTGCAGATAGCCTCAAATGACTCTCTGTCTGTAGTGGAAAACACCAGCACACAGGCCTGGGCACCTATAATTCAGATACAAATATCTCTTCCTCAAAAGTCAGTTATAGTTAAAGGCTGGAGGGGAAAACAATTTATATATATATATATATATATATATATATATATATATATATATATATATATATATATATATATATATATATATATATATATATAGTAAACCAGAATCACATTAGAGTATTAAACATTAGAACATAGCTCACACACTATCTGTAACAGATAGTTATGTCAAATGCAGCTATAAAAGTACACTACCTAGCCAAAAAAAATTTGCCACCAAAAAAATTGCTTCAGCAATGTCCAAGATTTATTTCCTTCCTGTATTGCATTAATTTTTCACCAAGATCTTGCATCGAAGATGAAAGAGTCTGATTGTTCTGCAAAGTCTTCTCCATCCCAATGATCCTCATTGGGTCTGGACCATGTGGTGGCCAATCGATGTGTGAGAATGAGGTCTCATGCTCCCTAAACCACTTTTTAACAATTTGAGCCCAGTGAATCCTGCCATTGTCACCTTGGAATATGCCCATACCTTCAGAAAAGAAGTCTATTGATGGAATAAGCTGGTTATATAGTATATTCATGTAGTCAGCTGACCTCATTCTTTGAGCATATACTGTTGCTGAACCTAGACCTGATCAATTGCAGAAACCATAGATAATGGCATTGCCTCCACAGGCTTGTACAGTAGGCACTAGGCATGATGTACATCACTTAACCTGCCTCTCTTCATACTCTGATGCAACCATCACTCTGGAACAGGTTAAATCTGGACTCATCAGACCACATGACCTACTTCAATTACTTTTTATGCTCCTTAGCAAACCAAAGCCTTTCTTTCTGGTTATCCTTACTTCATATTGGTTTTCGTAAGGCTACACAGCTGTTCAGTCCCAATCCTTTGAGTGCCATTCGCAGTATGCACGTGGAAATTCTCTTACTGTCCCTATTAAACATAACCGAGTTCTTCTGTTGTTGTTTTCACCAAACATTTAAGTGATTATTCAGGATTTTTTGTGACCACATTTCCTCCTCGAAGACAATAAGTCCCCACCATTCATCCAGTTTTTAATGATGCGTTGGACAGTTCTTAACCCAATTTCAATCATTTCTGAAATCTCCTTAGATGTTTTCTCTGCTTGATGCATGCCAGTAATTCAACCCTTCTCAAACAGACTAACATCTTGTCCACGACCATCGGATGTGTCTTTCGACATGGTTGTTTAAGCTTAAAGATAATCGTTCATGTAATAATTATCCAATAGGAGGCTCGTACCGTTTTGCCAAGTTATATCCATTATTTGTTATGGCCAGGTAGCCATAACAACTGTTCAGCAGTATGGCATAAAAATCAACCTTATAAACTGACCATCTTTGTAGTCAACTTACTTTTGATATAAGTGTAAATTATTCCAATGCATTTGTTAGTTGTGACTTAGATTTTTGTTACTGATCTTACCTCTATAATAGGCCTTAGTGATGGCATCAAACTCCTCCTGCCCCGCAGTGTCCCACAACATTAATCGCACATCCTCATCATTTAATCTAAAACACAAAAATTGTTTTTAAATTGTGCAGATAAGACAAGGAATATAAATTTAAAATATTACAAAATATTTTAAAATTCTATTTAAATTTCAGAAGGAATCAAGAATATTGACTGGAAGGCAGTTCATATTAAAGATATCTTTTTTAAAATCTACAAAAAAAACACTTCTTGCTACACTAGAAAAAAATGCAAGCTGAAGCTGATTAGAATTAAACAAATGTCTTCCACACCACTATAACATTATAGAAGTTATTAATTTACAGTGGGGCTTAAATTTGTGAACTTTTTCTAGATTTTGTCATTCATTTACCATAAAGCCTAATAGGGTGTAAAGAATCATACAAAAACACAGCATTTGATCAGATAGTTATTGAGTAAAACCATTGTATATTACATACATGCAGGTGGCAAAAGTATAAAAACCTTTGCTTTCAGAGCCTGGTGTGACTCCCTTATGCAGCAATAACTACAACTAAACAATCCTGGTACATTGTCTGGAGGACTTGCAGCCTATACCTTTGTACAAAACATTTATAATGTTTTTTCCTGCTAGGAACTGCTTCATTCTTCTTTATCCTTTCTTGCCAGAACAACATTTGCACTTAGGTCATTGTCTTGCTACGTCACCCACATTCTTTCAATATGAAATTTAGAGATCCTTTAATATCTGTCGGAATTGGCTGATCATCTCATCTCATAGGTGGGGGCAAGGACACCCAGGACAGTGCGCCAATGCTTCGCTGGACTCATACAGTTTCGGGGAGAACATGGAAACTCCACCCATTCACCAAGGGATTCAAACCTGGATCCCCAGCACTGAGAGACAAATTTGCTAAGCTACGTGCCAGCCTAGAATTTGCTAACATAATTCTGAAAAAAATAAATAAATAAATAAAAAATGCACTAATGATGACCATCGTGGCCCAGATGCAGTACAATAAGCCCAAACATGATGCTTCCACCACCACTTCCCATCACCAAGAATGAGATTTGTATCCAGGAATGCAGTCCATTTTTCCGTTCTCTGCTCTGCATGATTTCTTTACAGTAATGCACGCTTCTCTCTTGCCTCATTGTTTTAATAAAATTAAAGGAAATCAATTTTAAGGTTCAGTTTATCTTGAGCAGAAAGCATCTGTTTTTAAAATGTCTTCTGTACACAATTCTGTACAACACAGGGCCATGACCATTTAAAAAAGTGTAAGCAAAGAGGATTCATATAAATAGCAGGAATGATTGGAAACACAGGTATCTGCTGTGAAAAACACTGGAAACCACAGCTTATAATGAGATAATGACATGATTAAACAAACAGAACACTAAAGCACACTTACACTATTTGTCTTTCCAAGAAGTCAACTCCTATGGTCTTCTTGTAATCCTTGGTAAAGATGCCTTTGCAGTATCTCTGAATCATACTAGACTTGCCCACAGCACCATTGCCCACCACCACCACCTTAATAGCCACTTCCATATCCTCTTCCAACATGGCTGCAAGATTGGGTGGAGAATTGAGTCTCGCGGATTGATGGCAGAGTCACTTAAAGTCTTCCGGGCTGCAAAAAGAAAGAGTGGTTAAGGTTACAATTTCAGTGCCCTCCCCATCAGACACAATGAACACCTGTTCACTTTCCAGAGATTGGGCATGGGGATAACAAGATGCAAAAATACCAGTCTCTTCCAATACCCTTATACAGGTCCAGAAACAGGATTTTTATAAGAATCAATTTTACACGTATATGTAAAATTGATTCTTATACTTATAAAATTATTAAAATTGATTCTTTGACTGTGAAACCTTTAGTTTCTAGCATTTTATTTCTAATGACTTGAGTCTTTACATAGAGCAAATAGTTATAACACTTATAATCATTTGAATGTTTTAATTATACATGGAAGATTGTGCTAAAAATGTAAATTCACCAACTCGATTTACATTTGAAGTTTGATAGACTTCTGTCAATGTTGTTTACACGTTTTCCTTATTTTAAACAATTTCAACATTACATACGATTATGCAACTATGGTGTCATAATAATATCTTATTTACCTCAGTTTCACTCAATGACGATATGTTCAGCATTTAATGCATGATTATGAGCTTGAAAATTATGAACAAGTCAAATTACAATTCTGACCCAGTTGTCGCATGACCATGTGAAACATGACAATTCAAATTGAATTATTTAAAATAATTAAAGCTCATTAAACACAATGACATATTTGTGTAAATGGAATATTGATCGAAATCTACCAAAGTACAAATGTGAGAAAAATAAATTTTAATCTAAAAAAAAAAAAAAAAAAAAAAAAAAAAAAAAAAAAACTTACATGCATGATTGGAATATTCATTCATTCATTATCTTCCGCTTATCCTCTATTAGGGTCGCGGTGGGGTTCCCCATGCCCATCCAGGGGAGAACGTCTCAGGCGCTGGGCAGATAGACCCAGGACAGGGCGCCAATCCATCGCTGGGCACACACTCACTCACACAGACACACTCTATATGGGGCAATTTTGAGAATTCAATTAACTTGATCCATGTTTTTGGACTGTGGGAGGAAACCGGAGAACCCGGAGGAAACCCACGCAGACACGGGGAGAA